>JAVDPK010000986.1:0-30406 GCA_034780415.1 Cichlasoma orientale | reverse complement strand
CACACACACACACACACACACACACACACACACACACACACACACACACACACACACACACACACACACACCAGTTCATGTTTTTTAGTCTCTGGCATCCCTTTACACTACTGTTAACCTAACCCCGATCCTTAAGCTGAATCCTCCAACAGCCTTTAAGGTGTGGCCCAAAGCGAGGACTGTGCAACATGTCCTCATTTTCCAAAAGATTTCTCACTCTGGATGTCTAAAACTTAAATTAGCCCTCACGAAGACAGAAGTATATTTGCAAAAGCACACATACATGACATGGTTTTCTCACAGTCTAGCAGTGTAACTGTGTCTCACTGTCTGTACATGTGTGCAGCACTGGCTGAGCGAGCTGGAGATTCTTGCAATGGTTTTTGCCGCAGCAATTCACGACTTTGAGCACACAGGAACCACCAACAACTTCCACATCCACACCAGGTAATGTAGATGGATTTGATTTTTAATACTAAACCCAAAGTCAAAAGAGTAAAGTAGAGATTTAAAGTCTTATTTAGAGTATTGGTACTAGTGTCAATATGATTGATTATTAAAGGCTCATGTCAGACCATTTCTTGGGGTCATGAACTTTATTATTGCTCTAATATCTTTGCAATCTGTATGTTGGGGTCTAATACTGTAGGGTCTACTGTACAATATACAATATAAAGTGCCTGAGGTGACAGTTATTGTGATTTGCAGCTATATAAATGAACTGAATTGACTTTATCACCTACTAGATCATATATTAATTGGACTTATCTTTACAAACTCATGAAACAGTTTTTTTTCTTACATGATTAAATGATATCAGATCAGAATCTTCTTTTTTGTCAGTGCAGCCAATAGATTTCCTGACACTGGATTCAAAAGCGCAGTTCAATCCCTAGAAAATCAACTGTGGTTTAAAATATTAAAAGATGTTGATAAACATTTGAATGACAGCAATGGGAATGAATCTTAAGCAAGAGAACACGAGACCTGTAGATGTTGGGGCTTCTGTACACAAACTGCTGAAGGTATCTGACCGGACGTCCCGTCTGTCGGTCTGTCAGGTCAGAAGTGGCCATTCTGTACAACGACAGGTCGGTGCTGGAGAACTATCATGTCAGCGCTGCCTACAGGCTGATGGCCGAAGAAGACATGAACATCCTGGTCAACCTGAACAAAGACGACTGGAGGTTTGCATTTACTGCCCTTTCTTACTGTTTGTGCTTCCATGAGTTGTGTGGGAAAGGTGTGGGCTCTTTGATGGGGACTGATCGCTGATGATTGGATGCGGTTTGTTGTTTGTTTCTTGCTCCCACAGGGAGCTGAGGTCGCTGGTGATAGAGATGGTGATGTCAACAGACATGTCCTGTCACTTCCAGCAGATCAAGACCATGAGGAACACAATAACACAGACACACAGGTCAGTACTGCAACCGTGACCAGCGACCTCTGACTGTAACAGTTTCTTTTAGATGCTACATTAGTAGAACATAATTCTACTAGTGATTTCATTTATTTGTTGGCTTAGGTTTGGTGGAGGAAAGCTCATGATAACGTTCACCTTTCAGCTGTGAAAGCTAAAATTGTAACAGATGTAGCAGCTAATTATGTTTAAGGTGGTAAACTAAAATTAGTTCCTGCACACGTCCATAGACTGCTTACATGTGCCCACCATCACGTCGCCCTTTGTTAGTGAAGTCCTGTTTTGAGGGCTCAAACTGAGCATAGTAACCAAGCAATATTGCGTCAATCACTGGGAAGTCACGCCCCAAAAGAATACCCAGCTTTATATCCCTTTTTGACTCTCTTGAGGTTCTTATGAGGTTCATAATTTACAAAGTGAGCATCATGTTGTATTAAATATGGTGATAAACTATCAAACAGAGACCACAGAATGATCGAGTCTATGGGAAAACTCATCTTTTTCTTACAGACTTTCTTTGTGACCAGAGTTGCTGCCCCGTGCCGGCCATCAGAACGAATACAAGTAAAGCTGTGTACACACTAGAAGCAATTCGCTCGTTGTGCATCACTTTGAAGCACACAATTGTTGCTTGCAAGACATTCTAGGTTCCGGTTGCCGAGGTGGCCTTCTAATGTATTTACTACCAGGCGATATGTTAACGATATTCTTCACTCTGGTAGTCACTTCAGGGGCTCGCCTGTAGAGGCGTAGAGAAAGGTTTATGTCCGGTCCGGCCCACTTCCTGTTGCCGGCACCTGTTTTGTTTTCAGTCCATTGTTGTGATTTGATTTCTATGGTCTCTGGTCGCGGCATTGTTTCCAGTGTGCAAGCAGCTTAAGGTAGCGCCACGCTGACTTCACTTTTTAGACCCAGCCATAGGCTACATGTTTTATATATAGCCTGTGGCTGCAACAGCCCTGAACCTTCTAAGACTCCTAAGAACCTTCGAAGTCAATAAAAGGCTTTGAGTGAAAACACGTCTTTCTTTTGCAAATGCTTCCATTTCATGCTAAAAGTCTAATATTTACCATTTCTAAACCTACTGATATCCTAAACTAAGATTACTTTTCATTCTTCACACAAAAATGACTTTTCCCACTCAAACATTTAAAATTAGATTCCTCTGCAGCTCCATGAAAGATTTTCCGGCAGACTGTGCGAGGCTGGTCTATCTGACAGAGACGACCAGATCATCAGTGGGAGTGTGGTGAAAAGGCCCAACATAAGCTCCTGCAGGCTGCTGGACCAGATTGCCCCGTGCGTCCCTGTAGGAGCTATCACAGGAATAGTACCAGAGTCCAGTAGCCTCTCTATGTTTGTCAGTCCTGCTGGACCTGCGGAGGTGTGTGCATGTGTATCTGTGTAAGTGTGTCTGAGTGTGTACGGGGGGGTGTTGGCAGCTGTCGTGCTTCTCAGCTCACGCTTGGATGGATTTTGGGGGAAGACGCTGTCATCAGCCTGTCAACATGCTGGTTCTGCTTTTGTAGCTGCAGCAGCAGGAGAACTGTACAGTCTGCGCAATATGATCCAAATACAAAAGGAACACCGCTATTCACATAACATATGGGATACTGTAGCAGAGCAGTTTCTCTCCTTCACAATTCAGTCTTTAGATGATATTTTATAGGCTAAAAAAGAAGATACTCAAAGATACTCAGTGTTTCTGTTGAAGGTAATGCAGTTTATTTTTGAACAACTGACCTTAATGAAATTATTTTGTTGTCTCGTTCCAGTATAGACAAAGTGAAGGTTTTGTCTCTGATGCTTCATGCTGCAGACATCAGTCATCCAGCCAAAGCCTGGCCACTGCACTACCGCTGGACCCACAGTCTGATGGAGGAGTTTTTTAGACAGGTACAAACATCTGCCAGCGAGGGTTCTTATTTGTGAGGACCATCGTGCCAGTGACTGTTTACTGTATAAAAAGTGCTAAACCCTTAATTACTTTTATTTCTCTACATACTATCCATGGAATTGTGATACTCTTTGTAATGCCCATTGCAACATTCATTTTTCCAGAGTTTCCAGTAATTTTACTTGACTCCTAAAATAAAGAAATAAAAAGAAAGAAAAAAAAAAAGAAAAAAATTATGTTGTTGGCTACGTTATGTGACAGGTTTAAATCTTTTTGAGCCCACCCAAGGAAGTTCAATCAACCTGTATCAGCAAGAGAGAGCCTACATTGCTGTGTTATGTTCTATATGGGACTCGTGTTCTAATAATGAAGTTATTTTAGCTGGTTTCCAACCATATTTAATGTTCAGGATGTTTTTTTTTTGTGTGCTTTGTTGCATCAGACTCAAGTAAAAACTGAATGCAAGTCCTCGATATTTAATTTGAGTACTTGAAGGCACAGTGTTATACTGTCTCAGTGTCTGTATTGTTTCCAGGGAGATAAAGAGGTGGAACTTGGGCTCCCGTTTTCTCCTCTCTGTGACCGTAAAGCTACCATGATCGCCCAGTCACAGATAGGTAAGGGTCATAAACTTTATTACATTTTAAGAAGGAAAATAAACTAATTCAGTAATATTATCTCTATGCCTGTGCTTGTTATATCTTTCCTTCTCTCGTCTTCTATTATCTTACCGTTTCTCTTGGGATTCAGGTTTTATAGACTTCATTGTGGAGCCAACCTTCAGCGTACTGATTGACACGACAGAGAAGGTGATTGGTCCTCTAATAGACGAGGACAGGAAGGCCAGAGAGACTGGAAACAGGAGGTCCAGGTACTACTAGTATTACTGATGTAGGTAAAGTAGTTCTAAACACTGACTGAGTCAATATGCGTATTAGACACAAGGTTTTCAACCTCAAACACGATTTCATTCACAGGAGTAATTATTTTAAATATAAGGATTGTTATTAATACTATATGTGATCATAGGCCAGAAACTCTTGTGCTTGTTTTCCAGTATGCTTTGGGTCATTCTCCATTTGCACTGTGAACCCCTGTCCAATCACTTTGTAGCATTTATCTGAATCCAAGCACAGAGTCTGCTACTTCTTTTTCTCCTGTTAAAGACTTACTGTCGGCATTTTAGCCTTTATTAGGCAGGACAGTACAGAGAGTTGGCAGGAAAGTGGGGAGAGAGTAGGCTGAATGACATGCACTCTCGAACCCAGCATGATGTGCAGCAGCATGACATAAATAATAATGGGTGTTCTCTAAGACCACATAGTGGACACAGGAAGTCATGTGTAATTCTTTGGTGCAACAGCCAGAGTCCCAAGTCATGCAGGTGCCCACAGGAGATGCCCTGAGTACAGCATAGCTTCATCTGTGTGAAGCTGAAAGGACTTGGTCATCACTGCTTTAATATTGTCTTTTTTCTGTATAACCTAAAACCAAGTAACTTTTACCTTTTCTCATATAGTAGTGTGAAGTATTTGGCCAGGGTTTCACCAGTGCAATATCGAGTTTTCCTTAATACATCCAACAGGTGAAAACACCTGTGGAACAAACAGCTCCTCCCATTTCTTTACATCTCTCTTCCTCTCTTTCAGTCTAACAGGAAGCGGTTCAGTTACCGTGGAGTCGGTGCAAAGACACAGTAGTGTTCGCCATGGGAACAGTGATGATGGACAGATGGACTTTTCCCTGACAGCTATTGATCTGCCGGCACTGAGGTTGCACCTCTCTGGTGTCATTGCCAGCAACAAGGACAGATGGAAAGAGCTGTCTGTGCACGGTACACACACACACACACACACACACACACACACACACACACGCGCGCGCGCACACAAATGTCTGCTTCCTTTGGTTATTATTGTGCCTTGCACTTCTGGACTTGTGATGGACTATTATAGCACAAAGCATTTAACAGATTTCTCAAAAACTTAAAGAGCAGTACAGATTTGCTCTTTGGAGAAAATAATGTTTGTCTGCCATTTGATAAAATGTTTTGAGATTGTGCTGTCAAAGAAAATTGTACTCTTATTTATTTTAAGATACCATCTTTATGCTTTTAGCCTTGTTGTGCTTGTTTTGCACACTCAGCTGTAGACTGCTGTAATTTGCAGGACAAAAACAAATGCAATGGCCGTGTAGCTGATAAACATCCCGACAAAAACGATGCACATTTTTTTCCCGATAAGTCACGTTTGTCTTGTTGACATGAGCAGAATAAATTACAAAACTGAAATTGAGATCCCAATATCCCAGCCTTGGCCCGGCACCAGGCCCCAGTAACCCTATCCCGGGCAGGGTAACCTGTTCCCTTGATCTTTCACTGATAAGGGTTGCTGGTCAGAAACAAGCTTCCTCCCAAGGGTGGCTGACCTCTCCCTTAGAGACAGACTGAGGAGTCCAGTCATTCAGGAGGGGCTCAGGCTAGAGCTGCTACTCCTCCACATTAAAAGGAGCTAGTTGAGATGGTTCGGGTATGTGACTAGGATGCCTTCTGGGTGCCTTTTGGGCAAGGTGTTCTGGGCATGTCCTACTGGGAGGAGGCCACAGGGGCAGACCCAGGACACACTGGAGAAATTATGCCTCCCGGCTGGCCTGGTAATGCCTCAGTGTTTCCCCGAATAAGCTGGAGGAGGTGGCTGGGGTTGGGGACGTCTGGGTTTCTCTGCTTAGGCTGCTGCCCCTGCGACCTGGCCCCAGATAAGTGGAACAAGATGGATGGAAATTGAGATTGTGAATCTGAGGTTTGTGCAGCTGCTACCTGTTTACTGAAGGTAAACACTGATCGCTACTGAGCTGCAAAATTTGCAATTTCTAGATGGCTCTGGCATAAATGCAAATATCCACCAAATATCAGATGCAAATGTCATTCCATAGGCTATACAGGGGTTCAGTGTAAGCCTAAATATCCTTTCACTGTGAGCTAGCCAGCAAACGCTAAGTAAACAATACTGCCAACACCATTGACACCACCATGTTACTCTGGGTAGGAGGCAGCTGACAAAGAAAATCTCAAAAGTGAATGACATAAACGTGATCTATTTTTCTTTATTTTAACACTAAGCTGAGTATAAACTTGCACAAAACTAGTCCTAGGAACAGCTAAGAAACTGCACAGAAACCTCCAAACTTTGCTGTGCTGCAGACCGGTTTAATGTCAGACAACATTTTCACGGACCGGCCTTTAAAGTGTGGCGGATAAATACAACAAAATAAATGATACGGCCGGCATGGTAACGTTTAAACATGCCTTTAAAATGAGATACACTGCTCGGGGGTTGGGGACCTCAGTTCTAGAGGACCCAGGCTTGAAAAAGATCCCGTGATGTGATGAAACCATTTTTTTTTTTCAGTTGAAAATTGATTTAAATGTTAAGGACTGGTTATCCAAACAGCTGCTGGTAACAGATTAATCATTGCAGCTCTTAACTTACATATTCCTGTGTGTCCCTATGGTGAACAGAGCTGGCCAGTAAGGAGCAAGAAGAAAAAGAAAGTGGGGAGCTCCAATCACATGCCTCAACCAGCCGCGGCATCCCTGATGGACCCACTGCCGATCAGCCACAGAACTCTGATGGCTCCCCTCCTGGTGAATCACATGAAGAGTCACCTGACCACATGCCTGCAGATCACCTGACCTGCAATGGTATGAACTTGATATCATATGCAAACATCTACTGAATGTTTTCCCCTCAATCTCACCTTTAGCTGTGGTAACCTTTACAGGGGAGGGCCCAGAGGAGGAGAAAGGGGACAACGATGATGAAGTGCCTGAAAACGTCTGACAGCACTCTGCCAAACTTCCCACTGTATCTTACTGTGGCAGACGACCCTGGCAACAGGGTGTCGCCGTGCAGTGACAATGAGAGCTCACACTCTCTGTTTAAACACAGCAGCTGACTAAGTGGTCCTTCAGTGACTTGAAAAGGGCCACCAGACCTTTTCTTTTTTTAACAACTGATCATGAAAATATCACATTCAGAGTGAAAACGTTCATTAGATAACAGCTTCTTAGCAGCTTCATGGCCCATTCACAGTGGTAACAGTGTTTCGTGATTTTATTAGAGATTCAGAGGAATGCTGTCTGTGAAATAGATGTCATCATTTAAATAAAAACAAAGGCAGGCAGGTAGGTGAAAAACCAAAGAGTGCGGAGTGGCTGAAAATCCCCATTCAGGGAGAAGGCAGGCTGAATGTTATTAGGACTAATGACAAATGGAGCTGTTAAGAAGCAGTTGTCAAGGTTTTGTTAATGCAGCTGAGCACAGCGACAGGTGTGATGTTATAAACCTCTTATAATACGAGTGTGAAGAGTGATTGCTGCTCTGTTCTCTGCTCATACGCCAGTTTATCACTTCAATTTATCTCAAGCAAGTAGCAAGCTGAATTGAGCCAAGCGACTGTTGGTATAACTGACTATGTTGAGATTATTCAAACCATGCAAGTTTTTTCCTCTGGCCTGCTGGACTTGGGCCATTTCTAGGGGCAAAACAATTTGCATACCTGGTTTTGGGCGAAATGTAACAGTTGTTCAGTGGACTGGAATCTTTACCTTTTGCTCTAGCACTAGCACCAAAGGGTAAAGATTCCAAAATATATGTAAGGTGGTTAATGCACGAAAACCCAAAAAGAACTCTGCAAGTTGTGCTTAGTGCTAATTAGCAAATGAGGATGCTAACAAGCAAAACTGAGATGATGTTGCAACATTACACCTACTGTACCTATTGTGCAAAGTAATGTGTAAGTAGCTCCGTTTCATGAACATTTTCAGTTTATTTGCAAAGGAAAAAAAATCCTCAGACATCCTTGCATTGGCCAGTGTGCCAAATGTGTGTGTGGGAGCCTCTGGTACGCAGTTTTTTGGGCAATCCTAAAAGGATGCCACCACAGGCCGGGGTATAGTGAATATCTGCAATCCTGGCTGCACTGTAACACTTGTCCTAACTACTAACATACAGCAGGGACCGGAAGGCGTTAGTATCAGTGATAATGCTTTTTGAATGCACAGTGAAAAATAATCTATACATTCCTGTTATAACCTCTGTCTTAGGTTCTAACAAATATAAGGTTTAAAAATCAGTTTTACTATAAAAATTATATAATCATCGTAGCTAGCTTAGCGGCTGACATAGCTAAGCAAAGCAACCATAGCCATTGGCTAAAGTTTGTTTACACTGTTGGGGTGTCTGATCAGATTCAGGAGCATTTTATCGAATCAAGCTTTGAATTTGCTTATCAAATCTGAATTATAGCTCTGTGATATTCGTTGACCCCACCCTGACTTTTTCTGTTGTTGGCTACTATGGCGCCAGAAAGTAGTGAAAATGGTATTTAATGCATTTTATCGTTCAGTGAATTCTTATTAAATCCGTTGCTGTTTGCGTGCACTGAACATTACCTGGAGGTGACCTAGTTGCTGCTCTGCTGCAGTTCACAGATCTCACAGATCACAGAATATGGTTTGACAGCTGTCTCGAGCTGCTGCTGAGCACTCAAGTAATCTAAAATATCACATGTTCTTGCTTTAACATGTTCGACGGTATATATTTAAACACATTCTAGTTTAACATTAAAAACACACTATGTGGAAACATGGATTAATTGTGCATCATCATGCACCTCTAATTCAATCAGCATGTAATATATTCATTCTTTTCCACTTTCGATCGGAGAGTTAAGAATTTTGCATTTTAACTGACATGAATCTTGTTGAATTTGTTTATTTATTAGGATCTTTTAAATGTTTAGTGGTCAGATGGACAGGGAGGGGAAAGCTTTATCTGAGAAAGCTAGCTCCAATGTGAGAAGCTACGTTTGATAACTAAACAGTAACAAAGGATTTCTAAAGGATTTGTTGGCTGCTGAGCTTAACCAAGTATTTCACTAACTCTGAAGTAGAACTCAGAATAGAACTCAGAACTCATCTGTACGCCGAATGTAATAATTAATCCTCCCCCGATTCTGATTGCAGTTCAGCAGACATCCAGAGTTCTGTATTACGACTGACTGTAATAAATTGTGGATTCAAATCTGTGTCTAAACCCTGACTAAAGACTCTGTTTCACTTGAAAATTTGAAAATAAAACTAGCGTTTTCCTTTCCATGACTGGAAAGACACTGGCAGTTTGAATGCACAGAGAGCAGAGCAGCAGCAGTGAATTGGTGTGGATTTCTTTACATGTTAACATGTGACCATTTTTTTTATGACATGGGCCATCTTATTGTACTTTGGGCCAGTATACCCATAGGATAGCATAACACTGTACTCTCTATCATTGTAGAGACTGTGGAGACGAGCACTCTGATGGAAACCGATAAATGACAGTGAGTCTGAGGAAGTGCGATCATGAGTAAATACGTAAAATTTACCTTTAAATCAACAGGAGCCCAGAGTTCAGGCAGCTTTTGTTGTTTCTGTGCTCGGCTACTGTCACTCCTGGCTGTGAATAAAGAACAGTGCCATAGAATCGCCACGGTGACGAGGGAAACACCAGTTTCTATAGCAATGGCCAATGACCCGAAGGGTGGAGCCAAAATGGCCGAAGGTCAAAGCTCTTTAGATCCTGTGAGCACTGTGCTTGTTAATGCAATGTGTGCTATAGTTATTGTGTGCTCTTTGGCTCTGTGTGTATGGGTGAGATTTTGAGTGTGTGTTTGTGTGAGAGAAGGTGTGTGAATGTGCACTGTATACTGTACAGCTGTTTTCTGTATTATTGTATTAAACATTCACAACTCCAATCCTGTGCTTTGATTTTCTTCAGTCTTATTTGCATTTGGTGGTTAAACAGAACAACTGAACATTACTGTCCTACAAGGCAAAACCCTATACTCTATAGAACTTCCAAAGGAATGTCATTTCTGTCCAAACCATCATTTTAAAATTGTAGTAAAAAACCAAACAAACAAATAAAAACAAACAACCCTCCCCCCCAAAAAACTAAAGATCATTACACAGTGTCTGTACTTTAAATTGTATATGTACAAGTATTTCCTGTGAGACAAAAGCTCAGGCTTCCAATAGAAGTCTATAGGAAAAGAATTTTCTGGCTTGACCTGTGCAAACACTGTTCTGCGGAGTTTATGGGCTCTGACTCATTTGTTCTGGGCCATGCTGAATAAAAAATTAAGTCTGTCATACCATGTTTCAAAGATGATCTAATCTTTGTTCAAAAATTCTTGAAAGAGTAGTTGGAGTAGGCTGCCGGGGCTGCCGGGGTGGCTCAGTGGCTGAGCAGGCACCCACGTATGTCACGCGGCAGTGCAGACGGCACAGGTTCGCGTCCCGACCCGTCGCCGTTTACTTCGTGTCTTCCCCCATCGCTCTCCTCCTGCTTTCCTGTCTCTCTACACTGTAAAAAAAAGCTGCAAAAGGCCAACATAAAAAATGAAAGAGTAGCAGTTAAACAGCTACTATAACTGATCATCTGCAGAGGAATTGTTTGAAGAGTTTCAGAAATAACATTACAAATGATCTGACAGTGGACTCCTATCTGTGCTTGTCCTGCTAAACCTAAAGGCATAAAGACCCAATTTCCTGCTTCGAAATTCAGAGAAATTCAGATAAAACTCAGGTTGTACTCAGCCCTAAAAATCTTAGAAACATGGTGTCTAACCAGATAGTTACTGGGTGACATTACCTTGGCCTCCAGGGACACTGTGAGGAATCCTGGACTCATTTATGACCAGGATATATCCTTCAATGCATATTTTAAATAAATAAGTAGGACTGCTTTATTGCATTTGTGTAAAATTTCTAAAATCAGAAACATCCTGTCTCAGAGTGATGCTGAAAAAGTAGTTCATGCATTTATTAATTCTAGGCTGGACTGTTGTAATCCATTATTATCAGGCTGTCCTAAAAGCTTCAGCCTTCAGCTGATCCAAAATGCTGCAGCTAGAGTACTGACAGGGACTAGAAAGAGAGAGCAGATTTCTCCCATATTCGCTTCTCTTCATCGGCTCCCTGTTAAACCCAGAATCAAATTTAAACCCTTCTCCTCACAAAAAAGATCTTGAATAATCAGGCCCCATCTTATGTTAAAGACCTTATAGTACCATTTTACCCAAATGGAGCATTTCACTCTCAGACTGCATGTGTAGTTGTGTTTCAATTCAGTTCATTTCAATTCAGTTTTATTTATATAGCGCCAAATAACAACAGTCACTTTAAGGCGCGTTACATTGTAAATTATAATACAGAGAAAACCCCAAAAATCAAAATGACCCCCTATGAGCAAGCACTTTGCGACAGTGGGAAGGAAAAACGTATTTTAAAAAGGAAGAAACCTCCTGCAGAGCCAGGCTCAGGGAGGGGCAGCCATTAGAGATGAGGGGAGGGGCAGTCAATAGAGATGAGGGGAGGGAGACAGCGAGACTGGCAGCATGGTGGCGTGGTGGTTAGCACTTCTGTCTCACAGCTAAAATGACATCTAGAAGGCCTGAGTTCAATTCTGCCCGGCCCTCTCTCTGTGTGGAGTTTGCATGTTCCCCTGTGTCTGCGTGGGTTTCCTCCCACAGTCCAAAGACATGCAGTTACTGTTACTGGGTTAGGTTAATTGGTCGCTCGAAGTTGCCCATAAGTGTGAGTGTTGTCTGTCTCTCTGTGTTAGGCTGGTGACCAGTACAGGGTGTACCCAGCCTTTCGCCCAATGTCAGCTGGGATAGGGCCCAGCCCCCTCATGACCCTGAAAAGGATAAGCGGATGAAATTGGATGGATGCAGAGTGGTGTATAAACACATAGAGAGTGAAAAGAGGTGAGTGAAGAAGAAACACCCAATGCATCATGGAAAGCCCCCGGCAGCCTAGGCCTAATGCAGCGTAACTAAGGGAGGAAGCACAATTAAGCATTCAGACTGAGAGATAAGTGCTCTATTGGGTGATATGGTAGTTTGAGGTGTTTAAGACCCCTGCAGCACCTCCAGTGGGTGGTGGGCCCCACAGGATGGTTCCTAGGGTATTTAAAAGTTGAATGGGAAGCAGAGCCTTCAACTTTCAGGCCCATCTTTCAGCCCAGTTTGGATTGGGGAGACAGATATCCTCTCTACTTTTAGGGCTGGATCAGGTGACCCTGAATCCTCCCTTAGTTGCGCTGCAATAGGCCTAGGCTGCCGCGGGCTTTCCATGATGCACCGAGTGTTTCTTCTTCCCTCACTCATTTTCACTTTCTCTGTATTTAATCATTAGTTATTATTAATCTCTGGCTCTCTCATCCTGTCTCCCTCCCCTCAACCCCAACCGGTTGCAGCAGATGGCTGCCCCTCCCTGAGCCCGGTTCTGCTGGAGGTTTCTTCCTTTTAAAAAGGGTTTTTTTCCTTCCCACTGTCACAAATTGCTCATAGGGGGTTGTTCTGATTGTTGGACAGTTGCTTTGCATTATTGTGAGTCTTTTCCATACAATGTAAAGCACCTTGAGGCAACTGTTGTGATTTGGTACTACGTAAATAAAATTTAATTGTGGATCAACTTGCCCCCTGGCTCATTTTACCCCGCTCTTCCCTGTATTAGTATCAGCAAAATGATAATTATATAATGTTTGGGTAAAATTGTGTATTGTAATTGTAAAATGTGGAAGATTCAGGAACAGAAATTGTATTTAAACTTGAACTAGGGCTGTTATTTTATCTTATTCTCAATAGAAAATCTGAATAATCCATCCATCCCTCCATCCCTCCATCCATCCATCCATCCATCCCTCCATCCATCCATCCCTCCATCCATCCATCCATCCCTCCATCCATCCATCCATCCATCCATCCATCCATCCATCCATCCATCCATCCATCCATCCATCCATCCATCCATCCATCCCTCCATCCATCCATCCATCCATCCATCCATCCATCCATCCATCCATCCCTCCATGCATCCATTTTCCGCTACTACCCAGAGCACATGGCCATAGGTAAAAATAGGAAAACTGACAGCTTAGCTTTTATACTAATGTCTGTCTTCATCACAAGAACTGTGTGTTGAGGTGAGCCTGACCATATCTAGCTGGAATCGCTGCACCTCACACACTAGCTTGGACTCCTTTCCCAGGGAGCTAATTTCAGTAACTGGGGATTGGACCATCAGAGCCTCTGCCTTTGTCTGCTGCCCAAACTATATTGCACCCAACCCCTACAGCACCTCCTGCAGCTGGTTGGCCCACAGGAGGGGTGAGGCCTGGCCACCAAGAGTTCTCCCTGGTTCCAGGGTGAGGCCCCAGTAACCCTGTTATGGGCAGGGTAATTATTGATCCCTCACCAGGATCTGTTTGCCTTGGGTGACCTACCAGGGTCCCAGCAACACAGCTCCTAGGGCACATAAACTTGATATTTAAACTTGAAATCTGAATAATAATATCAGCAATTATACTTTGAGTTAAACTAATGTTTAACTTTATTGAGTGTTTCATCTTTTTTTTTTTTTTTGGCAAATGAATTCAATTCAATGTGTAGGAAGGTGAAGAGAGTTTGTTAAAATCAAGTTTTCAATTTACTGTATTATCAAATGTGCATGAACAGCCTTGCTGTGTTTATGAGTTTGGGTCTATAATGTTAGGGTTAACTACACTGGTACCAGAGGTTCCCCTGACAAAAGGACTGTCTTATCATTGCATTCATTTAGTACCCCTATGCTTTCAAGACTCTTAAAAAAAGTATAATGAAATAAACTTATTTTCTAATCTTTTGTAAAAAAAAAAAAAAAAAGTGTGCTTCACCTTGAACACAAAGTGTTTGGACCAATCCAGAAACCTTTTGACAGCTTGCATTTGATAGCATTTATAGACCAAAACCTGCACTCTGAAAATGTCTGAATGCAAATTAGTCTTGCAAATCTGGTGCACTGAATTTGAGCTGCCAGTAGAGGGCGGTGTGACTAAACCAACTTCTGTGTTGTGGCGAGCTCGTTCTATTGCTGCACTACAAATACGCACCACCAGAGAGTAGCAGATAATCACACTCATTAACAAACAGTCACGCAAACACTCACTGCTCTTTATCCACTAATTAGTGTCGTTTAGAAACACTTGAGGGGCCGTCAGTTACAGTCCAATCAGCTCAATCATTACAGCAGCAGCAACACAGGAAAAAGCAACAGAGCACGTTATTCTAAAGTTCAGGGTCAGAGTTGTCACAGGGATTTTTCAAGCAATTCGATGAAGGCAGCTTCTGTAGGGTTGTTTCACTCCGCAGTGCCACTCAAGGCACCAAAGTGTGAAATTTTCCAATCCGGCACAATTTTATGTTCTTTTTTTGGAAGATTCACATTGTGTTGCACAGCAGATAGATACATGAATCCATCGGCCGATGATACAACTTTCACCTTGAGAGTCTGGCTTGATCGAAGCTCATAATTGGCCCATTTATCATAATAATTGCACCGTTGGTGTCTGTTAGTTATTTGTTGGCGTAACAAATGTTCACCTGAATCAGCACAATGTCCCCACACGGCATCTGTGAATAAGTGAGTTTCACTTTCTGAGTTCAAAGGGTCAAATCAATGGTTTACAACAGCCTTTGAAGTCTGGCCAAGTTCATTATAATTAAGACTATAATTCTGATTGGCAGTGGCTGCCAGCGGAGGGGCCTGCCTCAGACTTTACCTTTGCCAACTTAATTTAAGCAAGTGGCACAGCCCCTATCAAAGGCTGAGTCTCAGACCACTTTTTAAAATTCTTCAAATTACTGTTTGCTTTGGCAGACTTGCTCTGACACGTTGACTGGTTTTACTGATCCCAGAGTGGAAATTAGGTTACTGCAGCAGCAAACAGCGATGCAGTGCGGGACACGGTCAAACATGAGCACCTGACACAGAAGAGTGAGGAAAACATGAAGTATAATGAAATGCACTTATTATCTACCATGTTTTTGAGGAACAGTTTCATATATGATGAAGTAAAAGCGATTAGGTGTGCGCGCGTGTTTTTCAATACTACTATTGTTGTACAATGGGACAAAACAGTACAGCGAGTAACTGCGTACGTGTGCTGTTTGATAAGACGTAGGTTTAATTTACACTATCACTGTTACCACTTCCTATATGTCTAGATTCAGACCATTAAGTCCAGTTCACTTCACAGAGTTGGCTGGGACACCTCACCTAATAACATAAAACAGCACTTCCTCTGCTGAAAAAGCAACCAGTACCATAACTGCCACGGGAGGGAGGAAAAAGCTGAGAGAAGAGGAAGCTGCAAAAGATGCAACCCTGGTGCCGTGCGCTAGCATGTATTCCCAAACATTTGCTCTTTACCTCACTGCACTCCACTCTCCTGGGCAAACCCTTGGCTATGAAAAGGCATTTCCAGGAATTTGGCACAAGTGGGCTCAAGAACCACCAGTTGAAGCTGAGTGGAAATTCAGTGATTTTAATTTTAATTAGTTTCTGTTCAGGGTGCAGCAGGACCTAAGGCTGAAGCTGAAGAAATGCAAAGACCGCTACAGGAGGAAGTCGGAGGCTAAACTCGAGCAGAACGCCACAAGAGACGTGTGGAGAGGACTGAACAAAATCACTGGGTTTAAGGTAACCCGTGGAGACAATCAATAGAGGTTGGGAAGACCAAATGAGCTAAACAGTTTAGTTCGCAGCCCCGTGCCGCCTCCCCTCCTACACACCCTCCACATACTCTCACTGATTTTCTCTTCTCCCCCTCTTCCCTTAAAGTGAACTCTGTGGATTAGACTTCCCCACAGCTGGTAAACACCCACTGCTTGACTGCTACTTCTGGCCAGATTAGGAGACAGCTGGAGAATGTGTAGAGTGTGAGATGTAGCTCTTGGGTTTTTTTTTTTTTTTTTGCAGTTTCTCTGACCACTGCAGGGCCATCCACGCCTGTGAAGATTGTGTCACTGTGCTAGAACACAGCTGAATGCTCCAGCAGCACCTGGCTGCTACTGACCTTCCTAATTCCTATGGAAGCAGCTGACTGCATATATAATGCTTATTTCGTCATCATTTCAACAGCTGTAATGATAATTTCTCAAATATGGGATAAATGAAGTATTTCTTATTTTAAAGCTGGGAGGCAGTTTTATTTTGCTTGTTTACCCTCCTTCAAATGACCCACAATTACATGCGGGCTCACACTGAAGACACAGGAGCAAACATATCTATAAATTCTGTTTGCAGGCTTGCCTTTATGAGCGGACACTGAGGGAGTGTATGCCTGCACACGGCTGTCTGTTCAGGAGCTGAAGTCCTTCACTGGGACGTGGATAATGTCCACTTACGTATTTCAGACTGGCTGTTATTCATGTTTCATCAGCTAACCTTGGAGGTCACTCGTCCAACTGAAACCATTTGATGTTGTTGAAACATGACAGTTTGAGGCGGCACAGAGACATCTGAGTGGCAGAAGCTTCCCTCTGAAATGAAGGGCCAACACAGGAGAAAACTCGATTAAACTCTGAGTGACTTTGCCGTCAAAAGGAAAAACAAGAAAAAGTCTAAAGTCAGTCCAGTTTACGATGTACAATTAAAGACTAATGCCCTTAAAGTCCCATTCATTGAGCTGGAGTATCGACTTAGGTACCTCTGAGCAGTCTGAGAAACAGCTGATAGAAAAATAAGTTCAGCTCCAGTGAACAAACATCTTTCCTCTAAAAGGGACGATCCCGCTCCGCCCTCAAGTCAGTGGTTTCAGAAGTTTGCTATAAGTAAGGCAGATGGCACGCTCTCCTCCAAAATCTAAGCATGATACACTAAAACTAATAAGTATTTCAGTGATGCTGGATTAATAGTTCCTATACGAATGTCTGAGTTAAAGATCAGAGATTTATTTCATTCACTATGAGATTTGATACAAGTTATCCATTATTGGTTTTCCTCTCTGCATACAAATACAATAAAAACACAGTTTTCAGCAGACAGGTAACATGAGGTCATTTCCTGTCAGGAACAAAAGTTTGCTATCAGCACCTACCAGAGCCAGAGTGACCTCTGGTGACCCACAAGCACATAGAACCATCCTACCTGTCTTCATAAGCATATAGTAAAATTAGGGACTTATTCACACTCTGGTAACTTACAGTTATGATGGTTAGAGGGTCCATCACATTGATCTATAGCTAAATATGTGAATACTATTCACTTTCCTCACTTTAAAATGTGTGGCAGCTGTGACTGATGTGGGGTCCCAGTCCAGCACTGGTTTGTTTTTATTCTGGCATCTTTAACACGCTCTAATTCCAGGAGGGGCTGAGCAGACGCTTCTCCTGCCCCTTCACGCCTCTGCCTGACCACCTGCACCTCATCATTGGCCCGTACTCCAGGACCAGATCCAGCACCCCGCCTCTGCCAGACTGTCAGCCTCCTCAGTGTTCTTAATCCGGCTCCTCTGTATTTCTCCTGCAAAGTTTTTGACTCGCTGTGGTATCTCCTGTGTCTCCCTGTTTCCACTGTGAATTCCTCCGGCTGAAGTCTGGAACGCTTACCAAAGTCACTTACCTGTCTCCATCGAGCTGGTCTGCCTCACCTAAAGGCCTTCACCGCATCTACTCACCTGCCTCCTCGCCCTGCCGTCTCCTCTCCTGTGGTAAAACGAACCAGTGGCCTCTCCCTTGGAAAGTTAACCTCAGCACTCCAAGTAAGCAATCACTCCCACCAGCTGGAGTGTCTCTGTGGAATCTTTTGGACTAATCACTCTCTCAGAACAAATCCTCCCGTGGTCAGACCTGTTTCCCAGAGCCTCCTCAGTCATCCCTCACATGTGTGAAATAAAGACTTGATCATTCTATCTGCCATCATTTATTGGCCTACGCAGCCTTTGGCAGGTGATGGACAAACTGATCCAGGGACCTTGTGCATGTAAGATGTTTCAACGCACAAGTGATAAATAGATTCTGCATGAAATACACATATTCAGAATTTCTGATGTTTACACAAAGACTCGAAAGAAAAAAATCTAATGAGGAAATCAAATAAAATGAATGGATATATGATCAGTTCTGTTTGTACAGCAGATGTCACATAGATTGAATGCGCGCATACAAAAATATGCAAAAAATATTTATCAAGAGATGAAAGTTGAATTTGTTTCCATAAAATTACCGTGCCTGTGGACCGTCTGAGAGGGCCCGCACAGAGCGTGATGCTGAGGAGGCAAAAAGAAGAAGATCGCTCAGTGAGACAACAGCAGCCCACCGCACATCTGTGATCCACAGACAGATGTTCATACAGAGGTGATTAGTAAGAATCAATGATAAAAGGTACAGGGTAGTAACTATTGCTTTAACTATCCTGCCTCCTCCACCGCTCTAAACATGAGCTGGTGTTGAGAATCAAACCCACAGTGTAAAAAACTCCTGCCATAAACCAGTTGCTCCAGCCTTTAATGAAGACACTGGTGCTCACGTCCATGCGTTAACCTGCATTATGACTGCGCTGATGCTGGGTGGCAGTTTGGAAACGAGAAAACTGATGGTCCAACCATTGTGGGAACAACGACGCTACAAAAAAAGAGTTTAAAAAGATCATAAGCTATCGGAGAACTGGTTGCCTGCTGGTCATGTGAATGAAGTGTCTGTCTCACTGTTGGCACTGTTTCTGTTCTTTATATGGGCTAATAGTGTAACTAATGCCATCAAACTGAGAGGGAGGAAAAGGGCCTGCCACACTGAGGTTCACAATAATTGGATTTTGAATGCAGTCTTTTAGGTTGTTGCTGAGAGGGAATGTTATTCACTGTTTGGTTCATCACCCGTACTTAATCCTTATTGCTCATGAATAAGAGGTGCAGCTGCACAGCAATTACACTCATGAGGGTAAAATGAGAATGTGAAAGCGTTGAACTGGAATCCAAAGAAAATTAATATAGTTTTGCACAAAAACAAATGCTGTATTTTTGTCACCACTCAGTGGAAAACTGACCTAGTGGAGATTTAGGCCCGCACTACAAGAAAGTCTAAACTATACACACACTCCTAGCAAACCAGTACAACAAAAGGTTCTACTTCTATTTAATAATTTTATAAGATCTACACACCTACACAATAAACATATAAAATAAATATGTTACATAGAATGACGGTCTGTGTCCTCCAGCCTCTTTGTTTTCTTCTGGTATGAAAAAAAAAAAGTTGTCTCATTGAAGATAGTATTCACTTCTATTAATCCAGTCTGAGCACCCCCCCCCCCCCCAAAACCATCGTCATTCCCAAGGAAACACTTTGTGGCTCGCTCTTCAGTTTATCCTGATGCTGAATTCTCTTGATTTTTGCTTTAGCAGTCAAGCGTTTGCATTTTTTTCTCTGCTTCCTCCGTGATGCACATCAAGCCGTTTCTCTCTGTATAGACAAACAGGAGCAGGTGTGGCTGCGAGTGCAGGAAGCGATCATCGATCATTCGATTCAGAATGGATCTAATTCACTAACATATGCAAGTTGGAACAGAGGTTGACTAAATCTGATGATTCCTTTGGGGATGAACTTCATTTGTGTGCAGGTAAGGACACTTTTACACAGTGAATGAGGTCCGTTGCATGGTTCCATCTTTAAGTGACGCGCGGTGCAGTCAAATAGTTTGAGAAATCCACCCATAAAAGTCAAAAACCTGACTTTAAACTGGCCAATCTCCTCTTCAAGGTCAGCTTCTCGTGAACCCTCGGACCAGTTTTCATTGCTGCTACTGTTTTTAGAACGACAAGAATTTTTTTGGAAGTGGTGTTTATAAATAAATAATAAATAAAATGAATAAAGATAAATATAAACCTCAGAAACAGCTCAGAATTAAAGTAAAAAAAATGTGGTTAATAAAGTAAGTACTTAGAAAAAAGAAGTTAGATGAGAATTCTGAATATAGCTGAATATCTGAGTGGCCAGCAGGGGGCGACTCCTCGGTTTGTAGAAAGACTTCAAGTTGTATATAAGTCTGTAGGACAATGCTCCCGGCTCCTTTACTCTGACTTCAACAAAACATTAGATCCATTCTGTAAATTGTAGTCACTGTAAGAGTCAGAAAGGAGGAATATCCAGGATACACTCACTGACTAATAACCTGTTAATTGCAAGTTGTTAGCCAGTGACCTCGTGGTGTCCTCACAGTCAGTCACTGACAGTCAGCATAAGGCAGCATGTAGCTACCTCGTTAGCAACCACGGGGTTGAGGCTTTGGCAAAAAAAATGCTTTTGAAAACATTAAAATTAATAAAAAATATATGTAGCCATGACCCACACTGGCAAACACGTCTTCAGTGAATACACTTTTGCTTTGAGAGCACCCGTCAGTTCAGATGCTGCATGCTGGAACTGAAGGTGCTTTGTAGTGAGACACATTATTGCCACATTATTGTCGCTGTGCTAATGTTTCCTTGTTCCGCCGTGAGAATAAATCTGACGTTCAACATTTGTTCCACATGACTTTTCTCTCAGGTCGTTCGTGCCCCACCTGTGATGACCCTGCGCCCCGCAGAAACACTGGCCTAGAGCGTTTACGCTGTCCTCATCCGGGCATTCTGAAATTGGATGTGACGAACAAGGGATGGTTCTGACTGTGAAATGACAGCATCAATCACAAATCGTTACCCAATGCGTGTACACTTTTCTGACGCTTAGAATAATTAACATTTACAAAATGGACTGAATTGTTTTATTCAATGTGACCCAAAATGAGTGTCCTAGCCCAACATCTAATCAGGAAAGTGTTTACTGAGTTCAGGACCGATGGCCGTTTTCCCACAGACTTCTACAGGAATGTGGGTTTAGGGCAGTTCCGCCTTGGCTTCATATTTCAGACCCAAAAGTAACGTCCATCTTTCATACTGCTGGAGGTTGATCGCAGTCCCTGGGAAGATGATTTTTAAAGCTCCAGCCACAAAGGCCTGCGGGACAGTCAGTGACCGCCTGGCAGCCACCAGCCCCTTCCACAATCAGCTGGCAAAAACCTCCTTGTGATTGTTTTGGTTGCTAGCATACTGCTGTGGTCATAATTTGGCACATGCTCGCACTTTATCAAGCTGCAGCTACGCTTGGCTAGTAGGTAGCGAGTATTTGCACACAACCATGAAAACCTGCAGGAAACCATGGCAATCTGCTAGCAACCAAAACAATCACTAAAAGGTTTTTGGTGCAGCACCTTCTTTGCAACCTCCAGGAGCCACTGCCCACCAGTTGGGAAATACACAAATTCTCTCCAACAGCTGGTAATTGTATCACTTCCAATGTGGCGGATAACTCTCGAAACCTCAAGATTAGGCTGCGTTAGAACATTTCATGTCATGTAGTGTTTTTTAAAATCTTTTTATTCGAAACACTAAGAGTTTGTAAACCCACGCTCAGTCGTACTAACCTTAAGCTGCACTCTCAGATTGTCCTCTATTTTGAGGAGCGTTCAGAGCAGTGCCTTCGGCCTCCTCAGCTGTTGTTGTCGTTTGTCAGAAACAGAAAGATCAGCACGTCTGTGAGGATACGCTGGCATGTTTGTAGCCTGCATCAGAAATGAATTTGTGCACGTGTGTCTGAACATACCTGCTGTGCTCAGAGGAGGGAAAAAGCGAATCTGTCTCCGTCTCCGCTGAGAGCACTTGAACTCGGAGGATTTCTGTTGCTCTTCAGATTCACCTGTGAGCTGAATTTTAATGCTTTGCAGTCTGCTGAGCTCCCAGGCATGTGTCATATCACCATTCAGCATACTTATAAGTCAAGAATGAAGAGCTTCTTGTGGGAGCAGTGGCTGTAATGGGTATATGATGGATACGGAGGATGTGTTGAAGCACTTCATTCACAGACAGATTGAGATTTAACATGTTGAAATGTGTTTCTGGTGGGGATCGATGACATCTTCATGACAGAACAGCTCGACATTAACATGCTGCCAGCTCATCTGTCACATACTCCAAGAATACAGTGGATTTTCCCATTAATCTCATCCATCAAATATTTATTATCTTTCTCTTATATGCTCGAGTCCCTCATGAGATGGAGAGAGGAGTCATAAGCAGCTGATTGAATTTGTAATTTAGTTTCTATCTTGTAAATTCGATAAGCCTCTGCAGTACGCTGGGCTGTGCTAATGCAATGAAAATGTGAAGCATCTCTCCAAAGTGTTTGCCCGTTCTACAAACAGATGATCTGTTTGTTTTTGCCCTACAGCTGCGGACAAAATCGCTGAAGAGATTGTTCTTACGACAAGACGTGCAGTCTTTCACGCCCCAGTTTTTAAACCTGCCGCTTATTTACTGATTTAGTTAGATTGCAGCACGGTGGATCAGCGGTTGGAACTGTCGCCTCACAGTAAGACAGTTCTGGGTTCAAATCCAGCTGGGGCCCTTCTGAGCTCTGGGAGCTTCTTCTGTCATCGGAAAACATGCAGTCAGACCAGGACACTCTCACAAGTCGTCAAAGATTAAGAAGAACGAATAACTTTACGGTTGCTGCTAACGTACCCACTCGTGCTGTGTGTCACATTAGCATCCGCACCCTTTGCAGCAGGTTTGAGCAGCTGTTATTGAGAGATTTGGCCCTATATTTTGGAGAAAGGCATTTTTAGAAAAAAATGTCAGTTTTTGATGTGTGTCAGAATGATTATTTTCTTTGTTCCTTGATTGCCAAAGACTTATGAAAATATTAATAATAATAATAATCTGATTTTCTAGGGTTAGAGTCAGGGATAAAGTTATGGTTGGCGCTGATATCCTCACCAGTGAGAGGGTTAAAGTGGATGATATGACTTAAGTTTGAATGAAGTATAAATAAAAGTTTTTCTATGAGCTTACATTTGTTTCTGTATTTTTGCATGATTACATACAGCTGAATAGGACGATGAAGATGAATATTTACTGATTTTTTAAATCCACTTTTAGAGTTTTACTGTGTTACTGCTGCACCTCAAAAGGCTCAGTGGCAGGACGCAGCTGGGAACAGGATTAAACTCAGGTAAGTGCAACAGTTAATTATTTTGCAGCAAGTTCATACTTTAAATACAAATGATGGTTATGTTCAAAGACTTTAGTTCAAACTGAGTTTCCTTTGCTCTCGGTTAGAGTTCAGTTTCCACATGCTGGGACGCAGGTTTCTCCAATGAGAAAAGAGTACGACAGCAGGAACTTCCTAAAGCTTTTGCAGGCTGACGTACCAGGAGGGACGAACGTGACAGCCAAGGTGAGCATTCAGTTCAATTCAATTTTGTATAGCGCCGAATCACAACAGTCACCTCAAGGTGCTTTATATTGTAAGGTAAAGACGCTATAATAAAGCTTAGCAGATGATTTAGCAGAACATCTGTTTGTTTGACGGCCTGAGTCGATGTGGCGATGAGGGCCAGGCTTATGGCAATGACAATTTTATTTCTATAGCACATTTCATTATACGTAAACTCAATGTGCATAACACAGAAGATGAAAGCCTGAATAGGTTTACGGCAGCTCAGGGCAGTGAAAACAGAACAGGACCACAGAACTGAAGATCTGACACTTATATGCTGCAGGTGAGTTGTTAATGAGGAACAGGTGCCCCACCTGGATCCTTCAGTAGCCACGCCCACTTCTGGGTGGAGGTAAGCAGAGTTGTTCCACACATGCACCCACCCACACACACACACACACATGCACAGCAAGGGGCAGAAAAGGTGGCGGGTCGACTCCTGCAGGACACGGAGAACTGTGACAGAAAAAAATGACACTCTGTCAGGTCGAATTTTGGGGCAGTGTGCATAAAATGACTCACGAGGCATCTGGAATATGAATGATGCAGCTATAAAATGAATCTCATGGGAGCGAGAGGGTGGTATTGTGCACAGTGACATTATTACATAAGCTCATTTTTCTAATCGTCAAGCTAAAAAGGAACAAATGAAAGGAAGTGGATGTAACAGTGAGGGGTTAGTTGTGGAGAAGTGCTCGTTTACTGCACCCAGCTACTCAGATAGTGATGGCTCTTCCTGTTTTCTGCGTGCTGACGTGTGCCGCTGCTGAAAGATGAGACCTCAGACTGGAAGTTGAGTAAGTGAAACGTTTGCTGCTTTTTTCAGGTGGCTGTTTGGTGGTAAGCAGCGGGTGCTTTGTGTCTCCTGTCTGATTGTGAGGACAGAATATCAATCATTTGGTTGAGGAGTGAAGCAGCATGTTTGATAAGCTGTAGCACAGGTGATGTATGAAATGCAAAAAAGGTGGCAATCTGAAAGGAAAAACAGAAAAACAACTACAAGAATACAAAGAAGGTGAGCTTCACCTCAGCCTTACGAGCTGGAACGTTTTAAAGCAGTCGGGTTCTTTTTGGGTTCGAGTGCCCTTCAGCAGCTCCCGAAACGTTCAGCAGGCTGCTCACAGGCTGCTCACAGGCTTTTATTTTGGCACATGTGATCTACGATAAAGCCGGCTCCAGTGGCTTCACATTCAGAAAGCATCAGCGTCTCTCAGGAAAGTGAGTTTTGGTGAGAGATCAGGCTTTTCTTGCTGAAAAGGTTGCCATTATTAAGCAAATGTTGGTATTCAAAGGGAGGTTTCAAGTTCTGCTCATGAGACCCGCACTTTTCAAACAGGCTGCAAAGGGCAACGGCTTCTTTGTTGCAGCACAGTGAACGACCACTGGGACATTTTATGTTGCGTTCTCCTCGCAGCGAGAGTAAGACTTAGCTAACTAATCACCGAGGCCCAGTGAATGTGTGTGCGGCAGTGGCGTGCGGTGTATTTGTGCAGCCCCCGCAGGGGAAGAAATACAGTGATATTCTTCTTTATCTCTCCCTAACTTAAAACTGAAGGCTGAGGATGATTGGCCTTCAAGTCAGGCTGATTTCACCATTTTTCAGGCTCATTATCAGCGATTTTAAAATACCAAGTTGGCGCTTATCTCCAACCGCCGCAGCTGCATGCGCATTCATAATTGGTATTTTTGATGCCTTACAGTATTGTGGTGTAAGCATATTCTTTGGAAGCCACATAAATCATTACTTCATGCATTACAAGAATGATCACTTACAAGAGTTTGAAATCCTGTAGCAATACGAATGCAGGGCTGCAGAGAGAGGTGGACCCCGACACCACGGAGATGATTGCTTGTGCCTGCTGACCTTTGAGAGACCGCCTAATTTTGTGCAACACAGTTCAGAGTGAAGAGCAACGTGGTTTAAATACATTTTGCTTTGAGGTTTTTGTCACAGTGCACGTTTTGATTTGTCATGCACAGCTATAACTAATCACATCAACTTTCTGTTCTCATGTTGCACTTTCAAGGGCATTGCATTGCAGTGGCTGGCTCGGCACTATCGCTGCTCACACCTGCACTTTAGCTGCTATGGTAAGTCAGAATGTGTGCTGTGAGAATTCATGGCAATTTTACCCGTTTCCAGGAACAATTACTCAATTCAGAAGTTTGTTCAGCAGTCAGAGCCAAATGCTTAGCATCAGTGCACCAAGGAGGACTTTGCATCCAAGCAGCTCATTTTCTTGGGCCGCCTTTACCCCCCTGGGTTTTCCATTCCTCCAGCAAATCTCCAGTTTGAACTAATGTTTTAATAGCCATGTGGCTCATGGCTCCAGGGATGGCAGAGCATGTTTGTCAGCCAATTAATTTGGTCCCCAGTGACAATGATAAGTAGCAGCTTTTAGTAAATAAACACACTAATCCAAGGCAATTAACATATATATATATTTACCCTGTTTCACATAGGTGAGAGCTTGGTGATACACCCTTACAGGCCACTGATTCATAAAGAATCCAAAGCTTACAAGCCTCGTTTTTTTATTCAGATGGTTTGTCCGTTTGCACATATCCAGTGTGAGCAATGACAAGGTCAGTGCTCATCGCCATTTTGTCCAGCACATAAGCTGAAGCAAGTTGTTAGAGTGCAGGAAAAACCTCAAGCTTTATCGCTGCAATGCATCCTTCAAGAGTTAATGAGGCTCCAAAACAAAGCTGTGCTGGCCTCCTAAAAAAAGCGTGCAAAAGGAGAGGAAGTCGTTCCTGTTTCGACTGCTTCATCCGGAAAACAGCTGTCAGGTAAACTGGCACAAGTCAACATGTCCACAGAGCTTCGGCTTCACGGGAATCCAGAGGCTGCCCTCTGCTTTCTGTGTGTGTGTGTGTGTGTGTGTGTGTGTGTGTTTGTGTGTGCAGTTCTGGTTTTGCTGGTTTGTGTCATCAAAATAAAACATGGAGTTAAATTTCTGTCCCTTATCTACAGCAAATCGCTCATGGGTGCAACCTTTTGAGTGCTGCGTGTGTTGTGATTCAGTTATAATATGTAATGGCTCAGTATGAGTGTGTAACAGTTATGAATTGTGCTCATTATTGATGCAATTTGTTATTTCTTTGGTTTGGCTCTTCCCAGGTGTTGCCCCTGAAACTAACACTTTTCAAAAGGTTTCCGGTTTGCATCGTGCTCCTTGGATCAGCTACTGAAGCCTGAGCGTTTGTCAGTATACGTCTGCATATCATAAGGAATCATTATGCAACTTCTACAAGGTGCAGATTCCAATCAGCTAGCTGTATTTATTTGCTAGCTGTGCACTGGAACTCTTAATATGAAGTCCAAAGAGATGTCAGTGCAAGTGAAGGAAGGCACCATTAGGCTGGAAACCAAAATAAACCTCTCAGAGAGAGACAGCAAAAACTCGAGGAGCTGGCAGATCAATAAGCTGATACATTCTTAAAAAGAACCAACACACTGACCAGCTCAGCAACACCAGAGGACCTGAGAGACCACAGGAAACAACTAAAGTGCATGATGAATGAACAAGCGAAGAACAGTCTCGGGGAGGCGCGCACAACATTGTCTAAGTCTACAATCAGGAGGCGCCTTCACGAATGGAAATGCAGAGAGTTTACAAAAGGTTCACACAAACAGCGGCTGCGCTCTCTGCTCAGATCCAGCCACATGCTGCAAAACCGATCAGACAGCAGTTCACAGTGCAAATGGATAATGACCCGAAGTGTGCTTTTAAAGTACAAAACTGAAGGCAGAGACGCCCACAAACATTTGGTCCGTGGGTTCTGGACTCCAGGCAGCCACTACCTTTTCATCCAAGTATCAGAAACAATCCTGTTAAAAATAAAGTTAGTTTAGTTCGTTCTGAGCCTCTGAAAATGGGGGAGTGGGCGTAAAAATGTGTGCAATAAAGCAATATTTCTGTTAAAGCCCTTGAATTAAAACTGCATGTCCTTCACATGTTGGGTTTAAAATCCACTGTGTTGGTGAACAGAGGCAACATTAGAAAAGCTTCACTGTAGATCACATATATCGTTCCCTCTTTCTGTAACTACCCAGAGATCATGCCCACAGGTGAGGAGGGGACAAAACTGGTGACCTGAGAGCTCCTCTTAAAAATCAAGTGGACTCTTCCCTTCCGCAGACCTGATAAGACATTCTTCAGCTCATGCCTAATCTGCTGATGCATTTTTTAAAATTTGTCAAAAATGCAACACTTATTTTTTAAAGCTATCAGATTATTAATTAGCCAAATTTTCTGTTTCGAGAACACTGTGATGAACTTTTAATGAGCTTAATTCAAAATAACAGTGAGCGGTTGATTTGAAGTAAAACATTAATGGGATTTTTTTCTTTTAAATCAGTCTTTAGGCACGCTCTTTAGCAAAGCTGCGAGCAATCAGGAGCCTCAAAGTGTGTTTACGCTTCCTTTACCCGACAACAGCATGACTGATTGCTGAAAGATCATTTGTTAAATATTTGATGCTGTTTTCAGAGCGTTGCCTTTCATGCAGACACGCCGGCTGCACTCGCCGCTGTGATGAGAAGTTCATCAGTGGAGTTCTGTCTCAATTAAAGTTTTTGCACAGCCTCCAAACTGCAGGGTTATCACAGTCAAAGTTTTTCCTCGCAGGAATCATCACTTTGATCCAGAGTATGTACTTGCACTCCCGCCTGTCCTGCAGCTGCGCTAGTCTGTCTCTAAACTTGGTGTGGGGTTTTGAACCCATGCTAGCCTCAACTCAGCTAACATTAGTATTTGGGAGCCCAACTCAAAGAATTCCCGAGTCGTTTCTTTTCTAATTGCGCCGAAAAAAAGAATTCCTCCTCTACAGTGAGGAAAACCTTGCTGTCTTAAACGCAACAAGGTTCCTTCACCAGATTACTTTTTGACTTTCCAGCTTTTAAATCAACCTGAATTCTCAGGCAATTCTCTTCTCTGGTTGAGAGAACCCCCAATGAAGTGAGTCCTCTTTGCTCTCCTCTGTTTACTGTGCAGGAAACAGCTCTGAAACCTACAGATCCCTGGAAGGGACATAGAGGAAATAATTATGAATGTCAAAAGAAAAACATTCCTAATGCACCCTCTCACAACAATATAATCACAAATGTCAGTCCAGGTCTCTTTTACTGAAGTTAGGTGCCACGTGGTAGTCAAGGATAACATGTAGGACTGCTACATGGGGTTCTGCAGTGGGACAGGATGTGGATGTGGGACACTGAGAGCTACAACACTTTCATCCATCAGCCCAATGTGCATTTCCTGGCCAAACAATGACCCACATGAAGCTCACAGTAAATACAAACAGATATTAGAGTTTGTTAAGAAGCTGAAGGATGGAAACACTCGCTGCTGGTGACACCATTCAAACAGCAGGCACAAGTTAGGAAATGCGCTCTAGCTCAGGTTTGGTGGGAAGTGCAGGGAAACAAAGTTTGTTACATGTCAATAGTTGCTCAGAGGTTGGTTTTCCTTCTTTTGTTCAGCCACTTCCAGCATTTCTTTTAGAGCAACAGCTGGAATTAACATCTCATGGAGACTAGGGGCTGAGCTGAGCTGTGCTGTACCTCACTGGAGGTAAACAGACAATTCATTTCCTTCTGATGATTTAAGTTTTTCTAAAAGATGAACATTAACGTAACCCCAAACCCTAAGCCCCTGACCCTCAGTGGAACCACAGTGACCTGGTGGATGTTTGTGGTGTATTGCACCCTCTTCGTGTCTTTGAACGTGCACCATTTCACCTCAGCGCGCTTGCAGGATAGTGTAGAGGAACCTGCCGCAGAACTTGCAGAATAAATGATCAGACACCTCCTTGATGGTGTCAGTAATTTAAACATCCAAAAGTGCCTAAACTTTTGCACATCTCTGTATCTGATAAAAGTGGGCGCATTTTATCAGGTAGAGTTCTAGCAGTGAATATAAATAAAGGGATTTTTGCTGTGGCTGCTCACTCACAGCAGAGCTGTTTCTCTGGGTTTGCAGAGTTAGAAGCCCGCTTATTTTCAGGTCTCTGAAACATAACACAATTTGTTAGGTGTTGTTAGTGATTATGTAGATCAGCTGTCGGCTCTATCGCGTTGAGTGTAATGTAATCTACTTTCCTAGGCATGCTTTGGCTGCCTGTTTCTGTCAGGAAGTGTAGCCAGGGTAGGAACGCAGACTTTGATATATGACAGATAGCAGTGTTACATTTCCCCCGCTGCCATTCATCACATTGTTTGAAAACCTTATAATGACAATAAATATGCTGCTTTTACCCGTATTTGTGTTTTCAGCCGTGCTATTGGCGACTGTTGATCAGCTGGTCCAGAAGCTAAAGTAAAACTTCTGTTTCTCAACTTTCCACTGCAATCATGAATGATTCTTTCAGACACTTCAAAGTATGATCAAAACTTTTTCACACCAGACTTCCTTAAGATTCTGTGAAATGTGATGTTACTATATGGCTAACATCACATCTGCTCCACTGTGCCAATTAAAATCATAGATGGTGATCTTTCTCTGTGCCCTCTAACTCTGTTCTTCACGCTGCTGTTGCTTGTTTTGTTTTTGACTTTTTTCGAAACAGAGACGAACCTGATTTACACTCTAACCTACGAGGTGGCAGCAATGTCCCAAAAAGCTGCCCACCAGCGCCAAAAACATAGCAGATGTTGACATTTCTTCTATTTTCCTGCTCCAGCCAAGTGGAAACCTGATTTTAAATCATTGCAATGATCAACTTTTGATTTTTATTATTTGAATTAAAGAACTGTGACAAAAGTTCATTGCTGAGTCACTTTTGGATGGATATACATTTTCTGATATGGATCAATTTAAACCTCTCAATACGTTATAAGCAGTGGTGGACAAAGTACTCAACTCTAGTACTTAAGTAAAAGTACTGATACTCGTGGTCAAATTTTACTC
>JAVDPK010000984.1:278720-292439 GCA_034780415.1 Cichlasoma orientale | reverse complement strand
AGTGTGACAGCATCGTTAGTGTGACAGCATCGTTACAGTGTGACAGCATCGTTAGTGTGACAGCATCGTTACAGTGTGACAGCATCGTTAGTGTGACAGCATCGTTACAGTGTCACAGCAGAGGCGCAGCAGGAGTCAAATAGAAGCACAAAAGAGATTTTAGGTAAAAGTATATTCTAACTGATCTAACACTGATCAGAGCGGGGAAGGTAAATACACGCTGACGTTCTCAGAGGTTATGACATCATGCAGCTCTAGTTGTGTCAGCAAAGCCTCATGGACTAATATTTACAGCTTATCAGTGTGTGTATCAGCAGGCAGCTGAAGCCAGCGTGTCACTGTGATGTCAGTGTTTTTACCTCTGCTGTCAGGAAGCTCAGGCAGTGTTTTTATTAATACCTGAGCTAAGAGGTGCTGTCACCACCAAAAGGAAAGAAAGAAGCTGAGCTTAATTCTACATCACCTGTTGCAGGTGTTTCTCAGGTGCATCCAAATAATTGCTGATATTTGCACACCTTAGAGTACAGAATATTTTTACTCTGATGTTTCCTGTAATCACACTAGAAACCTTCATCTGTGTCCCTGCAGACCTCCCACAGCAGCGTGTCTGTAAGGAGGAGGAGGAGGTTCTCACTGAGCAGCAGCTCTGGAACCAGGAGAGGAGCTCCAGGCTGGACCAGGAGGAACCAGAACCTCCACAGATTAAAGAGGAAGAGGAGGAGCTCTGCATCAGTCAGGAGGTGAAGGAGGAGACCGATACCTTCATGGTGACTGTTGCTTCTGCTGAAAGTGACTACAGTGATTCTGAACCAATCAGTGCCCGGCTCCTCTCTCACAGCTCTCCTGAAACCGAGAGCCGGGAGCAGGCAGGAACCAGGAACGTGGACTCAAGGACGAGTACAGAGCTGAGAAGGAAGAAGGAAGACTGCAGGAACACTGCAGGTAACTGTAATACAGGGAAAAAGCCTGTAAAATGCGCTTTCTGTGAAAAAGTATTTAAACACAAGTCTCAGATGGAGCGACATCACAGGATCCACACAGGTGAGAGGCCGTACTCCTGCGCAACGTGCGGGAAAGGTTTCAGCCAAAGCAGCAATCTGACGGTCCACATGAGAACGCACACGGGCGAGAAGCCGTTTTCCTGCGAAACCTGCGGGAAGCATTTCACCTGCAGTTACAGCTTATTGGTCCACATGAGGATCCACACGGGTGCCAAGCCGTATTCCTGCGACGCATGCGGGAAAAATTTCAACAGTAGCTTCAACCTCAAAGTCCACGTAAACACGCACGTAGGAGAGAGGCCCTATTCCTGCAAACTGTGCGGGAAAACCTTCAGTCAGCCGAGCAACTTGAACGTCCACATGAGAACTCACACAGGTGAGAGGCCGTGCCTTTGCAACACCTGCGGGAAAAGGTTCACCGACCTATCGGCGCTGAAAAACCACATGATCGTCCACACAGGTGAGAAACTGTACTCGTGCCAAACCTGCGGGAAAAATCTCAGCTCGAGGAAAGGCCTGTCGGTCCACATAAGAACCCACACGGGCGAGAGGCCGTACCTGTGCAACACCTGTGGGAAAAGATTCACCGAACTGACGGCACTGAAGAAGCACGTGATGATCCACACGGGCGAGAAGCCCTACATTTGTAACACTTGTGGGAAAGGGTTCATTCAGAACATCCATTTGCTCTATCACATGAGGACTCACACAGGGGAGAAGCCTTACCCCTGCAACACCTGTGAGAAACGATTTAAAGATCCGTCCAAGCTGAAAATTCACATGAGAGTTCACACGGGTCGCAATCAAAGCTCGGGAGCCTCTGTGGGGGGGAGTTACCCGGCCGGCCAGGCTTGAAGAGCATCTTTGAAGTTTTGGGTTAAAGGTAGACTGAGAGATGCTCACAGTGTTAAAGACTGCGCAGTGTAACTCTGTCAGACTGTTCACAGCTTCCCAGCTACACCGCGGCTCTGAGCCTGGAAGTTTAAGTAAGCCGGGTTTGCTGTTAGCATTATTTTACTGTCTGGATAAATGAACTTCTTCTTTCAGCTGTTCCTGGAGTCGCCACATTTCAGTCTCTTCCTGTCTTCCAGTGTCACACCTTTAATCTGTAACATTGTCGGGTCGTTACTCAAAAATCATCGTGCTGAGAATTTCTGCTGTTAGCTACACACACACACACACATACACACACACCTCCCCCGTGATCCAATCAGTACTGAGGGGAACCTCAGTACTGATAGTCCCAGCCTGTCAAATTGTTCTGCCTAGAACCCTGCAGTACTACTTATACTTCTTTAATAGTAGTAATGGATTACTATAAAATCACTCCATACTTCAGTGGTTCTCAAACTTTTTCCGTTGTGCCCCACACAAAGCGAGGTCTGGAGGGGTGGGGGTCCCTCTCGGTGTTGAGGCAGCAGCACGATGTCTCTACAGCAGACGGTGATGGTGGTTTCGCTAGCTGCTGTGCTAACGTACCTGCTAACATTTCCTTGTTCCGCCGTGAGAATTAATCTGATGTCCAACATTTGTTCCGCATGACTTTTCTCCCAGGTTGTTCGCGCCCCACCTATCATGACCCTGCGCCCCACAGTTTGAGAAACACTGCCTTATATTAGTTTTGCATTATTCTCAGGCACACCTGTGGGGCTAAGTAAGCAAAATGTATCCATAATTTAAGGATCACAAAGTGCTTCACGACAAAGGAAAAGCAAGAATACACAGTAATACAATAGTAATACATAGTAATATACAATAGTAGAATAGTAATACACAGTACTCAATAGTAATATACAGTAGTACACAGTAATACAATAGTAATACACACTACACAGCCCGGCCTGAGTGTGAAAGTGCCAAAAGCTGCAGGTCCTCGTTCGAGCCTGAGCTTCTGTGACTGTGGGCTGTGTGTTCATGAATGAACATTTACACACCTTTGTGTTCTTTATTGCGTTTTGTTGGTATTTTTGGGCGTTACTGTACGCTCGTTTCAGGACCGAGCTGATAACTTTCATTTCATCCCACCTTCGCACTCCTGATGACGTTTTTAATGTCATTAACTCAGCTGCTTCCGGCTCCACTTCCTGTCTTTCTGCAGTGGTCTCCGGTCCTTTAACCTCAGCTGGTCTCACTGCCGTCTTGTAAACCGTCTCTTTCACTTGCTGCTACATTTCCCGCCTTACCTGCAGTCTCTTCTTCACCTGTCACACCTGAATGATTGACCCCAAACTCAGACACCTCTGCTCCTCCTGCCACGTCCTCCTCCTCCTCGGTCGCATGTCTTCCTCCCACTGACTTTACCTCTTCTTCAGGTGCTTTGCAGACCCTCGTCATCGCGCCGCCTGCTCTCACTGCAGGTCACAGTGTCATCTGGAAGCGTCGGTCTTGGTGCGATCCCCGGTTTTATTCCTGCGTCCTTCCCGCAGCTCTGATGTCATCAACGGTGCAGTTCACATGCATCAAACTTGTTCTGCCCAAGTTTCTTAGGTCTCAGTGCGCAGCGTGCAGTGAACTTCTAAGATTTTAGAACAGTGTTTAGGAACATCGTAATGTTTCCTGAGAACATTTAAACTATGAACGTATTTAAAATCGACTTGTTTCAGTGTTTGAGATCAAAGCATGACTTTAGCCGTGGAGAGTAACTGTTAGAACGTTTGATACAAATGTAACACGTTTTATTAAAGTATCAAACTGTTTTATGCAGCGTGATTTTTTTCTTAGTGTGTCTGCGGTTCCAACATTTACCTCTGCTGAGGAGTTACCTGTGAGATTAACGGGTCAGAACCATAAAGGTGTTTTTAATCTGGATTTAGATCAAACACCGTGGTCGCCTTTGCTGAGCATTAAACCCGATCCGGAGCCGGTTTGATGTCCATCAGGATCTGTGTGGCTCACATTGTCACAGGAAGAGCGGCTGAGCAGCTCATCTCAGCCGGTTCTATAGCCCAGAAGGTCCAGACTCACCTCTGAAGGATGCCTCCTGATTCTTCGAGCCAGCTTCTTAGCACGCCCCCTGTGGCCGGCTGAGGGCATGACGCTGAAACCTTTGATAATCACACACAACATAAGAGACAGACGCTTAAATCTTAAAAATGTAAAAACTTTATTTGGCCGGCACAGACGATCATTTAAAACACTTAATGCCGTAAAATCCCTGAAACGGCCGCGACGACACACAAAGCAAAACAAAAAGCTCCGAGCTTCTGGTCCCCACTGCGGGGATTCCTAAAAAGTCCACGTCGGTCTGACGGGTCCCTCGTTTCAGTACCGCCTCCTCCTCCTCCTCCTCCTCCTCGTCACAGTGGTTCTTTGGTTGGCTGGCCCCCGCTCTCAGCCCCCTCCCTCCCCCCAGTAATTAAACTCACTCCTGTTTTCAGAGGATCTCTGACCTTAACAACATTTCAGTCTACGCTTTACAAAAGAAACGAGTTCAGCCGGTTTACAGAACATACATGAAATCATTTGAAATGAGGAATTAAAGCCTTTCCCACCAAAGAACCTTCAAAGTACCATCAAATAATTCAGAGCTTCTGTGATTTTCAGAAGTCAGCACATTCATAAGACAAAGAAGTTGTTTAAAAGACAAAAGTCAAACACTGAGAACTCCTCTGAGTTACAGTCAACCTGCTTCAAAGGCTGAAACATCCTCTGCAGGCAGACGGTCGCCCCGACGCTGCCGTTTGCTTCCTAGATCAGTTTTACAGATGCTCATTGGCTGTGACCTTTGGATCAGCTGACCGTGACCTGACCCGCCTGCAGACGGCGGTCGGGTCACGATGGGCGGTTTTTGTTTGACATCAGGTGATTGCCAAGATTTTGGAAACAAAAACACTTCAAGCCTCATTTTATGAAACTGAAAAAAATCATTAATTATCATTAACAGAAGAGGAGCGTGACCTCTGCCCCCTCAGGGCTGTGAAGGCTTCGTTCGTCTTTCAGATTTAAAAGTTTCCAAAGCGCTGAAACGCTTTTGTTCCCGTTACGCCGCTTTAAGAGGAACGGTTCTGAAAACAGGCCTTCGAATTAATTCATTTTTTTCTTTGAGGTAGGAACTGCAGCCGAGGAACTCGATCAAAGAGGTTTCCTCTGGTGGAAGATTTCTACTGTTTCTGAAAACAGCCCTGATGATGGAGACGCGCTGGCGTGGTGATGAAACGACCAGAGCACCTTAAACAGACGGAGCCAGCTGATCTGTAAAGGCTGTCCGAGCTGCATTCATGTCACATGACGCTTACAGGTGAGCTGCTGAGCGGGCTTTTGTTCGTGCAGCGTTCCCCCTGCGGGTCCATCGCTCTGTGACACTTTTATGGTTCATAAATGGGAGTCGATCAGAATCAGCGGCAGGCAGACCTCCAGGTCGGTGCAGATGAAGCGCTCCTCCTGATTGGCCTAACTGCCCTGTTTTTCATACGCGTGCCCGAGCCGATCATCATCTGGACCTTCAGTGCAGTGACAGCGTGAAGGTGGCCCGCGCACTGCTGCAGAGATATTTTTACTGTCCTAACGCGAGTCGAGTTGCTGGATGCTGCAGAAAGGCTTTATGATGACATCACCAGGATGCTGTCTGTTCAGACTCTGAGTCTGGGGCTAGAACGAACCCTGCAGCCAGGGGGCGCTGCCACGATTACTAATATGCTTCTGTATGCGTGACTTCTGTAAATATGCAACAACCAGCAAAAGAACTTTACGACAATAACTGTGCTATCATTAATGTCCACTAGGTGGCAGAATCCTGGAAACCTCGTGTGACATGAATGCAACTTGAGCTCATATTTAATCTTTTTTCTTGGCTTATGCCCTTTTTTTCTATTTTTTCTCATTTCCTAACAACAAAACAACTTTTTTTTCAAAATGACAGTTTCAAACAATAATCACATACAAATATTAAGTAAAGGTTTGTTCAGTAGTTCTTTGAAATGTGGACCAAAGACCTTTGACCTCCTGCAGCCTTCCAGTTTCATGATGAGTTAATTTTGCTGCAGCATGTTTTTGATCTGCTTGGAGGTAGTCTCATCGTTCAGATGTTTGGTCGTGTACCTGCGGGGGGGGGGGGGGGTGAGTTATTTTTTAAAGCCTCTGCTGCTATTTTTGATGTGTTTGGGGAGCGTGCACACACCTGAGAGCGTTGAGTAACCCCTCCACGCTGCTGGGCGGCTGCTCCTTCAGCACTCTGATGCACCCTTTCATCTGAAAGAAGCGAGCGGCAGAAGCTCAACGTAAGGATTCGTTCTCATAAGATGCACGAGAAAAGTTGATGGTGATGATGAGACGCATCGGGTTCTGTGTGACGCAGCCCTCTGAGGTCCTGCTGGTTAAACTGTGCGTCTCATGTGTGTGTGACTTACATCTATGTTGGAGGTCTTAACGAAGGCTCCGGCCGGGTGAACGTGGTCGTACAGGATGATGACGCCGACCATCACACGCAGGCAGAATAACACGGTCTCCTCACTGGCAAAACGACTGCGATACTCCCTGCACACACACACACACACACACAGTCATGCAGCCGCTTCACAGCAGAGAAAAGGTGCGATCGTGATGTGTTCAGGGACTTACGGTGTATCCAGCATCACTTTACACACACTGGCCATCGTGCTCAGACTGTCCGTCGTGTTTTCAATCGGCACCTCTGGATGCTGAGCGACAAGAGCGAGACGGTGAGAGTGAGTGTGGTAACAGCTGGAGGCTGAGGGTGACCTCTGCTGGTGACTTATGAACAAACAAGTCGAATATTCTGACCTCAGCAATAAAAATAAAACTCAGACTTCGTGATCATGAAGATCATGACTGCTCCTCTCATTCCATATTGGTGTAAGTCAGTTCTTTATGTCACACTGAGCCTTCGTGCAGCCCGTCGTTCATTCTCTGTCTCGAGCTGTTTTAGCTCCTCAGCATTTAAGCTAGCTTTCATCTGATTGGCTGGTGTGGAGGCTTCTGTATGACATCATACAGATCCAGAGGTTTAAAAAAGTGATAAACTTTAGTGTGTTTAGTCTGCACATACACTGACCTCAGTATTAGAGCTCTGGTCATGTTTACTACGAACATCCACCAGCGGAGCAGGAGGTATGTGACAGGAAGTAAGGAGCAGCAGTTTTCAGCGTAGTACAGTGTAGTACAGTGTAGTACTCTGAGTACTCTCACAGTGGGATATCAGTGGTTTCACTGAACTGAGCACTGAACAGGTAAAAAGAGTAAATCATAAAGTGAACGTACGTCTGAGACAAACTTTGATGTGGCGTCGCTTAGCGTCTTCAGCATCGGCGTGGCGCTGGCGTAAAACAGAGACATCCGATTGGCCAGCTCGTTGTTGACTTCATTGCCTGCATCAGCCTGAAGGAGTGAGAGTTACAGGGTCGTATTGTTTCCAAACAGATCTGTGAGCTGCACTCGTTTCCTGTTTTTACCATCCTGACATATTTGTGCGTTTTCAGTGCAGATCATTGATTCGTGAGGCCGTGTGTGGCTTACAGACAGGTTGTTGATTCGCATGCGGCTGATGGTGCGGCGGTAGTAGCTGAAGTCGTTCTGGATGGCGGGGTTGGTCATCTGGAAGAATGAAAAAGGAGAGATGAAGCAGGTGAAGCAGAGAAGAGCACGGCTGAAGAGGAGCGGCGCGAGCGCACCTTGAGCTCGTCGAAGCGCAGCGTGAAGTGCAGGATGTGGGCGAACTGACGGGCCAGAGCCTGTTTCTGCTCCAGGTGCTGCGTGGGAGTGGAGCTGGAGCTGGTGAGGACGTCCAGCAGACACTGCAGGCTGCTCTCTGAGGGGACACGGGGACATTTCAGACCGTGGTGTCTCCAAACATCAAAGACTCGTAGATGTTCACAGAGACAGAAAGTGAAGCTTCAGCCTGTCCTTCTTACCGAGCTTCTGGGAGAACTCATAGAAGGTTTTGAGTTTTATGACCAGAGGAACGACAGCAGACCAGGCCTTCTCCTGCACACCCTCCACACTGGGATTCTGGATCGCCTGCACACACACACACACACACACACACACACACACAGAGGGAAGAAACTGTTCATTTACTGATCAGAGAAGAAGGAAACTCTGAACTGTTCTCACCAAATCTAATTTAGAACAGGTCGGGAGTTTCTTCTGAGGCAGACTCCATCTGTGTTACTCTTCATCCTCACACCCCCTCCGACCCCCTCACAGCTCCTCTCAGGCTGCCTTTCAGCCGTTTACACACTTTCTGTCATTCTGTTTCCTTTCCCGCGTGTTGCTCTCCTCTGTCGTCGTGGCTTTAACTAACCCTCAGCTGTGCAGTGTTTCAGCTGCTGCAGGTCAAAGGTCACGGCCCTATGCTGCAGTGTGAGGTCGGTCCTGCTGGCAGCGTCTGCGCTCACGGCTCAGAGTTAAAAACGTGTTTCCTCGCTGACGGCTGAGGAACATTTTTATCAATCGTTACCTCGAGTTACTGCTTCCTCCGTGCTTCTTCCAGAGATGCAAACTCAACACAGAGACACTGAACCTGTGACGTCCTCTCATCCTGACAGGATCTCTGCTGTCATCACATGAGCTGTGCAGACACTCATCTTCCTCGTGCTGATCATATCTGTGACTTCATCATCACTGACTGAGGCTGAGAGGCCCTGTGGTGCTTTTCAGAACCCTCCCATCACACCTGCACACCCATCACCTGCATTCAGGCTGTGCAGGATCCAGAATCTGAATGTTAATGACGCCAAACCCCTTTTTCCCGTCTGTCGTGACCCTGCGGATGCTTTCTCGTTTCTTACGGTTGAAGCTTCTCGGGCAGATCTGCAGCATCTTTCTCTCACAGCTGACATCACAACGGTTTTCCTCCACTGCGTTTCCTCACGGAAACGCTGGTCCAAGCTCTGCCTCCTGTCTTTGTGTCCGAGTCACCATCTCAGTGCCATCCTTCCCTTTCACTCACAGATCACCTCGTCTTCTGTTCTCTCACGATAATATGACAGCGCTGATCGAAGAAGTCCAGCAGTTCACGTCATCTTTTTTCAGGCAGGTCTGATAAAAGTCTCGATCTCGCGCTGCACGAGCGCGTGAAGAAGAGCTCTGCACGGATTTTCACACACTTTATTTGGATGCGTATCAGGTGATGGTGACGTCTCCGTGTAAGTCACACTAAATCTAAGAATATCTTCTTCGTGTCTTCTTGTTCACATGTGACTGAGTTCTCACGCCTCCACCTGCTGCACCTTTGCAGCACGTTTCTCTTCCTGTGAGCTCTCGCTGCTGGAAGTGAGAATCTACTTTTTGCTGCACAATTACAGGATAAAAGCTGAAAGAGGTGTGACTGCACCTGCACTCAGTGATTATAACGGTCTGCTCGGTGTCACCTGTCGTATCTCCTCTCCTGCTCCTCGGTACGCCTGCAGGTCTTCCAGGATGACCTGAGCCTCCGTCAGTACCTGGTTCACCTTCTCCCACACCTCCGTCTCCGACTGTGAGGGCTGAGCGTCTGAAAACCAAGACGTGAGGGTCAAAGGTCAAATCCTGGGGAAGAAAAAGCCTGTCTGCTGTTCACATGTTGCACATAATCATGAGTTTGTCTGTTTTTGGAGCGCCTGCTGAATCAAAGTGAAGAAAATCTGTTTTACATTTTATTCTTCTTCTGCAGAAGATCTGCTCCACCTTTCTACACTCTCATCAAACACTCCTGCTTCCTGCTTCCTGCTTCCTGCTTCCTGCTCTCTTGCCTGGAAACACGGCGGGGAGGCAGAGGAAGAAACTGGGGAGTTCATTTATTTCTTCTTCATGTTTGAAGAGAAAGCATCGCAGCAGCAAAGAGTCAAATTAACCCTTCAGCCTTTCCTTTAATCAGTGTGCAGATACCTGCCGAGCAGCTGATGCACAAATTCATTTTTTATGTGTAAAAACATTTGACAGGAACAGAAAGTTTATTAATAAGTTCCGTTTATAGTTGTAGTTTTTATCTGAATAAAGTCTGCAGTGATGGCTTCTGTTTAATTTCACCTGTTCCTAAAGAACAGCAGTGTCAGAGGTCACAGCAGTGTGGGACCCCTGTGTGGGGTCCAAACCCACACGGGGACTCTCAGGCTGCATGAATGATCTTTACTGCAGAAAGAATATTTTTAGTTGATGCTTCCAAACTGCTGCTTCTGCAGTTTCTGGGCGGATTACAGAGTCTGAATCCTTCTCTCTGCACTCCTCTGACCCCCCCCCCCCCGGCTGTTTCTGTGTGTGCAGCCGTCTCCAAACCTTAAGATAATAACAAACTCAGGTGTGTGAGCTCTTTGTGTGTTTGTGCGACTCACTCTCAAAGTCCAGGAAGAAGTTTCCTCCGTTGTTGTCGATGTCTCTGGTTAATACCTTGATCAGGTTCCCCATGCTGTAAAACACAATCACAGTGATCAATGAGCGCACTCAAAGCTGCACACAGGTGATGCACACAGGTGATGCACACAGGTGATGCAGCCCTGCTGTAGGAGGACGTGCTGGAAACATTCAAACACAGATTTTCCCGGGACAATAAACCTGAACCCTTTAAATGGATCAGCGCTGCTCTGAGTCTCCGGGTCATATGTTTGTGCACGGAGCTGTCGGCATAAAGATCATAACGTCTTCACAGGCAGATGTGGTGAGACAGACACAGAGAACAGGGGTCATATCAAAGGTTGCTCGTCCTTCCATGCAGCCTGAACACAGAGCGACACACTCGCTGTAACAGAGTGAGAAACTGCATTGCAGCTCTAACTGAAGCTGATGCTCAGCAGAGACCAACAGAGGGAAACATGAAGGAACAAAAAGCCAATTAAATAAAAATCATTTAACCTCTTCACACCCACCAGGTCACAGGTGAAGCACCTAAACTGCGACATGCTGCTGTTCAGATCGAGCCTCTAACAGGTGTTTGGGCCTCACGGGTCCTCTGATACCAGAGTGCCTGTGGCTGACCCGACCCTGAGCGGGTCAGTGGAGGATGTGCAGCTTTGTAGTGTGAAGCTCAGCAATCATTCATCTCTGTCATAAAGTGACTCAAACCCGAACGTTCAGCCAGACTCTGACACGAGCGTCTTCATCCACGAGACCAGCAGCACCCGTCCTGATCTCAGCATCGTGGAGTCAGGCTGGGCGCTGAGACGATCAGGAGGCGGAGACTGTACATAAACGATGGCTGCTGGGACTCACTGGCAGCTCCTCCCATCTTTCATAGAGTCAGAGTGTGTTTATACCCTCCAACAGCTCCAGCTGACACCAGCCAATAGTTTTTCTTCACTTGTGCTGACGCTGACGTCACATCACATGTGAAACAAGTTGCAGCTTTTGCTTCTCTGTTCAGCCAAAGAGGACGAGTCTGAGTTTATGTTTCACCCTGATTGTGCAGCTTTCACTCACTGAGGGCGCAGGGCTGCTGTACTGCAGCAGTATTTCCAATGAAGTGTGTTTGAGCCCGTTAGGTGGAAGTAGAAGCTAAATGTTCGACACGTTTGTGTTGAAGCTGTCAGAGGAAGCTGCAGCGCTTCATTTTCAGCTGCATTTGACTTCAAACCGAAAACGCGGCTGCGCTGCTCGTGTTGAGTTTGTGGGCTGCAGACTGAACTGGAAGCGGCGCCTCTTGGTGAAAACAGTGAAAAGAGGAAGTGATGAAGTCTCTGAAAGTTTGGCCTAAATTTAAAAACAGAGGAAGTAAAGCAGAGCGAGCAGCTCGGCTCAGGTAAGACAGCGAAAATAAGAACTGCACCGATAACCCGACCCGAGCCCGTCTCCTTCTTCCTCTGATTACACAAACAGCTTCATTCACCAAACATTTCTCTGCAGAGCAAGAAAAGAGTCGTTTATGTGCAAACCACGAGCCGAAGCGCTGATCCTTTATCCTCTGCTGGCTTCCTCTTTATCACAGACATCACAGCTTCAGCTGCAGATACAGACGCTTCCATTTCTGTGCGCGGAGTTCAGAGCAGTGAAACACGTTCTCGCAGCCGCTTCATGTTTTAGCACCTTTCAAGCCGTCTCCTCGGCTACGAGCGTGACGAAGCTGCCAGGAAACAAAAACTTCACTGAAGTGCAAACAGCCTCTGATCCTCAGCGCCAGCCTCTTAATCTCAGGATACTCATCAGACATAAAACGTGTGTGTGTGTGTGTGTGTGTGTGTGGTTTTCTCTGCTCGGTGTTACTCTGAATAAACCCGGTGTCAGAGCCTCTTTGACTTCTTTACAGTTTTAAATGATCTCTGTCTGCACGGAGCAGCTGAGCTAAAGTCAGCACATCGTCGCCTCCATTCAGAACCAACCCGCTGAAACGTGATGTTGTTTTAAGGAACATGTGGTTTGCAGAAAATTCTTTATGAGGAACCGTTCATCCCGACAGTTTGAAGCAGCGAATGAGCCTGCGCTTCGTTTCCTGGGCTCATCTCTACATCAGACCACAGCACTGCTGCCAAAATCAGAGGAGTTGGTGCAGGATTGCAAAATGTGTGATGTGAGGAAACAGATCAGTTTCTAAACTCCAGCTCAGCACCGGTGCAGACGAGACACCACCTAAATAAAGAGGGTGGAGCTCTGAGGGGGTGAGTCACACAGATACCTGCTGATTACAGCGTCCACCCACATCCACATCAAATCCTAGAATTTCACTCAGCAGACTGGAGCTCCGCCTTCTTCCTCTTAGTCCAATGAAGCCATATTATTGGTCAGATAACTTCACTAAAAAGGCTCCAACAGCACCAACACGCTCCAGAGGTCCAGTTCAGGTGAAGCCGAGCATTCAGCTAGCAGTGTCACCTGTCAGTCAGAGAGGCCACGCCCCTAATAATGCAAACTTTAAGCCTTAATTCATTTTAAAGAGGTGAGTTATAGAAGCCCCCCGTACAGCTGTTATGAAGGGGGACACTGCCTCCAGAGCAGCTTCTGCATCAGGCTGCAAACTCGTCACCATGAACAGCGAGCGCCTCTCGTAGGTTTCGGTCCTTCACCGCTGGTTTCATTTTTAAGCCCTGGTGGTTGATGGGTGGTCAGCAGGCCTCAGCCTGAGTACTAAATCTGTTTGGAGAAGCCGACTGACACCAACATGGAGCCAACGAGCTAAAGAGAAACCCTGAGATCTGAACTGCAGACAGCAAGCCTGTTAGAGGACGGAGGCGATGGAGCTGCTGATGGTAACGGCTCTGACCCTTCACCTGACACGGAGGCTGTTTGGTGCTGGAAACTTTGGTGTGCCAAAGAGCGCTGCTGATAGTACTGCTGTCTTACAGTGAATACTTCAGACAACTCAAGTATTTACTGCATTAATCTGACAGCTGCAGCTGCTGCAGCTATGGGCTCAGACTGTGAAGCAGTGATCAGTGCATCACCATAGAGCTGCGATCACCTGTTCCATCATCATGCTGAAAATAATGAGCAGCGTCCAAACATTTGCAAAAATGCGTGTGAGCTCTCAAACTTTCTGCAGCTTTGAGCACGACGACTTATTTTTGCTCTGCGGTGATTCTAATTATACTTACAGCTCAAACTTCCCCCAAACTCTGCTGATGTGCACAGAAACCAGATTATTCTGGCTAAAAGTGTAAAACGCTCCATTACTGCATGAAATGTGTCTCATTCAATTCAACACAATTTTATTTATATGGCGCCAAATCACGACAAACAGTCGCCTCAAGGCGCTTTGTATTGTAGGTAAAGACCCCACAATTATACAGAGAAAACCCAACAGTCAGAACGACCCCCTGTGAGCAGCACTTGGTGACAGTGGGAAGGAAAAACTCCCTTT
>JAVDPK010000984.1:220535-234458 GCA_034780415.1 Cichlasoma orientale | reverse complement strand
ATCCATCCATCATCCATCCATCCATCCATCATCCATCCATCCATCCATCCATCCATCATCCATCCATCCATCCATCCTGTCTGTTCGTCCTTTAATGTTACAAACTGCAGTTTGAAGAGTTTCACTGTAACATTTAAACATTTAACGAAATCTTTGTGTGAACGGAACCGGATCCAGAACAGACGAGGAGCCGCTGAGATCTGTGGTGTCGTACTGCCCGGTCCGTCCCGCCCTCCCCTTCATGGTCCATGGGGAGAGTTTGATATTTATACCACCAAAGGCAGGATCTAACAGGCTGCATGCTTCTTTTATCTCTCAGGCCACCAGGCTGTTAAATATTAATGAACACTCAGCTCATGATGTGTTTCCCTCGTAGCCAAACACATGCTCACTCTCAGAGTATATTGTCAGTGGATGTGTGCATGCTTCATGGATTATTTAAGGTTTTTTGAATGTTTTATGGACTTTAGTCTGCGTGCTCAGATCTTTGTATGTTTAATATCTGACCCGGCTTTGAAGCGGTCGCCTCGATGGGACCAACAGGTCGGTGAATCGGTGTGCAGCTCAGCGTCACTCTGCATCATAAGGTGAATGAAAGAGCGCTGTTACTGCAGGGCCCCATCTCAAACAGCATGCGTGTGCAGTGGAGCTGATGTCAACAGGTGAAACTTGAAGCTCACCTGTAAACCAAACCTACACGACAGCAGGACTCCCGTTAACCCTTTCTGTCCACGGGACCTTCAAGAACCACTGGAGGTTCTCACCTCCTCTGTGCGGGGTTCTCCCAGAGGAAACAGAGTCTGAAGGAAGTTCTCGTACCTCCAAGTCCTCCTGCGGTCGGTACTTCCTAAGAGTTTGGGAGCCAAATAGTCACATTTCCACCCAGAAGTAGCCCGAATTTTAGTCCCTGCAACCTTTTCCAGTGAATTACAAAGCTCATTATTCACCAGTGTTTCCTCTGCAAGATTAGACAAATGAGATGCATGCTTCCTGGTCCCTGGGGAAAGTTCCTGCAGTTGTTATTTCTGATTGGTGGAGAACTGCTGTGTTTTTACAGCAGTTTAAATCCAACAGAAACTGTATTTCCTTTAGTGCAGGGTGCTGTTAATGAAGTGTTTTGAATAACCGGAGCTTTTCCATAGTTGGAGGAATGTTAGAGACCAGTGCAGCCCGCACGCCTCAGTCTTTAGGGTCCTTTTAGCTTCTACTATGAAGAAAGTAGCACAGACAGGACCTGTGAGTGACGAGGTGGTGCTGCTGCACGAACACATGAACCAGAACACTGGTAAAACCTTCTGCACTGGGGTCCAACCCAGCTGCCACAGTCAGGCAGATCACCAGTTTATCGCACAGCCGCAGCAGGACTCCAGCAACCCGCGAGGTTTCCACCACACATGGAAATAATGTCGAGAGAAAATAAAGGAACAGGAAAATCAAAGATCACAGCGAGAGCTGATGGTATCAGAGAGCAGAGGACTATCGTGCAACCTCAAAGTTCCATCAGAGTTGCAAATGCAATCAGAAAGCAGTGAGAGAACCAAGACATTAAAACCACGTTGTGTCCTCGACCTGCTTCCTTCATCTTCTTCTTCTGCAGCTTCACTTTATCTCCTCTGATGCAACATCAGCGCCTCGCTTACTGAGAACACGTTCAGGTCACAAAGCAGCAGCTTCATGTGTTTAAAATGATTCACCAACGTAAGAAAAAAACTGTCCCGGGTTCCAGAACCTGACTGAAAGGTTCTCAAAGATTTCTGCTCTGCATGAGCAAATGTTTGATTCACAAAGCACAGCTCAGTGTTTTCTAACATTCACGCTCTGCTGAGGGCATCAGGAGCAGCTCAGGGTCTCACCCAGCCGGAGCAGCCAGGGATCGGACCCCCAACCTTCCTACCTCCTGAGCCCCCCCGTGGATGTGCAGGGTAAGAATGTTTCCACGCACATATTATTGATTATTATTATTAAAGCCTTTATTTGCATGAGAATGAGGCCTCGGGCCTTCACGACTGTAAATAGATTGTGCACAGAAGGAGCCTCGAACACCTCGAGGTGATGATCACTCATCTCTCTGCCCTCCATTGTCTCTCCTCCATGTAATGTCATACATCAGGCATAATGTCCTTGTCGGGGTAATCGATAAAGAGAGAGACGGGGGGGGGGGGGGGTCAACAGGGAAATCAAGCTGTGAGCGAGCGAGAAGGATGGCAGAGTCATGTGACCCTGTGCAGAGAGAGGGGCGGGGTTTCATTGGCTGTGGTTACAAAGATGACAGGCGGATGCAGAGAATCAGCGTTACTCAGGGAGACGTTTAGAGGGAGCACTCTGGGACTCCATCACCGCTCTGACCGCCCCCACGCTGCTGCTTCACTCCTCACAGCAGATGCTGAAGCTCCTGCAGATCTTTGCTCCCGCTCAGACCGACACGGAGACGGCGGTCGATCTTTGCGGGTCAGCCCCCCCAAACCCTCCCGTCAGCCTGATGCGGGTCACGCCGGTTCCTCAGGAGCTTTTCAGTCATTCAGGTTATTTTGGCTGCAGCGCTTCCAGATCTGCTCGTAAATCCATCTGAAAGTCAGCGGGCCGTCTGTAACTGCCGCCGTGCACAGAGTGACCCAGTAACCGCCTCTGTCAGTGCCCTCAGCACTTCCTCCTGCACCAGATAAGGAAGCACTCACTCTACATTCATCGTGTTTCACAATGCACAGAGAGGCACGCACACGTGCAACAATTAAAGCAGCTGTTTGACTTATTAATCCAAAATTAATCCACACCAGAGCCACAAACAGCAGAAGCATCAATATAAGAGTTTATAAACAGGCGGTGCTTTAAAGGGAAGCACTTTCAGTTCTGAGGCTCTCACATTAACCGAGTCATGATGTCACTCAAACTGAGCCAACATGCAGGAGCAGCTGATTTATTTATGATTATTATTTAGAGCGTTTTAAAACAAAGCTCACCCGGATTCAGCAGCAATGAGGTGAAGGATGGTTTTCTGTGACTTTATGAGTCTCAGGGCTGCACTTTGACCCCTTGATTCTGTTCTGTTAGAGATCAGCTGGAGGTCACTGGCACAGCTCTGCCCAACCTTTACAGCTGACTCTAAGGTACTTTGGTGTACTCGCTGACTGCAGGAGCCCCGTCCTGCAGAACCGGCCCGAGGTTTCTCAGCCCTCCACCGCCGCGCTGACGGTGTGAGGTGTTGTGCTGATGGGCTGTGGGTGCTGTGGGTGGTGTGGGTGGTGTCTCTGTGCGTTATGGACAAACATCTCCACCCTGGCTTCGTTTGCTCCATGTCTTTGTGGTTTGTTCAGACCTGAGCTGTGCTGTTCTCCTGCAGCCCCTCCAAACAAGCCTGTGCTGTCATGAACTTTGACCTTTAACATGCTGTCTGTGGTTATCAGGCATTTATTAAATATTGATATTTGCTTATAGAGACGGGAAAGAAGTAAAAAAGATTTGAATCCAGCTCATTCCACAAAGATGCCCCGCCTTCCTTTCAGGATTCTGATTGGCTGATTATCAGGAAAGCACCTTTTTGTAAATGAAGCAGCTTTTCAGCTCAGTGTGTCCTTGATTGTGCTGATGACTCAACCGGGGGGAGTGTGTGTACGGGCTAAATAAACAGGACTGCTCACACACTGAAGTCAGCTCGTGTTGAATAGGGCTGAATGTGACTCAGGCCGGCTTCAGTGAAACACCAGAGGAAGTCACGGTCAGCTGAGCCCTGAGCACTTCCTCTCAGGTTACACACTTCCACGTCTCACGCTGGCTGCTTGCTGCCACATGCACACAGCCTCCATTTCATAATGCTGTGAGTACGTTTCATGATGTTTCAGAACACACTCACAGACATCAGGAGGCGGCTGCAGAGGAGGCGGCTGCAGAGGAGGCGGCTGCAGAGGAGGCGGCTGCAGAGAGGCCACAGAAGCACTGCAGGCATGTGAGGTTCAAAAGTATGCGGACATTGGTGTAGGTGGTCTGTTTCAGGTTCACGTGTGTGAATGAGAGCATGAATGGTCGTCTGTCTCTTTGTGTTAGCCCTGTGATTGGCTGGCGACCTGTCCAGGGAGGATCCCACCTTTCGCCCCATCACAGCTGGGACAGACAGCCCGAACCATGACAGAGCCTCCACCGTGTCTCAGAGGTCTGCTGCAGACTGCTGGACCCCCTCCGTACACGCTGACGATGATTAGAACCAAATATTTCTAATCTGGATCCATCAGGCTGCTGGTGACGCAGCGCCTGAAGACACGATCTCACACTCAGATGTAAGTCGTCCGTGCAGACACAAGTCCGGTTCATCCGTTCAGTTTGGTGCCTTTTAATGAGTGAATGATTCAAACATCAGTGTTGGCTCAAGACTTTAGCACAGCAGTGTGTGTCTGTTTTACTTTTTCATTAACAGACTGATTTATCATTGGTTAATGTTGGAGCTGTTTGTGGGTTATTTTTGCTTTTTGGATTAAAGTGTTAAGTTTATGGTTTATTTTTCTTTTGGTAAATTTGGGTTCACTTTTTGGGTTTATGGCTAATTAGGTGTGCACTTAACTTACATAAGCAGGTCAAGTGGGAGGGGTCAGCAGGCACCGGGTCATATAGTTTTTTAACAGGTGACAGAGAGGCTGCAGACCAAAGTGCTTATGTCTGTAAGTTTGCTGCATAATGGAGAATAAACCGACCCAAATGCACTTTTGTATGGACTTTGTGTTATTTTTGTGACTGTTTGACCTGCGTGAGATCCAGTCCTGAGGAGCCTCAGTGGCCGTTTGATTTGATGGTTTTTGGTGTGGACAAATGGCCACTGCAGTTAATATGATCCACCCATAAAATGTTTTAATGGAGTCTCAGTGTGTTCTCATCGCGGGACGTCAGCGATGCCACTCTGTCCTCTGGTGTCGGTGCATCGAGCCGCTCCAGGAGGAGGCCGCAGAGAGTCCACAGGTGGAGGCTGCAGAGGTGGAGGCTGCAGAGAGTCCACAGGTGGAGGCCGCAGAGGTGGAGGCTGCAGAGGTGGAGGCTGCAGAGGTGGAGGCTGCAGAGGTGGTGGTATGAGCTGAAGGACTTTGGATTGTTGTTCTTTTCTTGCTTTGACTTGCTGGGGAGGCTGGAGGAATGACTTTACCCACCCACAGCACCACAATCAGCCATTTGGATCAATTTTTACTTTAAACACAAATTTTTACCTTCAAAACACAGTTTATCAAATGTTTCATCATATTTTTATAGTAGTTATTACCAGTCACTGTAAATAAAAAACGTGGACACGTTAGCGTGCTAACATTATGAGTTTTTCTCAGACAGTCAAAGTTTTTAAGGAGAAAAATCAGAAAGTAACAGAAAATCAATGAATCTGGTTCCTCAGCTGAAAACTGAAAGTATTCGAGGACCTCGCTGAAGATAAAGATCAAACTGTAAGTCAGAGGAGTCCATGGTGTGTGTGTGTGTGTGTGTGTGTGTGTGTGTGTGTGTGTGTGTGTGTGTGTGTGTGTGTGTGTGTGTGTGTGTGGGACAAAAACTGCAGCTTCATCAGAAACGTTACTCTGAAGCTGAAACAATAACTGAAAGTCATAAATGTCAGGAAGCCTCGCGGTGAGCTCCACGTTCTTTACATTGAGCTGTAAATGGAGCTGATCTGAAGTCTGCTGCAGCGTCCACGTCCCCGCGCCGCTGAGACGGGTTCGGGCACGTCGGCAGCACAACCAGCAGAAAGCCTTTCCCGCCGCGGAGCCCTGCTTCTTTATCTCCCTCCTTCCAGTCAGGACGAGAAAAGCTGAAGATCTGCACGAAGGAGCGAGCGGGAAAAACCAGAAACTAAACAGAAGCTGTGTGTGTGTGTGTGTGAGTGTCAGTGTGTGTGTGTGTGTGCGTGTGTGTGTGTGTGTGAGTAACGTCGAGGCGCGCATACACCAAACCTCCCCTTACAGGCCGAGCTGGATTAATTTAAACCTGGATTAGAGTCGATCTGAAGCTGTGGAAAGATTTAAACTCCGATTCAAACACGATGAACTTTAAACTGAGCTGTGATTAAATATGCAGAAGAGCATTTAAACAGTTGTTGAGCTGCAGCAGCAGGAGGAGGATTGGTTTTTAGTCACGTGTTCATGGAGCAGGAATGATTTAATAAACCGTCATTTCAGAGTGTTTAATAACAAACACAAAGCGACGATTTATACATAACAAAGTTATCCAGGCGAGACGTTAAAACATAAAGAAAAAAGACAAAAATGGCTCCAAATAAGTTTGATTTGATTAAAATGACAGATTTTCCTTTTTCTCACCGCCCACCGCCTGCATGAAGGTTAAGATCAGAGTTCTATCGTCCTTTTGGGCTGTACTGGGATCAGAATTTATGAAACAAACTAAAGCCTGAGACCAGCAGACTTTACTGTGCTCATAGATTACGGGAGCAGGTTCCTCGTTCCACGTCTATTCAATCGTTTTGTAACCACAGGAGTCGCCCCCTGCTGGAGATTACAAAGAATGCAGGTCGTGGTCTTTGGGCGGGACAGCACAGTTATGGATCCATGGTTCCCTGTGAGATTAAAGGCGATGCAAACAAAAACCAGCTTTAGAGCAACACCAGAGAAAACGAACAGCTGATTGTCTACTCTGAGTTCTAGCTCAGAGGCAGCAGGGCGGGCCGGGCTGTAAACATGTTGGTTTCTGCTGTAAACACATTCTAACACAGGAGTCTGCGGGGACCGGCGCCTCGAGTGGCCGTTAAAGGAACTGCAGGTTCTGGGACCTGCAGTTCTGTAACAGTTCTGTAACAGGAGAGCAAATAAGCAAAGAGCCACACACTGATGAACTGGATCAAAGCATGTGCATGGTTACAATGAAAACATTGATCTAAATGCTAACATTGAAATGAGTCCACTTAGTGCCAGTTTGTCTGAGCTGTAGTTTAATCATCAAAGCTGATTGCAGTCACTCTTTGTTGTCCTATTAGGACTGTGGGCCGCATTAAGGTGGGCCGCATTAAGGTGGTCATAAAGTTTCTGTTCCCACCTCTGCATTCATATACATTCAGTCACACATTGTGAAATATTGTGATCCGTGTAGCTGGGACTATATGATGAGTGTGTCTGTGGTTCCCCAGCACACACACTGGGGCTGTATGAGCAGCTGTCCCTGAGCCGCTCTGACTGTCTGATTGTGTGCGTCCGCTCATGATTTGCATCAATGAGCAGTTTATGTGACTGCTGCCGCTGGCTGACCAGAATCATGTAACATTAACAGTCAGGCTCTCAGTGAGTAAAGTGTGCTTCATGTCCATACAGTAAATTCCAGCATTATCTCGGGCCTATTTTAGCTTCTAGTGATCAAACACATTCCTGACCTCACCAACAGTGAGCTCTGAGCGGGGGCTCAGGACCCACCTGAGAATAAGAACATCTTACTTTTGATGCTACGCCGCTCTACAGGACAGAACCGCGGCATTAAGGACCTGTCTCAGCTGATATCGATCTTCTGAGGTTTAAATTCCTCGACAAATCTGCAGTTAATCAAATTATCTACAACCAATTGACACGCCGTGACCTCGGAGCTTTAGGGGCAGCTGACGGCTGCCCGCTAATCCAACCTTGGCGGCTGCTGTTGGCCCATTTAGGGCTGACAGATTGGTTTAGGTACTCAGAGCTGGAACGGACTGATTCTGGTGCTGAAGCGGACTCGGGACGCTCCTAGAACAATTGTCCTGCACTTTTCTGCCCATTTACCTTACTGCCTTTACTTTGAGAAGGTTCTAATGTGTCTCACACAATAGAAACAGATTTTTCAAAGACACCATCACTTTGTTAGCAGTGCGCTGCTCTGCACACAGTAACACTGTGAGGACGTCACTGAAAGAACTCCTGCAGAAGTTTGAGTGGGCAAACATGGTGGAAACATGGAATTTCTGTATTAGCACAGCTGACAGTTTAGACTCTACAGAAAGATGATGAAGCTGAGCCAATTCACCATCATCATCGCTGACAGATGATGTCACGAGCGTGCGAGGGATACTGCAGGCTCGTGGTAACCCAGACCCTGCCCCCGTCCTGCAGGAAACCGCAGGAAACTGAGACCATAAACTCATGGTGAATGTGCTCACTGAGTTCATAAATCGAGAGAGCAATAAGCTGATTTTATTTTCACACTTTCAGGAAGCAGACATTTTTTTTAGACCGGCGCTGTTCCCATGACCGAGCTGTTTCTTCGTTATCATCAGAAACTTTTTGCTGTTGTGTTTTACATCTGGAGTTACCACGGAAACCAGAGGAAACACAGACACACCTGCCAGTGATGAACAAAATCAGCAGCATGTGAATTATTTTAGAATAGAATAGAACTTTATTGTCATTATACATACAACGAAATTCCGTTCAGAACAGCCAGCTTGTGAGATAAGTTGAATGTATAAAGGTGGACGTAGCCTCTAGTTCTGAAAGGTGCTTTAAAGGTCTTTTTCCCTATAATGGCCAGCAGGGGGCGACTCCTCTGGTTTACTTTAAGCCTCTTTTCCACTAGTACCTACTCGGCTCGACTTTACTCGGTTTCATTGCTTTTCTATGAGTGCTGCCTCAGTACGGCGGCCCGTAAGTTCGGTGATGTCATTAGTATGCGACACAAACACACGATCACGCCGTCCAGCGCCCTCTGGAGTCTGTTGTGAGCCATGAACACAAAAACATCTGTGCTGGTTAGTGCAGAGCCATCTCCCTCGTTGCCGGGTTTCAAAAATGGTGGGTTTGATTCTCATCTAGTGACATCACTGCCTGGCCAATCAGTGGCATGCATTCTGCTGACGTCACATTTTCGACTCAGCGCACTTGGAACCCCGGGTGAGTAGGTACTTAAAAAGTACCTGGTACCAGGTACTATCACCTAATGGAGAACCCTAAAAACTGAGTCGAGTCGAGCTGAGCTGAGTGGAAAAGTGGCATTAGTTGTATAGAAGCCTATGACACTTTGACCTTTGGCTCCCTTGATCTATGACTCAGTTAGATCCACATCCAGTTTCAGCACCTCAGCACTTATGGAGGCTTCACAGCACGACCTCAGGAGGCAATGGGTCATCATATTAACTGCATCCATCATTTTTATACACTATATGAATGTAATGCACAATGTAAAAGCCAGGAACACTGCTTTAATGCACAGATTACCAATCAGCACATTAACAGGTGGACGCGCTGCAGGTGCATGTCAGTAAATTCATATTTTCCACACTCAAAACATGGTTAGATGGATGCAGCAGGGAGACAGAGTTTGGTTCTGCTGAAGGATCACTGCCTCCATCTGCTCTCTCTGATACCTGGTTAAATATTTTATAACGCAGCCTAATGAAACATGAAGAGCCCGGCTTTTCCAAACAATTAAACATAATGAGTGTGCTTCTCAGAGATCATGGCGCTAAAACTAAAAGGCAGCAACTGGGAAATCAAACATGTCAAAGACTGAAGTGAAACTCTACACTGATGCGAGGCACACAGTCCAGATCCACGATCCGGATCCGCTCTTTACAGCCAGGCGAGCGAGATTCGTTTGAATTGACGGACGTCCGCGGAAGCCAATCAGCGCCCGCCGTGCGCCAAAGCCGTGTTTATTCCACTTAACTGACCAATCAGGGCCGTCCTCTGCGGCCCGGTGCGTCATCAGAGCAGAATGTGAATGTGGGCTGCCTGTTATCGGAGCACACTCTGCTCCCATCCCCCATCTCTGCTGAGCAATGGCGGCTGCTTTTTGCCGCTTTGTCCTTCTCAGTTCAGCTTGTAAAAGCCATGTGTACAAAACTCGGTAAGGAAAATACGTGTTTGCCCTTGTGTTTCATAAGAATGCGCGTCAGTTCATGAGCACCTTATAATTATTTTTCGCACTTGTCTCATCGCATGTCTGTTATGTCGCACTGCTTCCCCCTCCTCCACGGCGGGCTTTTCTCTGTGGGCTCGAACAATGGAGGCGGAGGAAATGAGGCCACCAGCACTGTTAACTGCACCCGCTCACTGAAGCCTCCCGAACACCCGAGTCACGGCGTCAAAGTGCCGTCTGTGTGCTTTGCTCGACGGACAGTGTGTGTTTATTTGTGTCTCGACCTTGGCGCACGAATTTATGGACTGTTATGTAAAAAAAAAAAAAAAAACCCTCCAGAGTGTCAAGTGCGCACATACAGGGACGAGTTTCAAACATGGACGCCGGGAAGGGGCGGGGCGATGAGGAGCTGCGATGTGACATGGCGGCGCTGCTCCACATTTGCACTCTTAGCGCCTTTTATCTGATTGATAGTGCTCACACGGCGGCTTGAGATGTGACAGTAACGTCTGAAAAAATTAATCCATTATAACAGTCCGTGTCGTCGACATTTCCCTCCCAAACACTTCGCCTCTATTCCCTCGTCGCGGCGGTGGGCGGGAGAACCGTCTGAAGTCGCCGCTTGACTCGACCAGACGCACATCAATCAATCAAACTGACACTACATCAGCCGAAGCGTTGTCTATTCGACGTATTTACTGCGTAACTCGATGTAAACTCGGTTTTTTCGCGTTCACGGTGCTGAGCAGGTGTCACGGTTCCGGCTCCGGTCCATTTTGTGGGCTTTTATCGACTTGGATTATTGTTTTAGGGGAGAAAGGGACGGTTGCAGCGGTAGAACAGGAGGGGGCGTGGCCTCTGGGTTAAGAAATTCTATCCATTGTTACTCCGACGCGCTAAGAGAACACCTCTGTCGAGCCCTCGGCCAATCAGAGACCCCCGACCTCCTGTAAGCCCCGCCCACAAGCCTATATTAAAGGCTCGGCCGTCAGCAGCATTGGCCACTGGCACAATATAATACTGATTGATCCACAAACCGAGACGAGGGGATTTACTTTATTCAACCTTTCATTTCAGCCGTCCTTTATTTTATTGAACTAAAACAATGGCAGACACACAGGTTGACTCCGGCTCGGATATCTCTGCCAAGGTAAGCCGCCTCACACCTTCATCAGCGGGGCCGTGTCTTCACTAAGCCCCTCAGCAGAATAAAGCTTTCCAGGCTGTAACCTACATTTTTTAAACCTCCGCCGTCGCTTCGCGCTCAGTCGGACTCTGTGAAGTCGGAGGAGATGAAGAGCAGGAGGAGAAAAGCCGGTGTTCGCGTCTTTTCCCCTCAACTCTCTGTGGAAAACGTCTGTAGAATAAAGCGGGGGGTCTCGGCACCGCATCATGGAAACGGGCTGCGTTAAAGCGCCGCGTCTCATTGTCCGGAGAGTCCCGGTCTGCGCGGGTTCTTTGTTTATACAAGCGGCTCGGTTCTCCTCTCCGAGACGCGCACATCCAGCCGGGACCCAGACACCAAGCAGCCCCAGTCGCTCCAGCACGCTCCCAGCGGGGTTTTTGGGCTCATTCTCCGCGCCGAAGCGACGCGCACATTTATAACATCTCCCAGGCTGCTTAATGCGAATTAAAGCGAGGGCAAATCCCGCTTCGAGTGCAGGGGAAGCGCTCGGGGCGCATTAACGGGATCGGTAACGGGCTGAGCAGCCGCGTAAATGCGGGTTTGTGTGGGTTTCGTGCGGCTCTCCAGCCCGGGGTTTGTGCTGTGAAGTTGCTCCGTTTGAATGGAGGACAGCGAGGCATGCGGTGCGTAATCCTCCGATGTCAACTTTAGGTTCTCCGCTTTTCTGCTCCCGCCTTTTTTATTTCTTATTTCTTATAAGTGTGACTCCGGCTTTAAAATGCACCGACCCCGCTCCCTCCCGTCCTGCCTGTCTGTGCGCACCGTCCGACCCGGTTTGTTTACCGACTCCGGAAGGTCGGCGGCCGCTGCCGCTGCTTCAGCCTCCGATCGCGGAGAGAGTGTGACACAGCGAGCCGCGGCTTCCGCTTTTTCTTCAGTATTTTTGGAGCATGTTTGCAGGGCGCGTTTCTGTCTCGGGGGGGAAACTTTTTCTTTCTTTTTTTGTAATGCAGCCCACTTCTTTCTGCGTGCGTGCGTGTGTGAGTGAGTGAGAGAGCGAGCGTGCGTGTGTGGCCGGGCTGTGGAGGTGTGATGTGACGCTGCTGGTTTTCCCCTCTTTCTGCGGGGGTTTCTCTCTGTTTAAACGTGTTGGAGCTGCTTTTTCTCCGAAAATGTGAATCTCCGTGCAGTTGGACTTTGGATCAGATCAGGTAAAAGTTTAATAGCCCCCGCGGGGGGAGTCGGGGCTCCGCAGACCGCGATCCAGCCTTTAGAGAATAAGAGCAGCAGCGAGCCGCGGAGCTGAATAATTATGAGAGATTATAACAAATGGCCATGTGGAGAGCGGAGAAGTTGGGCCTGGTATTATTAGCGCTGATAATCCGGGGTGCTTGTTCATCACTATTTTTAGTTGTGGAGCATTTTTACGCACAAGCGGCTTTTTACGCACAGCGAGCAGCGCGCGGCGCAGCCTGCTCTTTCTGCTGCCGCTAACAGCTTAATGGATTTTAACCAATAAGATTATGGAAAGCAATTAATCAATAACGGCATACGTGTGGATGTGCGAGGCGCGCGTGCGGCGGGGATAATGGGCTGTGAACGAACAAAATGAGGAAGAGGAGCCCCGTTAATGCGCTCTGCGCGCGGTTTATCCGCGCTAAAAACTGGGCAGAGAGCCCGGAAGGTGTTTTTGTTGCTGTGTTTTCGGGTTCTGATCCCTCCGCGCTGCCGTATTTTCGCTTTTCGTGCCGCTTTCCTCGCCTGCCATGTGTCGTCTTCTATTGTCCTTTCCTGCCTCCGTTACAACGAGCAGCAGCGTGCATCGCGCTCTCCGCCGCCTCCTCCTCCTCCTCCATCACCAACCCCTCCTCCTTCTCCCTCCCTGCTCCTGCGCCCTCCTGTGTTATTTTAAACGGGAGCGGTGCATCCTGGGTATTGCAGTGCCTCTCCCGGGCGTGTCTCGTGACATATGGCGGCGACAGCGGCCCACAGAAGACTACAATACCCAGAATGCCCTGAGGGCCACATCAAAGTATCAGATTACAACACATTAGAGGGGATGGAGTGGGAGGAGAGGGAAGGGGTGGGGGGAGGATCTGCAGAGACCAATATGGTGTTTAAATAGGAAGGCTGAAAAATGTGCAGCTCCCAGCAAGCACCGGGCCTCTGTAAGTAGGCCAGTAGGTAGAAGGGCAGGTAGCAGCGGCCGGGACCAGTTTAAATCCAGCAGCGGTGTTTCAGATCAGCAGGTTGTTCTTCACTGACGGTTCCTGATGTTTGTTTGTTTGTTTGTTTCAGGACCTGAAGGAGAAGAAGGTGCTGGACGAGAAGGAGAACGGCAAAGACGCCGCCACCAACGGGAAGGTAACCGCCATCGGCTCGACTCTGCCCCGCGCCTCCCAAACACTCGGACCCGTCTAACCGTTTTTGTGTTTTCCAGGAGAATGAGGAGAACGGTGAGCCCGAGGTAGATGACGAGGAGGATGAGGAGGTGGACGAGGAGGAAGAGGAAGATGATGGAGAAGGTAGCTTGAAGGTTTAATTGTCTTTAATGATTAAAAAAAAGTTTCCTGAAGAACATTATTAGAAGTGAACCTTCAACCTTTGCTCTGCAGGTGATGAGGAGGACGAGGAGGAGGATGAAGACGAGATCGAGGGCGGCACAAAACGGGCAGCTGAGGACGACGAGGACGATGACGAGGTGAGGCGGCGCCGCCTAAGAATGACCTTCACCGTGACGCCCGGCTGATCTAACCCGCCTTCCTCTGCTTCCTCTCTCCTTTCAGGACGACGTCGAAACCAAGAAGCAGAAAACCGACAACGACGATTGATGCGTTTCCCCCCCCGCGCCATCCTGCTGAACCACTTCCTGATTCTTCACCTCTGACCGTTTTTCTACGTCGCAGGTGGAGGGGCTGGAGGACTGATTTAAAGGAAAACATAATAATAATAAAAAATCCAACATGGTCATTAGCAAGTAGAGTTCAACAAACACCCACCACGTCCCC
>JAVDPK010000984.1:168309-188893 GCA_034780415.1 Cichlasoma orientale | reverse complement strand
TGTGTGTGTGTGTGTGTGTGTGTGTGTGTGTGTGTGTGTGTGTGTGTGTGTGTGTGTGTGTGTGTGTGTGTGCCAGGCTCAGGCTGCCAAAGTCCCGATTTATGCCAAGATTAATTATGAGCATGTTGTCCAGATCGGGATGAAAACTGACATGTGCAGTAATCACATTACAGTTGACACATGGCTGTGTGTGTTAAGCAGATGGACGCACAAATCCTGCTCGCCACATGTTCTACACGAAGCATCTGAGCTGCAGGTCTGAAGGCTCTGTTTCTGGTAACAGTCGAAGCAAACGTGTGGAAGAACTGCTGCAAACTGCTTCGTGCTGTCATTGAGAGTCAGACGAGGACTTCATTCCTCCTCATCCAGGCACCAGGTTCAAAGCACTCACACATTCATTTTATTAACCTGCTCATATAAAATCACAGCACCAGTTTAACTGGATTAATTGAAAATTTTAGAAAACTAAAGTGGAATATGAACTACAGCCGGTGCTCTGTTTCCCCGTGTTGGCCTCCTCTTCAGTCAGAATCAGAACCTCATCCAGTGTCCTAATGATCCATCACATGATTACAGTGAAGCTGCAGTGAGCCATTATATCAGTAACATCTGCTGCTTGAACCATGGAGCTCCACATGGCAGCACTTTGGGCCCTTTGCTTTTTCTTCTCTTTAATAAAATCTTCCCAAAGGGTGAAAATATTCTAATGATTACTTTATGCTGATGATGCTGTCCTATTTCTGCCGTGGCTCCCAGAGCGCTGCTGTTTTTCTATATCATCCTGCTCCCCTCCCCATTCTGTGTCGGTGTGTTTCTGGGCGTGTTTTGTTTACATGCAGCTACATGCTGTAGCTGGCTTTTTACCTGTGGGAGATCGCCTAATCGGTGCACCTGCTGCAGATGAAGGCTCGTCAGGAGTAGCCTATTTATGATGGGAGAAGCTTCTCGTCACCGCCAGATTGTTGTATCTGCGAGACCCAGGCCGTTCCAGTAGATGCCTGCAGTAAAGGAAGCTTTAGCGGTTAGGTGTGTGCGCTCACAGATTCCCTGACCCCGTATCAGTGGACGCCCTGGAGGGAAACCATCTTTGTTTTTTCCCATTTCGTATCTGCCCCTCAGTAAAGAGATTGAACTCTGTGTTCTGCGAGTGAGTCCTTCCTCTGTCCCGTTTATGACAATTTCTTTCTCTTAATATCTCCTCTAGGAAATCTGTACATCTTCTGTTTCTAATCATTTTTGCAAATCAGTCACATCACAGAAACTTACAGACTTCTTAGAGAATTTCTCAATCACGTCTTATCTTTATGTACTCATAATCTACCCAGGAAACTCTACCAGAAACTGTTTAAATCCAGATCATTCATATCTGAACTAGATACATATTTTCATGCTTTATTCTGCTTGCTTTATATCTTCCTTTTAAAAGGGAGTTTTTCCTTCCCACTGTCTCCAAGTGCTGCTCATAGGGGGTCATTTGACTGTTGGGTTTTCTCTGTATTATTGTAGGGTCTTTACCTACAATATAAAGCGCCTTGAGGTGACTGTTTGTTGTGATTTGGCTATTTATAAATAAAATTGAATGTGTCCCGTTATCTGCCAGTGTGGTTCCTCTCCACTAATGAGGTCATTTAACTTAAAACAGGATTATCTAATACAGCTGAGGAGCTCCACGCAGCTCTGGAGCCATCACTGCATTCCCACAAAACCAACATATGTTCCATTTTTCACCACATAAACAGGAAAACTGGTAATTTAACATTTTAAATTCTAAACTACAGCTGCTTAATGATCTAAATTTGCTGCCAGTTGATGAATCAGTTGATACTGTTTATTTCAGGTCTGAGGCGCTCCTTGGTGTCCGGATGGGAATGTGATGAGCTCCCATGATGAAGCTGGGCTGGTCTCAGTGGGCTCAGATGACGCTGCCTCTCAGAGAAATGCTCGATATGAACTTTGGTCACTCAGAAATGATCGTGTGAGAAAACAGAATCTGCTTATTTCAGTTTCTGGAAATCCCGAGTCGGTGACGCCTTCATCCCAGCTTTGAGGAAGCAGAGGTGGACTTGGGTTAAACATCAGGTCATCAGAGGTGAGTCATCATTTCTGCTGCTGCTTTAACAAAACTGTGATGATGAAGAGTGCAGTAACAGTCCAGAGGATGAGTCATTGTTTCTCTCGTGTTCAGTAAGGTCAGTCAGAAAAAGATCACCTAAAGGTCACTGAAGATCAGATCAGAGAGATCAAAGCAGGTTTGAGTGGACGGGAAAACATTGTTAAAAAAAGGGAACATTTATGGAAATGAAGTCCAGGAGAAAGTAAGAGCCGGATGGTGTCATCACCTCACTGATGAACATCTGCTGTGCAGCAATCACCACAAACTTCCTTAAATCAGTTTCAGTGAAGCTGGAAGCACAGACGTGTCAGCAGACACAAAGCAGCAGTAACAGATTCTCCATCACATCTCCACCCTGACTCTCCATCACTGCTGCTTCCTGTTTCATGATTTTACTTCATCTTAAAACCTTTAATGTTCATGAGCTGGAATCATTTTAATCAAGCACAGAATAAACTTCTGATCTCATCTGAACGTCATGAAGTGATGTTTATATGAATGAAGAGCCTGTTTCTCACACCAGGGGGCGCTGCAGAGACAGGCAGGTTAACCAGGTGAAGGTGGAAACTGCAAAGAAAGAAGGAAAGACAAAAACTTTCTGCAGCTTTAACACATTTTATAGTTTCTTTGAATTGTTTGCAGGTGGAGAGTGATGGTGTCCAAAGTAAAGAGGAGAGTTTGTGAGGTGATGGAGGAGATTCAGTCTCACATCCATCAGGATTTAAACTCTTCATTGAAGCTGCAGGTCCTGAGATAACGTGCTGAGAGTCACATTAAATAAGATTTCCTGTAAAGTTTTAATCATTTTAGAGTTTTCATGTCTTTTTTAATCAGTGTTGGATGTTCACTGTTTAAAGTGGGCGTTTCCCTCTGCTGTCAGCTCAATACAGAAACTTCTCTTTTTTTACATCCACATTCAATTATAGCAAAATAAAAACATGCGTCTGTTTCTATCAGGTTTCAGTGGTCAGCTAACATATGAAATATAACAGATGTATAAGCATATCTGCCCTCAGCTCAGCTTCCATGTATCCGGGCAGCTCTGAGAGGATGCTGGAGAAGCTGCAGGCCGCAGAGACGAGCCTCTCACCATCTCCTGTTCATCAAAGAGCTTCACAAAGAGCACAAAGCCACCGCAAAGTCCTTTATTGTTGGCATGAAAACACAAAAGATGAAATAAAAACAAGCATGAGCAGGATAAAGATAGAAGGAAGAAGGCTGATTGGTCCCATCCTTTAACATCAGTCCAGGTGAGAGGATGCTGTCTGTGTGTCTCAGGTGAAGCTGTTCTTTGGCTGTGATCATGGCATTAATGAGACAGGTGTGTCCTTCCTGAGTCATCACTGGGCAGGGTGAATGTCAGCTGAAGTATTTTATCCCAAACCGCAACTTTTGACCCTGACCTCTGACTCAACAAGCAGGTGGAAGTAAAAAATCACTGAAATCCAAACTGAACACTGAGTAGAAAAAAAGTGAAGTTCAAATGATAATTATTAACCCTGCAAACACCACCACACCTCCAACCTCCTGTGTGGATGCTGCAGCATCACACCATCAGCTCTCCATGCTGACTCCAGAGAGCAGCGAGCTGCAGGCGGCACCTGAAGAACCAGGATGTGATCTCAGGACTCACTGATGCTCCTGTGAACTCTGGATGTCATCTGAGCTCCATCTCAGGCTTTGAGTGCTCACCAAGCTGGAGACACAAGTGAACAAGTAGAACTGCAGCTGCCAGCATCTCAGTGACACCCAGACCTCAGAGCTCTACGGAGGACGGAGAAGATGCTGCAGAAAACTCAAAACATCTTCTGCTGCTGCTGCTGCAGGTTTCCTAACTTCATCATCACATCTACAGTTTAGGAGAAGACTGCAGAGAGTCTGTCAGGCCTGAAAACATGAACTATTACAGGCCTGTGATGAGGTCATCACGATGATGTAATCATTTTATCAGTATGAAGGTATCAGAGCAGGAGTTCCTCTGACGGGTCGGAGCTCAGCCGCTCCTTCGGTCTCCTCGCCGTCCCGTCGTGTTTCGGCCCGGTTCTATTGGTGGTGAGGCGGGTGGTGTGAGAGCGGAGCGGGCCTCTGCCTCTGTACTTTCATACGATGAGGCCGGGACTCGCGGCGAGGTCATTCATTAAACATGACCGTCTAAAAATAAAGGCCTCCTCCTTCCTCCTGCTCTCTTTAATCTGGGCCACAGCTTCGAGTGGTTGGCATCAGCACATGAGAGGCGACACCAGAGACAAAGAGAGACAAAGAGGGAGGAGGAGGAGGAGGAGGAGGAGGAGGAGGAGGAGGGCGTTTCATCTTCACAGGGACCAGCGCATGGATTTGTACTTCAATGGGCTGCAGCTCGACCTCTGACCTTCCTGTTTGTAAATCAAAGGCTGACGTGCATACAGCACATTTATGTTACCACATGAAAGAAATCGAGTTTGATCGCGATGCAGAACTCGATGTTCATCAGATCAGCTGATTCATGTTTACCTTTGAACAGATGCAGGTGAGACGATTGCTCCAAACAGCTGCTGATGGTTCAGGAGGACCGAGCAAAAGTCTCAGAGATATTACTGTGTATTAATGTGTATTACTGTGTATTATTGTGTATTACTGTGTAATACTGTGTATTTGTTACCGCCCTAGCCAGGCCTGATGTGGTTTTCTGGCCCACTGGGGTGTGGCTTGCTCTCTCCAGCCTTGGGTGCCTCCCTTTTGGCACAGCTGACCCCACTCAGCCATCAGGCTGGGGTATTTAAGGCCAGAGTGAGGAGAGCGGTGGGCCAGTGTTTGCCAGTAGTTGCCAGAGAGAGTTTTTGTGTCACAACTTGTGGGTTGTGTGTGTTGCTGCAGCAGTGGCTTACTCCTCTGCGTGAGACAGCAAAGGAGCAAAGAGTGAGGAGAAAGGTGAAAGGTGTGGCCAGGTGAAGCAGATGGGCGCTGATGTGTTGTGTTACTCCTGCTTAGTGGAAAGGAGGGTGGCTTATCTGTTGGCCGTAACAACAGACGTGTCCGGGGTTCCGGAGTTTGTGGGTTTTCTTTGCGGGGTGGGTTTGTATTATTTTGAGAGCGGTCTGCTTTTACCCCCTTAGCCGGGCAGGTGTGCCTGCGCGTGTGGCCATTTTAGCTGTGTGGTGTGCCTTCTCCAGTCACCTGTCGTTAAGGTGCTGCTCCCGCACCCCCCCTAGACTAGCGGGTCGTAACAGTATTATTGTGTATTACTGTGTAATATTGTGTATGATTGTGTATGATTGTGCATGTCACAGAGGCCAAACTATGGCTTTAGGACGTTAACATAAAAATATGACTGCATGATAACAGGAAGCTTTCACTCAGACTTCCACCTGCTCCTCTCTTTTCCACGACTGGAACGCCGTCGTGACTGTCGGGATGCTGCAACAAGCTCAGACACAACAGTGTGAGTTTGTGTCTGGTGCAGCACCCCCTAGTGGCCAAAATGCACCCTGAGTCCAGTTTCGGTTTGGTGCTGTGTGCTGACTTCACTTCCTGTTTGTAGCACAGGATGGACCCCCTTCATCTCTGCATGTGTCTGAGCCAAACTGGGTCCATACTTCTGCAGTTTTCTCCTTTCAGCCTTCGTCTCCATGCTGAAGTCTGCAGCTGATCCGTGTTTCCGTGTGCTTTCATTGGAGCGTCAGGCTCAGGGTGCATTACTTTATTCACTTTTAATTATTTATGATTCCTGTGGGATAAAAAGCTTCAGAGCGGAATCTTTGTTTTTCAAACCTTTGCTAACGTCCTCTCCTCATCCTTCCATCACCCTCAGCAGCCTTCATCTTCCTCCCTCTTCACTTCCATCATCCTCAATCACGTCTTCCTGCTCACTCTGCTGCATGACTGCAGCACACAGGACTGATATCTGCCTGTTCACCTGTTCACCTGTTCACCTGCTCACACCCTCTGACTGAACTCAGCCTGTTTGCTGCTGAGGATCATCAGAGGTCAAAGATCATCAGAGGTCACCAGAATAACTGTAAATAGCTCCTGCCCAGCTGAGGGTCCCACAGATCTGATGGTCCAGCACACATAAACTGGGTGATCCAGTGAGTGTGTGCAGGTGTGTTGTTGCTGCCTGTCGGTGTTTCATTGCAACAAACACATCATACAAACATACGTGACAGTTTTCTTTTTCATGAAGAAGCACCACTGTGGTATTACAGAGTCATAGTTCATCACCCAGAAGCTTCCTCAGAGTCCTGCTCCGCAGACGGAGAAGCTGCTGGATGTTTCTCAGCTTTCAGGTGAAGCTGCTGCAGGCATGAACTTTAAATGCTGAGGTTTGGAGCACCACATGCTGCTGCTGAGCTCTCTGAATGCTTCAGCTGTGCTCGGACATTTAATAGATATAATGTGACTGTGGCTCAGCTGCTGACAGCTCTCTGCTCACACTGGTTATCGTGATCAGCTGACTGCCCTCAGTTTCTCTCTCTGGTTTAGTTTCCTGGTTAAAACCATCAGCAGGCAGCTGGACAGAATCATCTGTGTCAGTGTGAGAGTGGGCTGAGCCAGCTGGAAGAGCTGGAAGTGGCATCAGGGTCTCCAACACTTTTTGGACTCAAACTTACACCCAGCAGGTGACAAACACTTCCCATCCAGGCCTGCAGGCCCTCTGCTGCCACTGATGCCCTGAGTGACACTTCCTCCCACCGACTGATGACCTTGGGACTCTCACTGGTTTACAGACTGCACCAGTTTGGCTGCTGCCATGTTGCCCTCTGAGCACAGTTGCTTCAATTGCTCTCCTCCACATGAGTTTAGTTTGCTGAGCACTAATCAGCAGGTACCTGTGCCTGATGCTTCACTAACCACAGCAGGGACCTCCATACTTTAGTCAAAGTTTGTGGTAAATCAGTGCATCCATCATCCATCATCCATCCATCCATCCATCATCCATCCATCATCCATCAATCATCCATCATCCATCCATCCATCCATCCATCCATCCTCTCTAAGCTCAGTGAGAACCGAGGGCACAATGAGCCAAAGGCAGAGAGAAGAAAGCCTCCTGCAGAGGACCTGAGACTGCCGGTGACCTGAGAGGCTTCAGGACGGCTCTGAGCACCCACAGGTGCAGAGCTCACAGGTGCAGAGCTCACAGGTGCAGAGCTCACAGGTGCAGAGCTCACAGGTGCAGAGCTCACAGGTGCAGAGTTCACAGGTTAACAAACTGCCCAAATCAAGGTGCACAAAACCTTTAGAGATGCATCCAAGCAGCTGGAGAAGCTTCCAGTGGAGTTTTCACTCTGCTGATACAGGCGTGACTCGATGGAGAAAACACTGATTTATCAGGTTCTAATGAAACAGCAGTGAAACTCTGAGGAAGGACAGACGCTCTGCAGAGTCTTCCTCTGGTTTAAGCTCGTCTTTGAGCAGATTTCCTTCCACCTCCTTTGTTCTCATCGCATCTTCTTGTTTTCGAGTGTTTGCTGTGATTCCCTGCTCAGTTTAAATGTTCTCTGTAAGCAGACTCTGTGTTTCCACCCTTCAGTCCATGTTTTCATCCGTCTGTCCTGCTTTCACCTCCATCCCCTCTCACCTCTCCCGCTTTGCTTTCCTTAACTTTCACCTCCACTTCCTTCCTCTCTCCTCCTCCTTTCTCTCACTTTTTTTTCCTCACAAAGTTTATTCTCCCCTCCCTCCGTCCCTCCTCCCTGACCCTCCTCTTCCTCCTCCTTGGCCCCGTAGGTGAGCTGCATGATTGGGCGGCAGGTTGGAGGGGTAGGCTGTTGGAAATCACATGGTTTGCGTTTCCAGCTCCCTGCGTCGCCATTTTGGAGGAAAGTTTGGGAATTTGCAGACCTGGGGAGGTGCTGGAGAGGGAGAGGAGGAGGAGACGGGAGGAGAAGAAGAAAAGAGGAGAAAGAAAAAACCGAGGAAGGAGGAGGGAAAGGGAGGAGGGATTTCACAGAAGTTTGACACGAATGCACGGCCGGGCTGGGATAGCAGCGCCGCAGACCCGTGCGGGATAAGTGGGTCTAGGTGTGCCTGCAGCCTGCGCTTTGAAGTTTTTATTCCCGGAAAAAGCAGCGGAGCTCCAGCCGCTCGTTTTCCTCCACCCAGCAGGAGCGGCAGCAGCAGCGGGCAGCTCACGCATGCATGCACCGCCTGGCGCTGCGCCTGCACGGAAACGGGCTGTTTTTCAGAGTTTGGCACGCAGCAGGTCCGCTCGGTCACAGCCAGATCTGCACTTTTTCCGAGCCAGCTCCGCAGCGGTCAGCCTGCGCGGGGCACGCCGGCGCGGAGAGCCTCTCTGGCGGGGAACTACATCTCGGAGAGCCGTAGCTCAGCGGAGCTTTCTCGCGGCTCGCTTTGAGGGATTTTCCCTGTGAGCGGGACTGGTGCGTGTGCGCTCCCCGGAGGCTCGGTGTTGTTGTGCCAGTTTGCCCCCCTGACGCTCGGCTCGGAGGCTTTTCTGGCTCGGGGGGAACTTGGTGTCGTCGTGGAGGGATTTTCTTCAGCCCCGACTTGGAGCGGTGACAGCAGCGGGTCTATCCGGCGGAACAGCGACTAAACGGCCGTCCTGTGTGAGGACTGCATGCGGCTGAGGCGGATCTAGCCGTGCCGAGCCGAGCCAGACCCCCACCATGCCAGTGAGGAAGAAAGGTAAGCCGCTTTCACTCACAGACTAACTAGCAGGCTAGCAGGCTAACCGCTCAAACTCCGGCTGCTCCTTCGCTCAAAGAAACGCAGTCGGAACAAACCCGGGACACTCAGTGGGCCAGACACGAGCCGAACCGAACACGGCCCACACGGCTCGGTTTGGCTCTGCCGAGGCGAGCTGAGCCGAGCCAGGTGAAGTCCGTTAAAGTAGGAGCTAGCCGGTTAGCCACCGCTGCTAACCAAGTTGTAAATGGGGCACCTTGTCTGGGGAACTAAAAATAAACTCTAATATTAATAAAATATTCACCTCGCCCTCAGCAGCCAGCGCTCGATGCGTGAATTAAATTAACTGTAAAAATTTAGAAAAATATTATTTTTTAGTTTAGACGTTATTAACTGTGTATGAGTGCACTGATATCCCAGGAAAAATAAAGATTTTCTCCAAGGCGAGTTAAAAGACACTTAATTATATACACTTACAAATAATCAGATCTTCAGCAACCAGGGCTCATTTCATGAATCAGATTAACTGAAAAAATTCAGAAAAATATGCTTACTTAGTGTACACACTAATAAACATGTATACTTCCACTTTAATCCCAGGAAAAATAAAGATTGTGTGAAAAGCGTGGAAAATGGTGAATTCTAATTATACAGAGTAATTATATTTGAGTCCCCGAGTATCACTGCAGTATTTTCAGAGGGAGCGTGTAGCTCTAATCTGGTGCTTTTATAAGCAGCTCAGTCCATCAGGACAAGAAACATTTTAAAGATCATTTGGTCAAAAAACTGCAGCAAACCCAAATTTTACCATCAGTCTGAGCGAGAAGCTGCTCACAATATTCAGTGGATTTAATGTGTCAGAACACACACACACACACACACACACACACACACACACACACAGTCTGAGCCCAACCAGTAAAACCACTGTGTAAAAATGTTTACCTGAGCCAGCTTTAAAGACTGTCACTGCTCTGCTGAAAGGTATTTGTCTCATTTAATGAACTCTTTATTAATGAAAACAGCTGAGAGATCATAGAAAAAAATACGTTTATCCACGTTTTAGTTATTCATGTTATTTCATGTACATTAGACAGATGATTGTCATTGCTCAGAACAAGTACAGGACAACGAAATGCAGTTAGCATCGACAAGAGTGCAAATATGGAAACTGTGTAGTTATTAAAGTGTACAGGTCGCACCTTTAATACGTCAGTATTTTAACAGTTATTTAGATCCATAAATGATAAATCAGTGACTGCATTTTCACCGCGGGCCGACTCGGGCCCTTTGGCGAGTCCGATCTGGTCCCTGAGCCGCACGTTTGACAAAGCTGTAGCTGAAGAGGAGCACCATCAGCTGATCCCTGACCAGAAGACTCCTCTGAGGTTTTCAGCTTGTTTCCACGGTGAAGGTGGATCTGCGATCTGAGACCAGCAAACAGACGAGCGTGTTTCAGTCCAACACTTTAACTGTTAGCCTGCTTATTTTATTAAACACCAGATGATTTAAATATCATTTATTTATAAACCCAAATTATTGTCAGTGCATACATCCTGGTGCTACACAGGCAGGCTTTATTATTAAACCTAAATTGTGTAAAACATGGCCTAAACATAATAAAGTGTAACTCTGTGCTGCAGGTTTATGTTTCAATGGATTTGATATTTTTCTATTGATTTATCCGTCTTTTCTTTAATAAACTAACTAACTCGTTTATTCTGTGACTAAAATCAGAGAAAACGATCTCAGTTCAGAGCTGTTAATATGCAGATGAGCTGTATGAGTGTATCAGGCCGCAGCCTGGGGTCAGCTGAGGGGTTAAAGGTCATCATAATGTTTCTCTGAGTGAACGATGGCGTCGGTTTAATGATCAGATCCTGTTTCTGACTCGCCGCCTCCTAAACGTCTGTTTGCTTGTTAGGCTGAGCTCTAAATGAATGTGATCTTTATGATGTGACAATGATCAGCTGGACCTCTTTAGAAACTGAATGTGAGGGTTCCTGGACTTAAAGCCTCACACTTACTGAGACGTTATCACACCGTCTCCCACTGGTCTCAGACTCATGAGCTCATCATTTCAGCGTGTCGCGCTGAGGTCGGCTTCAGCTGGCTTTAGATGATTTTTGGTGCCTTTCTTCTGTCCTTGGTACGAGGCAGTTACATCATCTGAAGTCTGAAACGTGCTGAAGCTGACCTTTGATCCAGCATCTGAAGCCTGAGGGTTAGTTTGAGGCGGTATCTCAGGCTCGTTACACTCACACTTCTCTGAGCGAGACGGCGTTCAGCGACCTCAGAGACGTGTCTGTTGTCACGGCAGCTTTGTGTGGCTGGGTGTTCAGCGATGGTTAAGACGGGGTCAGAGGTCAGGCTCCTCTCCTACACTAAAACACAGTGAAAAAGCCCAAACACACACACCTGCTGCTAACCGCCAACCCAACTGATAATTAACACAAGGAGGCTTAATGCTCCGCCTCCTCAGGCTTTGTATGCAGGTGAGCCTCAGCCAATCAGCACAGGGATGAATCAGAGAGAGCAGGTTAATGATGGTGAATGTGTCAGTGTGTGCATCCCTGAATGGAAGAGCTGGTTTCTCCACATCATCACTGAAGCTTATTAAAGTGTTCTGTTACCGAGTGAACTCAGATTGATATTTACGTGAAACACTGCAGACCCAAACCTGATGTTCCCACAGCTGTGCTGCCTTTAAATCTAACAGTGAGCAATCAGTGCTGAACTTCCTCCACTTCCAGCTCCACAGCTCTGAGGAGGAGGTCTTCAAACTGTTCTGCATGTTTGATATCTGTTCACCTTTTACTTTATTGTTGTTTACTGATCGATGATGTGCAGTGATGATAACGATGAGCCTGCATTAAAGCCACGTTCTGAATAAAGCCTTTGTCTCAGCTTAATCGTGTGATCTGATTTCTGTGCTCTAGTCTGAATGTGACTCCAGCAGCAGAACTCTGTCCTTAATGCTTCCTGTGAACTCTGACCTTTATGCTTCCCTGCTGGGGACAGGCCTCTTTAACCCGTTTATACTCCTTTAAACCTGCCCGCAGTCTTAACTGTGTGTCTGGATGTTTGAAGTATTATTTCTGTGCTGATTGGTGCGTGCTGCCGCTCAGCGTTTCAGCACTCGGGATTATCCGTGCAGAAAAGCAGGCGAGGCTCGGCGTGTCTGTGGGATTGAAGCGGCCCTCTGCTGCCGTCTCAGATCGGACCACGTTGGTCTCCGTCGTATCCCCGGCTCACCTCTCACTATTTCTTCCTCCTGTTTTGCAGACGCGCAGCGAGCTCTGCTGCTGCTGGAGGAGTACCGGGCCAAGCTGAACCACGCCGAGGACCGGCAGCTCCGGCACTCCATCCAGAGGGTCATCGACATCTTCCAGAGCAACCTCTTCCAAGCTCTCATAGGTACGATCCACAAAACACCTCACACGGGGTTACCGCACATCCTGGAAACGAGTTGCTGTAGTCCTGGAAATCCCTGGAAACAGATGGTCCCAAAACCTGGAAAATAAGGAGCTGTCCTGGTAAAGGTTTCCGAGCTCACAGCACCAAAAAGTAATCTGACAGAAACTGAATAAAAACAATCAAGAGCAGTGTTTGGTCCTCAGCAGCACTGACTGCACATGTGCAGCTCATTCATGTTCATGTCAGCTGCTCTGCAGCTCACTGAGCACAGCAGAGCTGGAGTCTCTGCTCTGCAGAGTTTAGAACCTTTCTGTCTCACTTCTGCAGGCGTGCATCATAATCAGTAATGCAGCACCTTAGAGCTGAAACTGTGAGTGTATCAGAGTCTGCTCTCAGAGGGATCTGATCTTGTTTTAAAGTCGCGCACACGCTGCACACACATTTCTACACATGGTGAAGAAAATGAGACCAACACCGTCGGAGCTGATGGAGCTGATGGTGTTCACAGAGCCACAGTCAGACCTCTGTGGGGCTCTCATTAAATCCTTTTATTGATGGACAAATATCTCGTGATAATTGTCACTGAAGCGATAATGTGCTTCCACCTCCAGGTGACCTCTGACCTCATCACATTTGTGGGTCTGTAGGGTAGAAACGAGCTTCGTGGCTCGGGTTTGTTTCCGCTGTGAGACGTCGCGGTGGGGCGAGAGGTCGTAAAGTTTGTCGGGTGGTGAAAGGCGGGCTGATGTGAGCGCTGAGGTCAGAGGTCAGGAGGAGGTGGTTTCTGGAGTGTGCTGGTGTTTCCTCTGTACCACAGCAGCTTCAGTGAATTAGACTCAGAGGGTCATAATGTCAGCATGGAGGGTATGAGGGCATCCTTAACATGTTGGTACTGAAACTGAGAGCTTGTAGACATCCCGTCCTGAAGCCCCGCAGTCACAAACCGGACCCCTGCGGTCCTGTGGAATAAGATGATGGTCATGTTCTGGTCCCATCAGTTCGGTGCTGATAAATGTTCAGTGATGTGAAAGCAAACGATGGTCCTGCTTACTGACACAAGTTTGGATTCATTTTGCTGCAAAGCTTTTATTTTGGCATGTTTTTAAAGTGCCCCCCCCCCCCCTCCATCAGAGCTGCTCTTTCACCCTCCCAGAAGGTCCAGATTCACTCATGGTTCGGTTCAGCTCGGGCTGAGGCTCCAAACATCTGTGTAGAGAGAGGTCCTGTCACTAACTCCCTCCCAGTTGACCCCTGAACGTGTTTTTGAATCGGCGTGTCTCAGCATGTCCGGGTCACGGGTGCAGCTGCTGAACGTCCTGAATCGTGAGATTCGCTGGGTGCTGCAGGATCAGCCGAAGGCTGGTTTCTGTATCCACCTTCACAACCGTGCAGCATCACAGCGTAACGTGACTGACGGCTCATAACGAGCCCTTAACGAGCTCCTGGTCTGCGGCTGCTTGTAGCCACAGTGGATATGATGTGATTTGCTCACTGAGAAAACAAATGAAACGGTTATTTAACTGTTCGTCTCTTCTCTGTAATTACGCTGAAGTCGCCCTGCAGGTTTGCAGCCGTCGGCGTGTCTCTGATGTTTTGCCAGCGTCGTGTTTTTCCTGTCACCTCGCTGCCAGCTAACGGGACTCGGAGGGTTAACGGACGCCGAGCAGCAGGAATGCGGTCCGATGTGTTTGAGTTTCCCAGGAACGACTCTGAGGGTGTGTTTTCTCTCCAGCAGCAGGGCGTCTGCAGGGCCTTCTTTAAACTCACTTCATGAACTTTGCTTCTGCACATGTTCAAGCTGGAAGGAACCTCAAGGAACCCTGTGGAAGGTCCTCATGCTGCAGCATCAGTTTGGAAAGCGGTTCCTCTGGCAGGACCACCTCATTAATCACGATGCAGAGCCTGCAGAAGATCCAGATGGTTCTTTTTTTGATCCACAGACGTTTCCAAATCTGTTTCCATAATCCTGTGAAAGCTATTTCAGGGTGCGCGGGGCCCACCTCTTTAATAACTTCAGATCCAGTTGAATGAGTTCTAGTTTCTCTGTTTTTAATGGCAGGGTTCTCCGGGTGGTTCCTCAAAGCAGATGATGGTCTACTTTCAGCACCCTCCATCGTTCTGCAGATCTGAGACGGCTAAACTGTCGGTTTTTAGGTTCATTTGGGATCTGAAGCTCAGAGCTTTGGACATTTTCGATTATTGTGGACCTTCATGCAGCTGTAATCGTGTTAGTCAGCAGAGCTTCTGAGGACATGTGGTGCAGCCAGGAGGTCTGGATGGTAACTCATGCAGGAGTCCCTGATTCAGCCGTTATTTACTAATGCAGTGAAATAATGAAAGGCAATAAAAAGATCAATTGTAGCTGATGGGTTTGATTTTCCATCTCATCGACTGCCATCATCTTTGTTTATTTCTAACCTGGGGGGTCGATGGGACAGACTCAGTGCTGGAGCCTCCAGTGGTCATGAGAGGAACTGCAGTTTTTGGCTCTTTAAATTGGGGTTTGAACCTGAAATCTTTGCCTGCAGGTTCCAGATATCCACACACTGATATTTCATTACAGAGGTTATTGTGGCTGTAACAGGCTGTCCTGCTGCCTCAGTGCTGTTTGATTAAAGCTGCTGCACATTAAGACTAGAGGCCCCTGACTGATTTAACTGAGTTTCCTGTTCACGGGCTGGTTGAGGTCTTCATGGCGAATAAATAACAATAATGATCCCTAAACATCGTGTCTGCTGTGACCTGCAGGATGTAACCTGCTCTGCATCATGAGGGGAGTCCTAAAGAAAACTGAGTCAGTGGGTAAAGATTTAGTCGGACCCTCTCGGTGATGAACCTGTTTATCAGCGCTCAGCTGAAATCCTGCAGTGTGATTGGTGCAAACCTTCCAGTCAGCATGAACTGCATGAGACGACTCGCTCAGTCTGCTGTGCAGCTCTGCTCTCGGTCCTCATCACTAATAGATGAGTGCAGATCATCAGTGTGAGCTCGGTGGCCTGGATCCTCTCTGCCTGCATCCACCTTCTTCTGCTTGTTTGCTCTGCAGCTTCAGCAGCGTCTCATCAGACTGATGACGTCTTCCACTGTTGTTGGTTTGTGATGTTGTTGGTGGGTGACTCACAGCCAGAGGTCAAAAATAAAGGAGGAAGCTGAATGTGAGTGCTTATTTTGGGTGGATGGGAGCCTTTCTGAAGGCTCTGGATGTTTGTGGGGCGTGGACCAGGTGCTGCTGGCGGGTGGAGGGTGTCAGGGTCTCGTCTCCGCTGCGTGTGGATGATGAGGTCCTTTATCGAGCGATGGCCTCCAGCTGCACTGAGGCTGTTTGCAGTCACGTGTGAAGCAGCTGGAATGAGTCAGCATCTCCAAGTCTGAGGCCACGGGTTTCAGTTGGAAAAGGTGGAGTACCTGCTCCAGGTTAGGGAGGAGTTGCTGCCTCGCTTGATGCTCTCTGATCTGCTGTGACGGAGAGCTGAAAGCAGAGCTGTCGATCTGACTCTAAAGAAAATAAAACCTTTTTGGATCTAAGTGGCAGAGAGAGAGGCTGAGGAGCTCAGAGTAGAGCTGCTGCTCCTCCTCTTAAGGTGGACTGACTGAGATGAACACCTCGTGTACCTCCAGAGGGGCTGGAAGAGGTGGCTGGTTAGATGGATGTCTGGGTGTCTCTGCTTTAAGACTGATGGATGGATGAGTCTATCAGAGAAGTTTGTCTTCACATGACTTGTTTCGTCCAATGAAAACTCTCTCGTCTTGTGGTTGGAGAACCTCCATCTCCTCCATCACGCACTGCAGCTGGTCGTCCTCGTTCTGCTCGGCGTAGCAGCTCATGAACCACTTCTCCACCTGCTGCAGACAGGAAGGAGCTGCAGTACATCCAACCAAAGGATGAAAGGCTGGAGAGCCACCCGAATCCCACTGACGATCATCCACCCAGTGACCGGCTCCGACTGCCGGGACAGGCAAACACGGGGCAGGAGGTGCAGCTCCATGTGGCGATCAGGGTCTGAAGACCAAGAGCAAGATGAGCTGAAACGTCCTCTCTGGCAGAGGTTAATGAGCCGGTGTGTGTTTGTGTCCGGCTGCATGGTTATTTATGAGCTGATGGAGGTCACACCTCCTCATAGACATGGACGCTGCCGGGTTTCCTTCTTAGGGTCGTGGTCATGCAAACACTTCTGGTTCTCATGTAGTCAGAGCCACAGTCTGTTACCTTAAGAAGAAACGCATTAACTGTTGTTTATGCTTAAAATGTGCTCGAGTGAATGAACCCTTATTTAGATCCAGCTGATTCTCCGGTGGGGGAACGCCGGCGTCTCTGCCCCCGATGACGGATTCAGATCGGTGAGCTCGGAGACGAACAGATCCGACTCCTCCTTATCTTCGCTCATCATCAGATTACAGCAGCTGCAGCTTATTAATGCTAATTCTCCGAGTTTCATGCAGAGTGGGCGGGGCCTGTTTGATGAGCTCTGTGAGCCGCACTGATCTAAGTTCATTTGTAAGTTTAAAGAAGAAGCAGTTTGTTTGGAAGCGTCTCAGCGCTGTTATTTTTAATTGGACCCGGCTGGATTCATTACAGCTTAATTCTGACTGAAAGTCTCATTAAAGATATTCAGAGAAACGAGGAGCCTGAGCAGCCCCCCCCCCCAAAAAACATCCAGATTTAATCATTTTAATAGTTTTTAGTTGTTGTCGTTTAGACTAATCTGAATAATCGCTGCTCTGCAGGAACATCAAAGCTTCAGGCGTTCCTACAGAAGACCAGTTAACATAAAGCTGCTTTTTATTTATTTATTTAGTGTTTTTGTGGAGGGGGGGTTCGGTTTTCCTTTTAGGACATCGGGGGCCGGCCTGAGCTGCTCCGTGAGCTGGTTCTGAGTCGTGATTGTGTGTGCTGTAAACAGTCTTTCTTCTCTTCCTGGTAAATAAAAGGTTCAAACAGCGGGTCGGTGGGGCGTCGGGCCCATTTTTATTTAGAGGTCCTGATCTGTTCGTTTGCTGCTTTTAGAGCAGCTCTGCATGATTTTTGTTGTACTGCAGCTGATTCGTTCATCCTGTCTGAAATGAGCTGTTTTAGCTCCACTTTCTTCTTATTGGCTGCCCCTCATAAGAAAATAGGCGGGGCTTCTGAGATGACCATATTAGGCATATCCCCTCTCTGTGACCTCACACCAATCCAGCTTTAGAGCACTGTGCAGCCTGAGCCTCATGCCTCATGCTCACATCATCAGAGGAGACGCAGCACAGAAATAAGGAAACATCTCAAACTGTTGGAGGCGAATGTTCTGCAGAGGCTGCAGCTTTCATCGGCCTGTAGGTCCCAGAAGTTCATGTGTGTTTTAGATTACAGCAGCTGAACTATAACCCGGTATGATCGTATAATCCAGAGAGGTCAAAGGCTCGATCAGGAGCAGCAGTATTGGATTAACAAGCACTGTGTGCTGTTTTTGAAGCTTGTTTTTAACAGGGAATTTCCTCCGTTACTTTTTCATGATCTGAATTCTAATAAATGGAGGAGAAGTTGAGGGTGGTGGAGGACAGAGGGAGCCTGGTGGGAGTTTTAGGTCCTGTGTAGGAGATGTTTTGCTAAGGGCAGCTTCATTAACCTGCACTGCAGCCATGTGGCAGCTGCAGAGCTCTGAGTCCTGCAGCAGGCGGCCTCCTCTAGGGCTGCAACGATGCCTCGAGTTACTCGAATAATTCGATTATAAAAAATCCTCGAAGCAAATTTGTTGCTTCGATGCTTCGTTTAAAGTCTGCAGCGCTCAGGCGTCTCCGTGTAAGTGAAAGGTTTCACCGGCATTAGCAGCATTAAAGTTCTCCATTCATCGTCGTCTTCTTGTGGGTTTAATGGCGATGGGCAAACCAGCTTAGAGCTGCATTACCGCCACCTACTGGACTGGAGTGTGGATCAGGCGTTAGAATAAAAGCTCTCCATCACTGCGACGGATTCCCTTTGACACTGAGTGGATCATCGCTGACCTCCACCGCTCTCTGCCGTGTTTGTGTGTTGTGCTCGCTGTGCTGAGAGTTTCAGCTGTTATTTTTTCTCTACTTCAGCTCCCAGAGCGGATCGCTATAACTGCAGTTTGCTAGCACCATTAGCACTAGCAATCGTTCGGTACCGTAAGGACCCCTTCCACATCAAAATATTTTTATACTTTGATCCTTGGTTAGTGACTAAATATAGACCTGCAGTAGAAACGTATTTAGGAGAATGCTTGTGAATGATAAAGCATTACAACATTACGCTCATGCAGCCCCCAGTGTTTTTTATTTGATTACTCAAGTAATCGATGGAGTAACTGAACACTCGATTCCTAAAATAATCGATAGTTGCAGCCCTAGCTTCCTCCCACAGGTTCTCCTGCAGGAACCTGCAGAGTTTTACTTCCTTTAGATGCAGGTTGTTGACCGGTGTTGAAGCGGTGAGTTTTACAGCGGTGTCAAAGCTCAGCGCTGCAGAGCAAAGAGGTGCACTTGATCCATAACACGAGGAAGAAAGCAAAAAAACTAATCAGATTATCTCGTTTCACCGTTAGAGGCCAGAATCTTAATTTTATGAGGTGCAGCCGAAGCAGAGCGTGTCACATGACGTCAGACTTCCTGTGAAGAGTCAAAGCATCAGCTGAGGAAGCCGCGCCACCTGCTGTTTGCCTTCAGCAGCCAATCACCTTCATTCAGAAAAACGAGCGCTCTGTACCATCTTTATTTGGAGTTTGATTCTGAATCATGACTTTAATAATCAGACTTTCTTCTCTGCCCCCGCCCTCCTGCCCCGGTCCTCCCGCCCTCCTGCCCCGGTCCTCCCGCCCTCCTGCCCCGGGTCCTCCCGCCCCGGTCCTCCCGCCCTCCTGCCCCGGGTCCTCCCGCCCCCCTGCCCCGGTCCTCCCGCCCCCCTGCCCCGGTCCTCAGCGTGTTTGTCACGCTCACCCTGGCGTCCCAGCGTCCCTGATGAAAAATAGATTTCTGCCACAGTTTTCCAATCTGCCACCCCCCCTCACCAAAAGGAGCCGTGCGCAGCAGGCCGAGCACGGTGTAATCCCTCTGCGGACACGACGATTACCCCCGGTCCATAATCCACCCCCCCACCCCCACCCCGCCGCTGATTTGCAGAGAGCGAGCCGCCAGCTTCAGTTTGTGTTTTTCTTGGTTGTTTCTGCTCAGACTGGCCTGATTTCCTCACAAACAGATGGCGTCCCATGAATCAATTTAATAACTCAACACGGAGTTTTCAGCCTAAAAGATTTGGATGTTATTCTGCTGCCGGGCTGAAGGTGGAGGTCAAAGTTCACCTAATAATTACTGTAATTAAACAGAAGTGCTCTTTGTTTGTGCTTTGGAGCTGTTCCACACATTATAATAATATTTAATGCATTTATTCTGTGACTGCTGCAAGCTCCTATAGTGCTGCTTCATCTTTGGGTTCATTGCCTGCTGTGATTGTCAGCAGGATTAAAGTTTATGGACCGTTTTGCATCAAACTGATTCAGAGGTGTCGTTTCAGCTTTAAACGGATCTCCATCGGTTCACTGAGCGGCCAACAAACGCTCGTGGAAACGTCTGCACGGTCAGACTGACCGCGGGGAAACCGCACGCCTGCGGGTCTGATTGTCAGCATCGTTATGAAATATGGAAAACTATCTCATTGTTTCTCCTCAGACTCGAGGCCCACGTAACCAGTTTGGCCCACACTTTAATCTGAACGTCAGATATTTTCAGGTTCTTGATACATTTTGGCTGGTGTGCTTGTAGCTGGACCGCAGCATGGTGACACCCTGCAGCGCCCCCTGCAGGTGAGCGAGCTGGCTCACAGACTGAAGCTGAATGGAAGTTTGATGCTGGATTAGACAGTTTGAGCTCAGGTGTCTGACACAGAGGCCCTCAGACATGTTTGAATCCAGGAACCATAAACTGGAACAGAAACCAGAACCATGGGTTCTGCAGGCGTGAAGTTCAGCAGCAGTGTGTATGTGATCACAGAGCTTTAATATAACGTGGCTGTGTGTGCAGGCACAGAGATTTATTGCTCTGCTTTCACAGCACGATGTTTCATCACAAACCTCACAGTCATGTTAAGGTTGTGAAACAGGTTCTTGTAGTCGTGCTGTTGTTCCTGCGGATCAGGAAGTCATTACTTTATGTTTTAATAACCTTTTTGTGGGCTGCATGAACCAAAGTGAACACGCAACAGCTGCAGGAAGGACAAACTGCCTCTGATGTTCCCACAGAGCAGGAAGCTGACTGGCTGAACTTTATTTTGAAAGTTACAGCTTTGACTTACAGTATTAAACCGTGGCCAGTCTACTGAGGTGCTCTTTCCCCTCCCTGGTTCTGATGGAGGTTTCTTCCTGTTAAAAGGGAGTTTTTCCTTCCCACTGTCACCAAGTGCTGCTCACGGGGGGGGGGGGGGGGGGGGTGGGGTTGTTTTGT
>JAVDPK010000984.1:83386-93760 GCA_034780415.1 Cichlasoma orientale | reverse complement strand
CCCCCCCCCCCCCCCCCCCCCCCCCCCCCCCCCCCCCCCCCCCCCCCCCCCCCCCCCCCCCCCCCCGTCCCATAATACTTCAGTGTTTTCCAGTCCGATCATCTCTTCTGGTTCTGATGTGTTGCAGGTCTCGGCTTCAGTATAGCAGGCGGCGTGGGCAACCAGCACATCCCGGGCGACAACAGCATCTACGTCACCAAGATCATCGAGGGCGGAGCCGCTCATAAAGACGGGCGGCTGCAGATCGGAGACAAACTGCTGGCTGTAAGGACGCCCGGCGCTCTGTACACAGAATCTGAGTGCTGCAGGCTTAAACACATCACCAGACAAACTCTTTATTATTATTATTATTATTTCAGTTCAGGAGCAACGCAAAGGCTGCGGCCATGAAACAAATATCAAAGCACCAGCGAACCATTACAGACATGAATGATTAGAGAAAGACTTCAGCAGTAAAACACAACAAAGATTTGTTCATGAAACCTTTTACAAGAATAACAATTAGAAATAAAATCGTAAAAAGACTCAAAATTAAAACCAGGAAGACTAATAAATAAATATATTAATATTTATAAATAATATATTAAAAACCAGCAACAGTCCAATAAACAATAATAAAGTCAGTAAATCCATAAAAGCTACAAAGATCTTCATTAGAATCCAAAATAGAAAAACAATAAAAAGTCCTGTAAGTTAAACCCAAGAGTTTCAAATAACAGACCAATAACATTAGTAATAAAATAATAAGTAAACAATATTGAAACCCAACAATAAACCAAAGAAAACAGATAAACAATAGAATTAAAGTGAAACATTTCTATTCTCAGATCAATAAATCAGGTTTAAACCTTTGAACTTATTTGTTTTTATCAGCTTCTTCAACATCAGGAATCTTTTTTAGAGTTTGCTCCATATCAGGATCGTTTAATACGAGTTCCAGAATAATCAGTTTATCACCCGCAGCCTTCGCCTCTGTAATCTGAGCCTCTCTCCACAGGTGAACAGCTCCTGCCTGGAGGAGGTGAGCCACGAACACGCCGTCACTGCCTTGAAAAACACTCCTGACGTGGTCTACTTGAAAGTGGCTAAACCCAACAGTGTCTTCATGAACGACAGCTTCGCTCCGCCCGACCTCACCAACTGTGAGTGACCGCGTCCATCTCATTTCATGCATGCAGAAGACACGCTTCATGAGACAGAAGCCTGACCGCTGAACACCAGTGGGGCTTTACTGCGGTTCTAGGAGAGCTTCATGAAGTTCTTCTGTGGTTCTAGGAGAGCTTCATGAAGTTCTTCTGCGATTCTAGGAGAGCTTCATGAAGTTCTTCTGCGGTTCTAGGAGAGCTTCATGAAGTTCTTCTGCGATTCTAGGAGAGCTTCATGAAGTTCTTCTGTGGTTCTAGGAGAGCTTCATGAAGTTCTTCTGTGGTTCTAGGAGAGCTTCATGAAGTTCTTCTGTGGTTCTAGCGGAGCTTCATGAAGTTCTTCTGTGGTTCTAGCGGAGCTTCATGAAGTTCTTCTGCTTCATGCAGTTGTTTTTAGGAAGTTACAGCTCCTCCCATTGTAAAACGACGGCTCCCTCAAACATCTTCTCAGGGTGAAGCTGCCCTTTGTTCGGGAACTCCGACTTCCTTCATGGAAACGATTCAGAGCGGTTTTATTTTAGCTGAAGTGTTGAGGACGTGCCAAAGAACGAGCCCAACACTGCCGGGCTGCAGAGAGGTTTCACCTGGATTTGGCTGCAGAACGCTGCGAGCGGCGGAAACGTTTCGGTTCTCCAGTAGCGGCGGAGTCGGCTGCACCGGCAGCGCTGATGGGGACAGACGGATGCTGATGAAGCAGGAAATGTTGGTTTTTATCTGAGTGATCATCACATGACTTCCTGGTTTAAACAAAAACAGATTCTGGGCTTTCAAATGTCTGACCAGAACACCGTCACCGCAGTCGCTGCAGCCATCCATCTGGGAAACATGTTCCCACATATGGAAGTTTCCTTTTCTTGGAGAACACGATTACAGCTTCACTAACAACATCCTAACCACAGAAAACTGCTCTGAATCACAGCCAGCAGTTTTTCCAACGTCTTCAGCCCCTTTCATTCAGAGATCTCTCTGAGCTCCTCCTCTTTTTAACCTCTGTTATCGCCACGCTCCTCTTCCTCCTCCTCCTCCTCCGATGTTGAAGTTGAGACGTGAAGGACGAGCAGCGAATCCAGTCAGTGTGTGCTGGGCAGCATCACAACCTCACGACGACACGCCATCGCTGAGGGAGGAGGGAGAGCCCTGAGCCGGATCTGCTCGAGTCCACCGGGATGACTGCGGCGGCAGGAACGGAGAGGAGGACCGATGATGCTGCCGGCCGTCCTGTGTGTACCAGCTGGAGGGGACCAGATTTACCTTCCCTGCACAGGTGCAGGTGCATCCAGCTGTTACTGTGACTCAAGCTCCTGTTTGGATTCGCTTGGAGGCACAGGGGAGAATATTTGTGAGTGATGCTCAGTCAGGGACCGTGTTTCAGCTGTAATCAGGCTCATGGTGATTGATCGGTCCTCATAAACTCCGAGCAGTGAGTTCAGTGCAGCTTTAAGAAAAGGGTTGGATCAGCCACACTACACAAACCGGCCCTCCGAGCCCCGGAGTGGAACCCACAGGGAAAGAGAAAGGTGGGAAGACCAAGACAGACCCGGAGGAGGTCGGTGGAGGCTAAAGATGCCGGGATGACACGGCTCAGCTGGGGGGATCGCCCAGAACTGGGTCTGGGTGTTGTAACGGGCATAAAGAAGAGAAGAAAGAAGTATCGGCACAAAGAAAATTTGGGGTAGGCGGGGTACTGAGTGCCATTCGAGTAGAACCCATCAGCTAATCTGCTGCCCGAGCTTCAGGCTTTGGGGTTTCGAGGGTATCCAGAGGCCAGTGTCTCCGGTTTGGTCGGCTGGTTTTCAGATCAGTTTTAACATAAACCAGCTTCCAGTCTGCTTCAGGTTTTAACAGGTTCAGCTTTTATCCTCTCAGACTCCAGACTCTGCTGCTGCATTGCTCTCATCTCATCTTTGTGACACTGTAGCTGCTGCTGTGTTTCTGAGGAGGAGGCGGAGCTACAGCTGCTCTGTGTAACCCGGCGTGTATCCTCTAAAAGGCTTGAGGCGGGAGCCGGTTGTGTTTCTTGCTCACTAGTGTAGTTTACGACCCCCGCCGGCGGCTCCCGGCCTCGGCCAATCAGATGGTAACGGGAGCCTGACAGGTGAGGTGAGCAGGTGTGGGATCAGATGCAGCAGCTGAGCGTCAAACACTGCCACTGTGTTCAGACTGGTTTTAATGGTTTTCTCTCTCTCTCTCTCTTCCAGCATACTCCCAGCGCATGGAGAACCATATCAGCCCCCCCAACTTCCTGGGTCAGCCCCTCCCTCCGCCGGCATCCTCGGGACGTTACTCCCCGACCCCGAAGAGCATGCTGGGAGACGATGATGTCACCCGGTGAGGACAGAAACACTGCGCGCACCTCTAAAGACATTTCGATATCGAAGTGTTTGAGCGACGGCGTTCAGAGAGCTGGACGAACCGAACACGCTCCAGCCGTGAAGAACGGTCACATGACTCCAGCAGACGGAGCTGTACCGCTCTGTTAAACGAAGTCGAGCTGGCTGAGCCGCCTCTCCACAGTCTCCTCCTGTGGAGTCGCTCCTCCTTCTGCTCGACTACAACAAAGTCATAATTATGGTTATTTTGGTCAGTGCTGTATCTGGATCAGTTAGCGTCTGTTTACGGGGGATTTCCTTTAACTTCCTGTGATCCTCCTGTCCTCTCGCTTTGAGCTGAGCTAAGCAGCGAGCGGTGAAAGCCTCTGCAGAGGCAGCGGCTGCACCCAGTCTCAGCTCAGCGCACACAGCTTGTCTCTATTTCACAGCTGTGGCTGAAATCAGCACCGCAGGGCGAGAGCGGAGAGGCGGCCGGATGATATCAAAGTCAAAACAGGAAGAGTCCCGGCTAGCTGGTCATCACTGAATTTTCAAAATAAGAGCCACGGGATTGCTGACAGTCTCCAAATACACCTGTAGAGTCTGCGTGTGGGAAACGCTGCTTTATGATGACTCACAGCTGCTCACATGACTTCAGATGATTGATGGCTGCTGTGTTTGATCCCACAGGGAGCCCAGGAAGGTGGTGCTTCACAGAGGAGCGACGGGACTGGGCTTCAACATTGTGGGCGGGGAGGACGGCGAGGGGATCTTCATCTCCTTCATCCTCGCCGGAGGACCGGCTGACCTCAGCGGAGAGCTGAGGAAAGGAGACCGACTCGTCTCCGTACGTATCCACGCTCACGTGTTAAAGTCCGGCAGAGCTAAAAGCAGCTTTTCCTTCAGGAAATCAGGACCAGGTGGCGACCAACTTTAACGCAGCAGCGTGTGAACCGAGTGTGACTGAGGAGACACAAACATGAATGAGTGCTGAGAGCTGGAGCTGTCTGTGGGACAGCTGACCCTGACCCTCTGCAGTGCATCACTGCCGATGCGCCCCCCTGTGGCTGTGAGTCGGCGCCTGCGTCTGACCTTTGTTTGTGTTTCCAGGTGAACGGCGTGGACCTCCGCAACGCCACCCATGAACAGGCCGCCGCCACCCTGAAAAACGCCGGGCAGACGGTGACCATCGTTGCCCACTACAGACCAGAAGGTGAGACACACCTGCGGGATCACATGACCTTTCTAACATGAAGGTCTCCCGGGTCTTTGTGGAAAACAGCCCACTTCCTGTTGGTGGTGAACTCGGTGTTTCCTTTTAGGAAAATGTTTCTGTCAGTGCTGATGTCACGGTTGAACTCTGACCTCTGAATGACCTCTGTCTGTTCAGAGTACAGCCGTTTTGAGGCGAAGATCCACGACCTGAGGGAGCAGATGATGAACAGCAGCATCAGCTCGGGGTCGGGATCTCTGAGGACGAGTCAGAAGAGGTCGTTATACGTCAGGTGGGTGTGACGGCTCGTTTACCGTGATTTTAGCTTTTGTTGAGAATCATTAATAAATATTCCTGTTTTTAATGGTGGTCTTCAGAGCTCTGTTCGACTACGATAAGACGAGAGACTCCGGTCTGCCGAGTCAGGGACTCAACTTTAAGTTCGGAGACATCCTTCACGTGGTGAACGCCTCCGACGACGAGTGGTGGCAGGCGAGGCAGCTGACGGCGCAGGGAGAGGTGGAGGAGGTGGGAGTCATCCCCAGCAAGAGACGGTCAGTCGAACGCACTCACGGCCCCTCCGCTTTATTTATTTTGGGTGTTACATCACATCTGCTTCACCAATCAGGACGCAGAGCTCGGCTCACGGCTGCAGGAGAGACCTGAGCTCTCAAATATCAGCTGCAGATTTTTGTATTCGTTACATGAATTTGTGCTTTTCCTGGGTTTGTTCCTGCTGGGAGCTTCGCTCTCTGACCTTTGACCTTCTGCCATGTTTTCTCAGGGTGGAGAAGAAGGAGCGGGCGCGGTTAAAGACGGTGAAGTTTAACGCCAAGTCTCGGGACAAAGGGGTGAGTGTGTGCGGCTGCAGGCGGGAACACGTGTGAACCCTCTGGAGTCTGAAGTGTGTTTTTTAACACAACTCTATTTATACTTCGAGATGATGTCATAGGAAGTATAAATAAACCTGGTCACAGTTTTATTTAAATCTTTGAGCTGCCGACACTTCCAAAGATGATTGATTACAGTTTCAGTTCTATTTGTAGAGCAACTCTGAGTTTGTTGTCCTGGTTGCTTCATGGATGTTTACAGACCCCTCAGTCTTAGTTAAGCTCAGTCTTAATTAAGCTCAGTCTTAATTAAGCTCAGTCTTAATTAAGCTGATAAAACGAGTCAGACTTTAAAATCAGTCCAATCTGAAGCCGTCTGAGCCTCTCAGAATCTGCTGATTCATTCATGTGTACAGTAACCTGTAGTGAGCAGTCAGACTGTCCTCACTAGTCGTGAACAGCTGATTAAGACGTAGCGTATCACTGTCGAGTCAGCTGATCAAAAGAACTTTAATCAGCTGACTTTTTACAGTAACTCTGCGACCATTTGTCCTGTTGGAAAAATTCAAACGGTGCACTGCGCAGTATTAGGAGTATTACGGTGCGCTGTGTCGGGTCCGACACGTTCGGAGGTATGAGGTTAATGCAGCCAGAATCTTACCTTCATACTGGGGATATTTTCATACCTTCAGCAGGAACCTTGAGGAACTGTAATCCATCAGTATTCTAGGGCGTGTCACAGTTTCAGCAGCAAAACTGCTCCGTTTGATTTGTATGGAGTAACGATACAGATAAAATCAGCTGATTTGGGGGGGCGGGACTCTTACTGATTCTGATAGAGTGACCCAGGAGCTCCAGAGGGTCGGCGGCCTGTTTATGGTGTTTAATGCCGGGTTTGACCCACGGATGATGTGACCTTTGATTGTTTGTGTGACCTTTGATGATTGTTTGTGTGACCTTTGATTGTTTGTGTGGTTTGTATGAGCGCTGAAGTGTGATTGGGCCGCAGCCACCTGATCTCCACCCACTAATGAGCGTGTGACTAATGTCTGAGGCGGCCGGCCAGTTTAACAGCATGATGGTCTCTGAGACGTTTCTCTTCTTCACCAAACCGCAGCAGCCCCTCCCCCTCCACCTTTACGCCGTGTGCCGCTTTAACACGCGTCGCCGCAGCGTCGCCCGCCAGCCTCTAACACGGCAGACCGAGGGCGGGGAGACGAACCGCCCGACATGCATGACGCCCCCGGGCTCCTCCCCTCCACTCAGAGTGAAACGCTTGACATTGATGTCTGCTGCTGCTCTCAGACACCCTCCTCCTCTTCCTCCTCAAAACTCACCCTGTTTTCTGTCTCCTGCTCTGTAACATCAAAGTGCAGCATGTGATCTGATGATGTCACTAGTCCCGCCTCCCACAGTTATGCTTATCTTTAACCTAAACACACTGGTGACCTGCTGAACCACCTTAAAGCTGAACTAATCAGTTTTGAACCTGCAGCTGCTCGCACCGTTTTAGGCCCTTTTAGCTGCTCTCTAGGTTTTGTGGCCTCAGGCAGGCTTTAATGAATCCACAGTGAGAGAAGAGCTGCTGGAGCTGCTGGAGCTTTCAGTCCATACACCACTTTTACGTCTTTCAGGAGTGGGTGGAGACCAAAGTTGAAGCTAAAGGTTTAACAGGATGCTAAGGTGCTCATTTCTGCTTCATAGCAGGTATATCAGGTATCCCCAAATTATTAGCCAATAATCGACATCTCCACTGCCACCAGGAGCCTCCAGTGATCAGTATCCTCCACCTCAGCACCAACACATGAAGCATTTAGACGGTTCCCTCCTGAAGGAGCTGGTGGAGCCCAGAAATGGGACTAAAAGGAGTCACAGCATGTACATGAACACTTTTGTTAATAAGCTGGCTGTTGTTAGTCTGTAACTGTATGTTGGCACACTCACCATCTCCACGCCTCTGACCCACACTGGACACAAACAGGAGCGTACCTGCTAGATTTGGACCGCTGACAGGTGCAGCTGCTGGTATCTGGATCCAGTTTAATGACTGTGTGTCGTTTGCAGCGCAGAAAGAAATAAAAACCACATAAAACACTAGTTTGAACATCAGTGTCGGCCCAGACTTATGACCTCACTGCTGACATCATGTTCCAGTCATCTGCTGATTGGTTCATTTACACTTTAGGGATGATCGACATTTTCCAAAGCGTACGACGTTCCTGGCCCGGATATTTGTGCGTAATCTGGCGGTCGGCACTGTTACCAACGTTTGTGTGACAAAACTCGCCGTTGGCTGTCTCAGAAATCGCTAGAAGTGTCTAAAGGACGAATCGAGGTCCGGGGGTCGTCGGTGCCGAAGAGAGGTCCGGGCGATGCCACAGCGTACGGAGAGACGCAGTATGAGCGCTGAATGTAGAAAACACGGCGACAGCGGAGTTTTCAGGTTTGTGTCAAAAAGTGATTTCCTGTTTTTAAAAATGTTTGTTTGCTGGTATCAGTGAACAGACGTGCACAGGATTAATGAAGGGCTCATATAACATGAAGACTTGTTTTACCCTCATTAATAAAGAACATATTGTAGCGTCTGTTAAGATGTTGAAGAAGATGGCGAGAGGTTGCCAGCAAAAATGGTTGCTGTGTGCCGCAACCACGCCGAAAACAACAAAACAGGACTCCAGCTCCGACTCCCCCTCCGTGCACACGCATTCAAGCACCAGCAAAACGGTGGGAAATCAGAACATCGGCACGGAACCGTCTAACTTCAACAGAATCGCTACAATATGAAAGTCACTTAACCAAAAACTGACTGCGGCTCCTACCGTGTGACAGCAATGTGCTTCATGGTCTTCATGTTCTTCATGACTCACAATGAGTTAATATCATTCATAAGAGGAGATGTTTGACACATAGACAGATTATAGGTCATCAACAATATAAACACTGGAAATCACTTTTTGGCACAAGATCTGTTCACATCGCTGCACTGCCACTGTGTACAGTGTGGCAGTGTGTGTATTTGTGTACATGCAGTGCAGTTTATTGCACCCTGTAAGTTCTCCCATATCTGTTAATTACAGGGTGTACTCCGCCTCTCGCCCTATGAAGCTGGGATAGGCTCCAGCCCTCCGCGACCCTGAACAGGATAAACAGAAGAGGGTGGATGGATTTTTATTAGTGCAACAATACAACGTTTCAATAGACAGGAAAGAGTGTGTTTGATACCGAGATCCACAGAATTTTTCAGCACCAGGGTGTGTTTCTACAGAACCCTGCAAGGGACATGGGGATCACACACACACACACACACAGCTTGAGCTTTTATTTTATGAATATATAGATGAGTAGGTGTGTGTCCTCCATCACTGTGGTTGTTTATGAGCTGAGGGGAGAAGGGGGCGGGGCAGCGCTGTGTGTTTGTGGTGATGGCGTGAGAGCGAGTCAGTCAGGTTCCTTCATGCCGGCACAGGTTTGTTTACGGCCAACAGGAACCGCTGAATTATAAATTAAAGGCGACTTTTGCTGGCGATCTCTCACCGATGCTTTCAACGTCCCGACGGACGTCGTATCAGGATTAACGAGGAAGCACACGGCCTAAAATTAAAACGTTTTGTGAGATCTCACAAAAGTACTTCTTTTTTTTCCTCCCATGTCCCTGGCGGGGTTCCGTAGTTTTTAATACTTCCTGTTACATTAAATAGCAAAGAACCAGGTGAAATTAAATTCTCTTTGTGCGCTCTGGAAAATGTTGATAATTGTGAGTGACCCCTGAGTGACCCCTTAAGAGTTTGAGCTGCAGAGGAGTCGGAGTTATTTGTCAGCAGTGCTGCAGCTGCTGTTTGAGCCACACAATGATCCCCCTTCAGGTCTCAGCCTGAGCTTTGATTGGCCCGTGGGCAGACAGGAAGTTACCCGTCACAGCTGAGTGTGAGGCTGTTCTCTTGGGTGTGAGCTGTAGACCTGACTGTGATTTACTCAGCGTTTAATAATGAGGGCAGCACAAACCGGCTAATAACGTTTCCTGGTGGCGCACGAAGGCACCGCCCACTGTCTTGGAGCCGATTGACAGAAATAACCACACGGCTTCTCTCGGCTTGTAGCTGCTGTGTGTCTGCATGACGTCAGCATGTTCACCTTCATCCTCCTCCTCCTCCTCCTCTGTGGAAACGTGTGAAGAGCGGCGCTCTGTAGGTTCAGCTCTGAGTCGCCTTTTTGGACCTTTTTCCTTTTGTTGTTCCTCGATCTCAGTTTGACTTTTTTATTGAATGTTTCAAAAGCAGACTCAGACACGCAGAGCTTCTCGTTCTGTCCAAGCCCACATCACCCCCTCATCTCCCTTTCTTCCTCCTCTTTTTTTGTTTTACTCCATCGCCCCTCCTCTTCCTCTTCCTCCTCCTCAGCAGTCTCTCAATGACAAGCGTAAAAAGAACCTCTTTTCCCGAAAGTTTCCGTTCTACAAGAGCAAAGAGGCGAGCGAGCAGGAGACCAGCGACGTCGACCGTAAGTACCAGCGCGGGGGAGGCGGGGCGGGCGGTCTGTCTGAAAGAAGATTGGCCGGCGACAGGAAGAGAGATCAGCTGGTGGCTGCGTGCTGATCACGCGCCGGCTGTCGCTGCTGCGGGGCGAGGCTGCATTAATGATCTGATCAGAAAAACACACAAAAAGGTCGACCTGCCTTCACCTGAACCCAGAGCCAGCTCGCCGCCCTGCAGCAGCGCCCCCCGGTGGCGTTCCCTCTGCTCTCTCAGTCTGTCGCTGTCACTCAGTAACTTTGTGTTTCTGTGGTTGTTTTCCCTCCTTTTGTTCACTCGGCTCTGCTGGCTGCAGGACAACAGCGAGGACGTGATGCCCACGGGTCCCCGTCGGTGGGGGGGGGGCGG
>JAVDPK010000984.1:42076-64362 GCA_034780415.1 Cichlasoma orientale | reverse complement strand
GGGGCGGTGGGGGGTAGGGAGGGGGGGGTCTGCAGCCAAACTTAAATAAAACCAGCCGAGAGCGCAACACGCCAACACACCGACGGTGTTAAAGAGACGCTGAAACCAGCTTTAGTGTTTGTCGAGTTTTTATCTTCCAGTTTTATTAAAGGTCACTTTCACTCTGCAGCCAACTACAGGAGCCCCCGAGGATCAGCTGAGGAAGAGCAAACACGGAAATCAGTGCTGCTGTGAAAAGCAGCAGGACCTGCCGCCTGAAAGGTGAGGTTCAACTTTCAGCCTCGCCTCGGACTTTGTCTCCAAACCCTCAAACCTGAGCCCTCCCTCTGATGGACTCATCCGGTCCATCCTGCTCCTGCTTTCACTCCTCTTCTCTCCAGAACATACCTCCACCTCTCCAGAACATACCTCCACCTGCTCCCTGCTCCCACCATAAAATGAACCTTCATCAGTGGATGAGCTGAAACTGAATGAACTCTCCAGAAAAATGAGGCTGAGATAAAAAATAATTTAATAACCTGATTCTGGAAGGATGCAGTTCGTACACAGTGGAACAATAAAGTTTTAAAACAGCCTGCTTTGGTCACCAGTCTGTGCAAAGCTTACAAATATAGACAATTTAGGGTTTTCCTCATGTGAACCAAAGAGGGCGCTGTAGTTTACACACTGAGTCATCAAACTGTCGCTGTTACAGTGTTCGCCCGCAGGGGGGCGCCGACAGGCTCATTAATCTTTCTCTGCTCTCTGATTGGCTGGTTCAACAGGTATGAGGCGTGTTGGTGCCATTTTTCCCCTAAAAATAAATTAATAAAAATAAAAACAGCGTGGCATTGGTGGTTGTAGTGGAGGAGGGGGCGTGGCTACAGTTACTTGCCTGATTGGTTTATTTCACATCCGTTACTGACCTGAAATCAGTGAAGAGATGATGAGACGTTTCAAACGGTTTAAAGTTTGAGTCACAGCTGCTGCTGCTCGCGTTTAAACGCGGTCAAACACAAGTCATCACATTTTAACCTCCCTCTGTAACCTTTGACCTGCAGCTGTGCCGTCACTGTGTCTGTACCTGAGCGTCGATGATCTTCTGTTTGGCTTCAATGACCGCCTGCATCTCTGCGTGGTCCCGCCGTAACTCCTCCTCCACCGCCATCAGCCTGCAAATGCACACATTAGATGACATCATCACCATCCTCATCAACATCATCCTCATCATCATCATCTTCATCATAATCAACATCATCCTCATCAACATGTTCATCCTCTGGTTTGGTTTTATTTACTACTTTGACTCCTCCTGGGATCCTAATGCCCATTTCCTGTGACATTGTGACCTTTGACCTTCCCTCTGTGTGTTCATACCTGCAGATGATGCTCTTCATCTGGCTGTCCTTCTCCTCCTGCTGCCTCCTCAGTCGCTCCTCGCTGTCCTCCAGGCGGTTTTTGTACTCGTGCAGCAGCTTCTGCATCTGCTGCTCCTGAGCCAGCAGCCGCCGCTCATACTCCTCGAGACGCCGGCCGGACACCCGCAGACGCTCCTTCAGCCGAGAGATCTCCAGCTCGTACTGCAGAAACACGAAGTACATGAACATCAGAGTGAGCCTTTGTTGGCACGTCAGCACCGACAGGATATGGCTTCTTTATGTGGCTTCACCTGCCCGTAACCTCATTAATCAGTGCAGGTGAGTCTGACGTTACCTTCTCGGTGTTCCTGCCCTCCTCCCTGCTCCTCTCCCCGCCCTCCTCCTCCTTCTCCTCGTACTGGCCATTGTTGAGGACCCAGGCTGCCGTCCTCTCCACCGGAGACATTGCCACTGCCTCCACTGGAGATGCCACCTGCACACAAACCAGTGACATCATCACAAACACACCTGAAAGACTGAAAGTCTGAACCTTGATGGATGTCTGTTGTACCTGTGGTGTGGGCTTGGCGGTGTTCCTCGGGGGCGGAGCCACGTTCTCGACAGAGCAGGTAGACTGTTGGCGGTTGATGTGGCTGGTGGTGGGTGCTGGCTCGGTGTTGGCGCTGCTGCTGCTGCGCAGTGAGGCGCTTTGCGCAACAGACCGTGGCGTCCTGGCCCCGCCCCCTTTGCTCTGCTGCTCCACCTTAATGATGTGGGCCGTGCCTGCCGTTGTGCTCTGACGAGGAATGGCGACTGCTGTGGCGGTGCCAGGTGGGAGGTCTTGCAGCGCGTGGCGACGTGGTGTAGAGCACTCCTCGCTTTGCGTGCTCCGCCTGCTGCCCACCTCATCCAGGCTGCTGTTGGATGGCACGCGACCTTTGGCCCCCACCTGGCTGCCGAAGTCCTCAGAGTTGCTATGACTGTTGTGGGAGCTCTCGGTGCTCAGGTTCTCGGAGCTGGAGTCCTGCCGCAGGGAGTGGGCGGAGCGTGTGGACACGCTGTGGGCGGGGTTACTCAGGTGGTAGACAGGGTTCTGGAAGGAGAGAGGCTGCAGGCTGCGCTGCTGGCTGAGGGAGGCGTGCAGCGGCCGCCTCACCTGCGGAGCGCTCTGCGGCTGACTGTCTCTGGGCGGGACTTTGACCTGGTGCAGCGCCGGCTGAGGTGTGAGAGGATTGGAGTGGGAGTAGTTAACTGGGGGAACAGCATGTCCAATGGAGGCCTGCGAGCCAACCCTACTGAGGCGGGGCGGAGCCTCATGGTGTGGAGGGGGCCCTGCGGCGCCATGCAGGCTCTGAGCATCCTGCAGGTCAACCAGAGAGATACTGCGACCATTGGGCAGCAAGTTGTCTCGCTCCTCCTGGTCGGAGAAGCTGTGGTTGGAGGGATGCTGCTGAGCCAAGGAGGGGCGCTGACCTCGAACCGGCGTCTGCAGGCTACGAACCTCACTGCGGCTGCAGGAAGTGACACATGCACAGCAGTTAGAGCCAGTTTTATGACCGTGATTTCAGGTTTCAGGTCAAACCCTCCAACAATTAGCACAGGTGTTCCACAGGGATCCATTCTCAGGCCTCTTATAATCACCTGTACACCACCTGCATTATCTCTGCCACACCCTCCTTTATCACACTGGCTCTTTCCATAATCTGGCTTCAGCAAAACTACAGTTTACTTTTGATGTGTTTGATAAAATCAGTGGCAGAAAAGTGAAACAGGTGATTGTTAGAAATATTCAGTCCAGAGAACTGAAGGTAAAAACGGGACGTTCTGCATCATCACGGTTTATGTAAGGAACACATAATGAAAGCAGAAACGCTGCTCTCTCTGCTGATTGGTTACCTGTCGCTGGGGTCCTCAAAAATCCGCTGCAATCCTGACGACAGGCTGCCGCTGATGTTGAGGGCGGAGCTGTGGTCCTGGAAACGGCGCAGCTGCTGCTGGACGGGGGTCGGAGCGGCCAGGCAGCGAGAGATATCTCCCAGAATCCTCGGCAGCGGGCCCAGCTTCGCTATGGTGGCCTGCAGGAAGGAATTTTCACCCTGTGGTCGCCGTGTGTGTGTGTGTGTGTGTGTGTGTGTGTGTGTGTTTGTGGATCGTGTGAATGGAAGCACCAAGATGCGGTGGTGGTGGAGGTGGTGGGGAAGCACATAACAGACAGGAAGTGAACAGAAAGAGGAGGGGGGGGGACGGGGGAGGAAAAAAAACATGAGGGAAATTTAATGAAAATGAAAACAACTAGAACGACATGCTTCTACTGAACAGAACCAGAACCGACACAGCAGAGCCATGCGGAGACGGGTGAGGCACAGCGCCGCCAGGGAGGCAGGGGAGGCAGGCGGGGGTGAGCTGGGGGGGTGGGGGGTTCAGGCCATGCTGTGATGTTCAGCCACGCAGCGTTAATGTGGTTAGATGAACTCAAACATCACACACATCATTCACCGGTCACCAATCAATAATCACACATTCTGCAGTGATGTCATCGAGACCCCCCCTCTGTGGCTCATGGTGGCGTGGTCAGCTGTTATTGGTCCAAGATCGTGGAGTTAAACGACCTCGCTTTTATGTTTTTATTCAACATGTAGTGTCTGAGATCTCAATGGTGACGTCTCCTATTGGTCGTGTCACACACACTCACACTCACACTCACACACACACACACACACACACACACACACACACACAGTGTTGGTTTGGTGTGTCTGTACCTTGTCGAGCTGAGAGACGACCTCCCACAGCAGTGCGTGCAGCACGGACAGCTCGCGGCCGAGGTCGATGTAGCCCTCGAAACCCGGCGTGTTGGACAGAGTTTCCGGGTTGGAAATCTCTGACAGGAAACGCATCATCCCTGCCCACTCATGCTCCAGGAAGTCATTCATGAAGGCCATGTACTCCTCCTTGTTTCCAAACCTTTGGAGGAAACACAAAGTGAGATGTTTTTATGCTCTAAGAACCCGGCGCGGTGCCTGCTGACCTGCAGGTACTCACTTGGTGAAGTTGGCGAGGTTCTGGATGACTTTGGCGATGAGCGTGAGCGTCCGGGACGTCCGGTCGTCGGGGTACTCCTGCATGAGGTTGAAGAGCGAGGGCGACATGATGGCAGGGCAGAGGAAGCGCAGGAAGAGCGAGGCGCTGATGAGGCGCTTGCTGATGTCCTGCTGGTGGCCGCGGGCGACGCACTGCTGCTTCCACGAGGCGAACACTTCCTTCAGCTCGCGAGGAAACACGCTGCGGAGACAGGAAGGAGCCGACGGCACTCAGAGCAGGAAGGAAGGATCGAGTTCCTGCCGCACAGGTGCAGCAGGTCTCACATTTCTGAAGCCATCCTACAACCTAATTTTTTAATCACTAATAAATCACTGATAATAATAATAATGAGCTAATGATGAAGCCACACACACACAGCTTCACCATCATCATCCACCCATTGATCTCCACCAGCTCTGCGCTCCTAAAGCCAATTTAAGGGATCTTAAAGAATTAAACCTGCATTTTATTAACGGTGTGAATTATTGTAATAAACTCTGCAGGTCAAAGGTCGACTCAAACAGGCTCTTCAGTGGACTGAGGTGTGAGTGCCGTAGTTGCCTCCTGGTGGCAGCAGGGGGCAGAGTCGCACCTCTTTAGTTTACAGTGAGGCGGAGCGACTCCTGGTCCCGCTTCAGACTCTGGTCCCTGCAGCCCGTTTACAGCTGATCCTGCTGTGTGCTAATGACCGCTCATTCTTCTGTCGAGAACACACACACACACAGTCACACACACACAGTCACACGTGTGCAACGCACACACAGTCCAACACACACACGCGCACCGTCACGCACAGCCTCGGTCTTAGGTTAGGACCGGGATCAGTACAGACCAGCTGGTGAAACCGGTCCCGGTCGTACCAGTAGGAGTTGATGATCTTGCAGAAAGCCAGCTCACAGCACATCTTCAGGTTGCTCTGATGTTCGGACAGATCGGTGCCGGAGCATCGACTGGGATCCACCTCGCAGTTCTCGTCCGACTCGTACAGAGCTTTAATGAACTCGCCTGCAGACAACAGAAACAGCCAATCAGAAACAAAAACGTTCAGCTGTTTAGAGCTGCGGTCCTTCTAGAGGATCTCATGAAGAGTGTGAATGGTGGATTTTTAAGGAGGCCCCTGAATTATGGACAGCATGAGCCTTAAACACTTCCTGAGTATATCTGAACTTCGAAGGTGGGAATCTGTCACTTTCATCTGGTTTTTCCTGAGCCCTCATTTCTCCATCAGTACATCATCTTATACTAGTTCTGAGGAGCCACCTGTCCCACATGGTGATACGAGGAGGCTCCTGGATGATGATGGAGAGGTGGAAGTGACAACGCACCCAATCCCTTTCTATGAAGCTGGAATATGAATTAAATATGTAAGTTTTACTGGAGTACCTGGCTCTCTCATTAAGAGCGAGGCCTTCACTGTCAGCACAGAAACTCGGTCTTTACAGCTTCAGTCATTAACCTTTAACGAGTCGCCGTGTGCGTCTGAACCGCGGGCTGATGACTGTTTAACGGCCGACACGGCGGAATGACACGAGTCACCGAGCCGAGCGGAATATTTGACGAGCTGAAAATACGACAATAAAAACGCTTTAATCGATGAACCTGCAGAGGAGGCAGGAACCATTTTCTATTTCCAGAGATGAAGCTATAAATATTCTAACGAGGTGACACGTTTGTGTCTCTGAACGGTCTCTCAGTAACAGTTTGAAGAAGCTTTATTAGTTTGTAATGACAGCAAGGTCTCAGCGGGCCTCCTCCTGTCACAGCCTCGACTATTTAAAGCTTCTCCTCCTCCTTTTTATTAACACTCTGAGCAGAGTCAGCTGGAGGACGAGGAGGAGGAGGAGGAGGACGATGATGAGGAGGAGGAGGACGATGCGGCAGAGTAAAAACATCCTGAGCTCTTATGTTCAAACTCAGCATTTTTCACCCCGGCTCCATATTTGTATTCTTTGCTGTAGCTTTGCATGGCTCACACTTGGCCCTGGCTCTCAGTTCATCCTCCGTCTGAAATGAGCAGCTTTCGTTTGATTGGATGCCCTTCAGAAAGAGCAGGTGGGTGTGGCTTCTGAGATGGCCATAAAAGGATATCCCCTCCCTATGACATCATACGAATCCAGGAGCAGAAAAAACTGTGTGAAACTGGGTGTTGAGAGGAGTCAGAAGCTTGGAGCTGCTATCACCTGTCACCTGACAGTCAGTGAATCACTTTTTTAAAGAAAGCTGGATCTCTCTGATCCTAGCTTTATACATTTCTGCTTTCCAAATCTCCATATGACTCCGCCCACCAGACGGCAGATTACAGGTGCGTGTGCAGGTGTGTGCGAGGCTCACCGAGTGCGTCGTGCAGGTATTTCTGTCCCACCAGCTTCAGATACTCTTCGATGGCCTTGGTGGCCAGCGTGTTCTCCCTGAAGATCAGGACGTCGTGGTCGGCACATCGATCCACCTCTGACATCACCAGGTCTGTCAGGAAGTCCTGAGGAAGAGATGAAAGTTCATCATCTATGTCTTCATCCAGGGCTTTAAAATATTCCATCTGTGAACCTCTCTGACAGATTCAGGACACTGGAGCACAAAAACTACCCTCAGTTTAACCATCAGAAACTTAATAACTAAACTATCGATAAAAGAAACAGGTGTACACAAGGCTTTGATCGCTCCCCCGATACCTGCCTGACATCATCGATGAAAACCACCCAAAACCAAACGTGAGTTCCTCTCTTCTTTACTCGAGATTTCAAAGCGTGAGAAAGAAACGTCAGTGGCACCGAAAGGCCTTCATTCCCGAGGATCTGCAGACCTCGTTTCTCCTTTAAAGAGCCATGAAGGAGCTTTACGACATGTTAATAAAGTAAGTGAGCTCTGGAACAGAGTGTGTGTTATTGGACTTCATTAGGATCCGATCATAAATGTGTTTATCGAACATTTTTAGGCCTCATGCCGACACTGGAACGGATTTAATGAAAAGGTGAGACTCTGGTCGGCTGTGAGCTAGCTAACGTTACTCATCACCAGCCAATCAAATTTATCAGTGCTAACCTGAGCTAGCTCAATACTGTTAGCATTTACTGTGGTCCTCAGGCCGTCCTTGCTGTTAGCTGATGCTCAGGTAAACGGTTAGCCTCTGAACCTCTCTCTGACACAGGAGCTCCTTAACTCTAAAAATTTCACTTCAGGAACGTCTGCAGATTTTTTGCTTCCTGTCTTCATGCTAAGCTAACCCTACCCTGCAGTCACAGCGTGGCTGATTCTGACCTTTGCCCTTCCTGTGCTCTGCAGGATGTGGACCAGCGCGCACGCCATCTCCTCCTTGTTCTTCACGCTGATGACGGGCTCGAGCACCGAGCACAGCATGGTGTAGTTGTTGGTGATGAACTCGGCGAACTCTTTGTACTGCTCCATGGGCAGGATGGAGATGGTCTGGAAGCGGGACTTGATACGGATCGAGGGCCCGCCGCCTTTACCCTTGCTGGTGGTGGGCGTGCTCACCGGGTACCACTTCTCCACGAACTGCCGGCCCGTCACGCTCGCCACCGGGATGTTGACCAGGCCCACGTAGTTGTTCTTGTCCTTTTTCTTCTTCTTGTCCATGTCGCGGTAGATGTGCACGGTGATGCTGTGCACGGCGGGCAGGCTGGAGAAGTCGAAGTACTCGCCCCAGAACAGGCTGTCGTTGCGGGTCTTGCTGGTGGTCCGGGCGTACAGCACGTCGTCCAGACACAGCTCGCAGAAATATTTCTTCTTAGGCGGCAGGTCTTTGGCTTCGATGATCCACAGTCGCAGCAGGTTCTCGGCACGCCGACAGTTGTCCTGCAAACGCAAACACGCCGCTGGTTAGAAACCGATTGTGACACCTGTGAGACATTCACAGCAGGAACTAAACCCGTCACTGCAGCTCCTCTGCTGTCCAGCAGAGGAGCTGCAGTGAGGAGGTCCTCAAACAAGTTTACAGCCTCTGGTCTCTATAACAACTCATGCACACAGGACAGCAGCTGGAATCACATCTTCATCTTCATCTCACCTTGTTGGGCTGAATCGTCCTCCTCAGGTTCTCCATCCATTTGTCTCTCTCTGAGGCCGACGTGCAGCTGAAACACTTGCTGCCGCCAGAGTACGTCACCTGACAGGTGAGACAGAGAGGGAAGGTCATTCAAACTGCCGGGTGAATGCTTAAAAATAGTGCAAAAAATTCCAGGTCACAGGTCACAAATCCGACCACTTCATGCCTGGAACGTGTTTGGGTTGAGGAGACCATCTCATCCATCACTGATCAGCTCTTCTATAGTGCACATAAGAACCTGAGAGTGGAGCTTTTCCTGCACATATATAGTCTGTGCTGTTAGAAGATGTCAGAGCCCAAAGCTCAGTTTCAGTCTGAACTCAGTTTCTTCAACTGTATGATGTCACAGAGCGGGAACGTCCGCATACAGCCAATCATAAGAAAGCTGCCTCAAAGGGTGACACCTGGAATCACCTGAACTGCTCCACACGGTCAGAATGAGTACTGTGACAGTTTGAGTGAATTTTTACTGAGAGAATTTGAATGCAGTACATGTACCTGTAATTGTTATACTGTATTTCCAAGCTGCGAATACTGCGAATACACAGGTAAACAAAGCAGCAGGCTACACAGGTTAGAGTTCAGGAGTAAAGTTTGTGTGTCTGTCACCTCGAAGCAGAACTCCTGTCCCAGGATGCTGCTGTGCAGAGGCTTGATGAACACGTCCTCCTCCATGCTCAGGTCCAGAGCCTCCACCGCACTGCCCGGGCTCAGCAAAGACTCATGGGAGCTCGACTCCGTCAGCTTGGGAAGCACGCGAGATCTGGAAGACAGGAAGGAGACGGAAAGGTAAATGCATGTGGGAGTGAGTTTAAACCACAGGAGGCGCCGCTGAGCCCGATACGCGACAACCGGCTTCACCGAACTCCACCAGAGCTGAGAGCACCTACGAAAGACAACCACACAGCCAGGCGAGGAGGGGGGGCAGAGCATCCCTCCCACCTCGACCCTCCGGCAGACGCGCAGCAGCTCCGGTCACGCCCGCCGCCGCCAGGCTTCAACCACACAGTCCAGCAGCCGGTAAACAAAATCCTGAGACGGCCAATCGTATCTGGCCTGCGGGAGCGTCTCCGTGGTAGCAGCCTCTGCTGGGAGAGCTGGCGCTAGGCAGCGAGTGACGCAGCGAGGAGCGTCTCAGAGGAGGCAGCCGGAGCGCTGTGGGGTTAATGAGGGGGAGCTGCAGCTTTATGAGCAGCAGAAGAAGAAACTTGATAAATAAAACAAAATAATCTGATTTTAAATCCAGAATAAACTCCCGTGATGAAGCTTCACAGCTGAGCCGGGGCCACGGTGCACAGCTCCCATCAGTCAGCCCGGTCCTGGTCTCTACCGTCACACCTGAGCGCGTTTCCTCGAAGGAAAGTTTTCTGCAGATACACTCGCTTCAGATTTACTGCACCGAAGCACAGCTTCAGGTACTTTTACTTCTCCTGCACTGCATCTTTCCAACACCAGTTTCCAAATGTTTTATCCAAAGCTCATCATACCTGCACAAACACCCCTCTGCATCCTCTGAGGAGACATCAGTGTTTCCTCTGATTGGATCATCAGGTCGGTAAGAACCAACACTAATGTGTTCTGCTCTGATTAAAGTGTTCTTAGAGAAAAAGATCAGCAGCTCATTTTGTTTGTTTCTGCTGCAGAGTCACGCTGAGAGGAACAAAAACCAGCCCGTGAAACCAATCATTACGTTTTCCTGCGCAGAGGTGACGGCCAGGTTAAATCAGCAGCAAACTAATCACTGTGATGGAAACGTGTGTGTGTGTGTGTGTGTGTGTGTGTGTGTGTGTGTGTGTAATCCTCCTGCTGTGTCAGATGAGTTATGCAAACCTGGATTAGTGGGCTGAGATCAGCAGTGATGCTGTGACATCATGTCTGATGACAGTCAAATACTCGTGATTAAAAAACTGCTTTTATTAGAGATAAAAATGAGACTGAAGCTTAAACACTGATGAACAGGAAGTCACACGTTCCCTCCGAGTGCCGCGAGGACTTCATCATCTGACCCTAAACCACAGCAAAGCGATGCTGAGCTTAAAGCAGTGCTGGGCATTTGACTAATCCGAGACATTTGGTGCAGCAAGCCCATCAAAGCACTGCCTCTCCACAGCAGCGGGTACAACGTCCCACTCAGACCCATTCAAAAAGCACCACAAAATCCACCTGGTTCATTTTACAGCATCGTGATGCTTTCAGGCGTCAGTGATCTGCAGGTTATTCTGGAGACTGCTGCTGAAAAAGTATCTGATTGGCTCGGCTCTGTTTGTGGTTCAGCAGTTCCCCTCACAGGAAGCAGGAGGCAGCGTTTCACTACCAGGACTGAAAGCCTGCAGTTCCTCCGACGTCCACCAGAGGTGCCAGCAGTGAATCCGTTCCCATGTTAAAATGTGCAACTTCACAGCAGAAATAAACACGTTTACATGATTCAGAAACCAATTGGTGACATCAAGGTGGCCACGCCCATCTTTTATATACAGTTTGTGAGTGTGACTTCCTGTCCTGGTAGCTAGCGTTAGCTCAGGTACGTTTCTGCACTATTAAAGGAAAACCCCTCCTTATCTGGAAGCTTTCCCTCTAAGCTTCAGACCGTGAATTAAGCATAAAGACACGATGGCGCCTCTTAGACTCACACCCTAATTTCCCCTGGTGGTCACTTGTGGTATTACGGTTTTAAAAAGGACATTTTCATCTGCAACCACAGCACGTGTTAATGATTCTATGTACAAATTTATCTATTTCATGTTTTTAAATGCTGCCTAACACTCCTGTGGGCGGAGCCAGCTATGACATCACTAATGAGCATGTGCAGTGAGCCACGGAGCACAGAAGCAAACCCAGGAGTGAGAAACCTTTCTAGCTTTAACTTTTCACCCCAACAGCCTGATTTAGATCCACAAATCTCCAGTTTAAACAACACGAGTGGAGGAACCGTGCCTTCAGGTTAGAACGTGTTACAACCTGCCCGGTCATGTGACCTGCAGCCACAATGCTCCATCAACAAAACACAATAAACCACGTTTCATCTGAGAGTAATATCAAAGTCAGAACACAACCTGCCTGCTGTTGGCAGTGCGCACACACACACACACACACACAGAGAGAGGAAGGGCTGGTCTCCTGCATTAGGACAGAAACCCGATCCACTGCTGTCAGAGGAAGCACTTTCAGGTCTGAGCTCTAACACACACACACACACACACACACACACACACCATCTGTCTGTAGATGAACGGTAACCCCTGTGATGATGATGATGATGATGATGAAGGCTACAGCAGAGTCCATTATGGCTCATTTTGATGACTGTTTAATGACACAAACAGAATTAAAGATTCAAAATCGTCCTCTCGACTCGAACTGCCTCCAAATGTGGATTTTTTACACAGTTTAAACACAGCAGGCACCACCTCTCCGCTCCAGCCGCACCACCCAGAAGCTATCACAGGCCGTCCAGATGTTAGAAAGCCAGATGCAGCCACCTTGACGTCCGCCGGGGTCACGGCGGCTCCCTGTGACTCTGACAAAGTATAGAATAAAGGTTTTAACATGTACATCACAGCCCACATCCGTCGCCTGGTTTACGGTCACTCCAGTGGCTCATCGGTGACATCATCACGTCACCGTTTACAGTCGCTGAGGTCTCCTCCTGAATCACAGGTCTCAGCGCTCAGGAAAAGCCTCCTCAGCAGCAGCGCTGGCACACAGTCGGAGAAATCAAAGCGAGTTTTCCTCCACGTTTGGTCCCTCCTCTGAGCACCTCCTCTGAGTAATCTGGGCTCTGACATTTCAGTGAAACGGCAGTAAAGACCGACACGATGGCACACCTGGGTCTTCAACCCGGCCATCAGGTGCACAGCAGGCTGCTCACCTTCACTGTGAGGCTCGGACATGTTTGGTGGCTCCTTAAAGGCGGCTGACCCGTCGCTGGGCTCGGACCTTTTCTGTGGCACACAACATTACACAACATTAACTTTGCTCCATAAAGAAATCCATAACAAGCCGACTGATGTGCAGAGCCCTGCCTTCAGCCCGCCGTGATCAGATAACATCAGAGCTGTGCGACTTCCTGCTGCACAGTTCACCCTCAAACTTCATCTGAAATGCCTGTCGGTGTTTCTCCGTCACCAACAAACCCGGAGACTCTCGTCCCAAAGACAGCAGGAGTCAGTCCGACCGATCGGAGCGCACCGTTTCTGGTCCTACCTGAATCTGAGTGTTTTGGAGAGCTGAGCTTTCCGAGCTCTGCGGAGGAGAGAGGACGACCCGTCCATCAGGAGTCAGAGCTCAGAGCTGACTGAGAGCGAGGCGGCGTGTGCGTGTGTGTGTAGCATTATCCTGATGTCCAGCTGGCTGACATTCTGTCGGCTATAAAGCTGCACTCAGCATCAGCACCACACAGACAGATGATGTGCAGAGGTTCAGCAAACATCCTTCACTTCCTGATGTCACTGACTTCCTGTTGGGAGTTAAAACTCCCTCACTCTGAGGCTGGAAACTCCGCCCACACCTGCATAAATCCAGATGACCTGCATCCGGATTAGTTCCTGAGAACATCCGATCACAGGGCCTCACCAAGTTCTCAAAGGTGGCCACCAACCAGCTTTGTGCTCGTGTTGGTGAATCAGTCACTGCGGTCTAAAAACGGCCACGCCCACATTTCTCCTTATAAGGAAGCACGTGTTCCTTGACATGGACCGTGGAGGAAGCTCTTTACACTAAAGCAAAGAAGCTTTAGGAGGATTTCACAACAGCAGTGTGCGATGATGAAACAGCTGATGCTCCGGCTGCAGTACCGGAGGCAATGAACGCCGAGAACCGAAACTGGACAGCAGTCATTACTGCGTATTTCAGAAATGGAAAATAAGATTAAATAAGATTATTGCTTCACAGAGGAAGCCCTCTCTGGATTAATGTGGGCGCTCCCTGCAGCTGTAGTCTCTGTGAGTACTCGCCTTGAACCCCTTCATAAAGTTTCAGGACGGTCTGAGCCCCCGGATCACCGAGCTTCATCTCAGAGTGATCCTGCTAACAGCAAACACACGGACCTCCTCAGAGGAGCAGCTCCATGAGCAGCACAGGGAACTCTGCTGATTTGGATTTGAGGCCATTTTCCATTACATTTCAGGAGCTGGCAGCCTGAGTGCTTCACTAATGTCCCTGCACTCATCTGTACGAGCTGCTCCCACAGGAAGCTCTGCCAACAGAATCTAACAGAAATCATAATAAATGAGGTAAAAACAAATAAATAGAAATGCTAAGAAGCCAAATAAAGTGCAACAAATAAACTATCAAAATAAAAACAGAACATAAAATGATGAAACATAAATAATAAAGTGCAACAAATAAGCCTGAACAAATCCAGCTGACTGAAACATGCTGAGACACATTTATGTAATTGAGCCTCACAGCTGCTCCGACCTGCTCGTTCCTGTTCAAACATTTTTATTCATTATTGATCAGCAATGCCGTCAGATCAATAATTCACTCATCATAAATCATTTATACTGTTACAATAACTTCGACTCAAGAAGTTCATCTTTTTTGGTTAAAGGACAAAAATAAAGGAATCTCAGCGAGGTCATCATCGTGGGACGGCAGGTGGGACTCAGCTCAATGTAAACACGATTCACCTGGAAAAATATTCTAGTGAAAGAAGTCACACACACACACACACACTCACTCACTCACACTCACACTCACACTCACACACACACACGCGCGCGCACGCACACAGACACACTCTCACTCACACTCTCACACACACAGAGAAGGAAACTTCGTCACAAACCCACCAAACCTCTGCAGAGTGCAGCACAGTTCCAGTAAAACCACCAGCAGCAGTGCTGGGAAGGCCGGGCAGTTTACTGGAAGCAGGAAAATCCCACAACCTCCAGAACAGCAGCAGGAGGAGGAGAGACCCCCTAAATACTGACACATTTAAATGCTGGGACGTCCCTCCGTCTTTCTGATTTATTCCGGCTGACAGGCGGATGCTTCGTCACTGGAGGAAACGCAGAGGACCAGAGACAGCAGCCAGAGCAGGAAATGAGCGTTAATATCAGAGGACTGTCTGCTGCTCAGTGTCCACGCGCTCAGTGATGACCACAGCCAGAAGCTCCTCTTTCTAATAAACCTGCCACAGATCACCGACAGGCCGAAGAACGCCAAAAACATCACGAGGGTCCCTCTGAGGGTCCCATCCATACACTCCCATGCTGTAGCTTCCTGCTACGCTGCACCTCAGACTCCCTGACCTGGACCTCTGGACCACATCTGTGGTTGCTGTGTCCATCTTTCATACACAATAATAATAACGATACATTTTATTTGTAACTGTCACAGCACCCAAGGACACTTTACAGAGAGAAGAACCAGCATTCACATAAAAGCATGGACGAGGAAGTGAGGGGGCGTCTGAAACAGGTGAGTTCTGATCCAAAGATGGGAGCAAGCGGATATTACGGATGTCAGGCGGGAGAGCGTGCCACAGTTTGGGAGCGGAGCGGGAAAAGCAGTCAATATATGATTGTAGAGATGACCACAGTAAATAACCACAACACAATCCCACAGAGCCTGAGATCACTGAGACTTGAGGAAAAAGCTGGTCTTAAACCAGGGTCAGTCTTAAACCAGGGTCTACATTTTTATCATATCCATCATCATCATCATCATCATCATCATCGTAACTACAGATGATTGAATGATTCTACTTTAATGCAGCGAATGCAGAACCCTGACTTCACAAGAGCTCAATATTCAGCTTATTTTCTCTGATGGTTCTGACGGCCGCGAGCTCGCCGTCATCTCAATATTCTGCGTTTGCTCCAAACGCCAGGTTACCTGATCAGGTTACCTTCACACACACTCAGCTTTAGTCTGACTACACGTCTCCAGCCTTAAACAGACGTGGATATCACTAACATGAATTCCAGGCTGTGCAGGAACGCTGCTGAAACCATGAAAAAGTTTGAGTCCTGTTTCTAACAGGGAGGCCTGAACGTCCATCTGGACCTGCAGAACCAGCAGAGAGCCCGAGGGGGACCCTGAACCCGTGACAGGCGGCCTGACGGCGCTGCCTCAGGGTAGACACACACACACACCCCATCCTGTCTTTGTTGGAGTGTCTTTATGTGTAGAGTAAGTGCAGAACAGTTAAAGAACCCGAGCTCTGGAGGTGTCAAAGTTACCTGTCGGCATCGGCGGGCCGGAGCGAGGGCAGTCTGAAGCTGGTGTTCCGGTCCAGTTTGGTCTGACTCCTCGTCCTCTTGATGGAGCCTTTGAGGCGTTTACTGAAAAAGCCCTGAAAGAGGAAAAGGCCACAGTCAGTGAGAGAGAGCAGGACCGATCTTACTGAGAGAAACGTAAACGTGGACTTCCACAGGAACCGGAGCGCTGGATCGGTGAGTACTCGCTTCAGATATTCCACTGCAACCTCAAACTCAGATCCTAAAAACCTGTCAGATCATTTAACAGCATCTCAAACCTCCTTTGATCCTTCCCACAACTATTTCTGTCACAAGATGCAGTCTTATAAATCAACCCCCCCCCCCCCCCCCCCCAGCTGAGGTGAGCAGAAGAAAGCCCTGAAGTGAGTCAAACCTGGGAAACGTGCATGTGTGTATAAACAGAAATCCAACCAGTGTGTGCATTCAAACCGCCAACATGTTACCGCTCAGCGACTAACATGGACGTGCTCCTTTATGGGCTCACAGCTCGCTGAGCTCTGGTGCAGGTTCCACGAGTAAAGACGCCCCCTGGTGGTGTTTTCATGCAGGTGAAACGTAATAGATGGTTGCAGTGCAGCCGCTCTGAGACGTGTGGCAGAAGTTCTCTGTCTGCTCTTTTGCTGGTATTAAAAAAAACACACCCATTTCTAAACTCTCTGTTATACAGTCATACCACCGAGGCCTGCTTCAGGCTGACTGCTGATTGGTTCCACACTGATGAGTCATCCCTGTATCTCCATCTATGATCACTCTGATCAAACCCTGCAGCTCTCAGGTCGTCTGTCACAATAAAAGCCCCGTGCAGAGCTGTGGAAGTGAGCGGCCTCATTTCCGGAGATATTAATATCCTCAAACACCTCACCGGCTCCCCCTCCCTCGCTCCCTCCCCCCTCCCCTGCAGACTCCCTTCAGGCTCATTGGCTCCTGTTGATGCATCAGAATAAAGATCCATCCTGCCAGAGAGCAGGAACGCTTCAAAGAGGCCGCCTGTGTCCTTAAAACCTTCCACCCCCTCCAGCAAACAGCCAACTGCAGCTACTGATCACGACTGCTGGTCTTTGTGGATTTCTGATTTCAGACGACTGAAAGCTTCGTGTCACTTCCTCACCACCGATGAACTCCCAGCATGCTCTCTGCCTGTGTTTACTGTAAGAACAATCTGTGTGAAGAAGTCTGAAACTAAAAATACGACCTGTGAAGCTGCGACACAAACTCGGCACAGAGCTGCAGCTCTGCTTCGAACCGCTGACGACAGGAAGTCGAGATAAAAATATTCACTGCAGACCTTCATCATCATAATAACATCAACAACAACCACCTTCATCATCATCATCATCATAATAACATCCTGTGTTTGCTGCACATGCTCTAAGAGGATTTAGTGAGTAAAACTCAGCAGGTATCTGTGCTGGACACTGATAACCAAGCTAGTTAGCATTAGCTGATAACTCCACCCTCACTTCCAAATATGGTCACTTCCACCTCTGAAAAACTAACATGGCACCAACCAAAATGCTAATTCTGAGACTGATGAGTGACGTCACAGTGGCTACTTCCATCTTTCATAAACAGTCTATGTTATTACTATGTAATTACTATGTAATTAGCTAAAATCGAATATTCAGACTTTTGCGCCACCTAGTGGCAATAGGAAGTGTGCCTTACGTGCAGACTGTGTATGATGTACAGTAACCTGGGCCTCACAGCCGGGGGTGCTGCGAGGGTCAGCAGGTTAGTGACTTCATCATTAGTGTGAAATCACATGACGACGAGCAACAATACGATGTCTCTGATGGTCACAGCGAATAACTAACAGACGTGTTGATGCAGTCGCTCGTTACTCACCGGCACTTTAAACGGAGACGTGTTTGGATTGTCGACTGCGACGCTCTTCTCCGAACTCCCCAAACCAGAAATACTCCTCCTCCTCGGAGATCGCTCCGAAGACACTTCTGCAAAGAGAGAGAGAGAGGGAGCGTTCATCATCATCATCAGCAGCAGCAGCAGCAGCAGCAGCAGCAGCAGCAGCCTCTGAGCTGAACGATGGAGGACAGGTGGAGACATTCAGACATGATGGAGGGCGAAGGACAGACGTTTCTACACCTTCTGCTTTCTGTGAGCTGAAGACAAAAATCTAACTTTTGTTCTCAGTGATCAAAGCCATCGGCCCGCTGAGCGTTACACCGGTCCGGTCGGTCCGACCACAGGACCGCGTCACCTCAGCGAGACTTCACCTGCTTCAGTAAAGACAAATGTACCTGATTTTCACCAAAGACAGAGAAAAGAACTGAAGGGTTCAGACAGCTGAGACCGAACCGCGACTCCAGAATCACTCTGTCCTGTTAAAGGCGGATATTCAGCATCCTTCCCATTGTCGGGTCTGTTTCGAGATAAAATGAATATAAAAAGCCACAGACTGGGCTCCGATGCAGCCACCTGTCTGCGGTCTGCCGCAAGCTGATTGGTTACACATCTAAAAGCCAATCAGGATTACGAACAGAGTAACAGAAAATGTAATAATTCGCTCCAAAAACTTACCAAGAAGCCGAAAACATGAAGACAAATCTCAGAGTGGCTATGCTAACGGCAGCCCCTGAAACCAGCAGAGCTAAAACTTTAAGATCTGTCTCTCTGAGAGGAACGCAGGAGGTGGATCAGAGAACAGAAGCAGAGCGCAGAAACAGCCATGTCTGTTTCTACTGTTGTTTATTGGATCACAGAGGAGCAGAGCACAAACAGGTTTTGCATTTAGACTCATTTTCCTGGAGGTCCAAGATTCAGAAGCACATCAATAACACGACACATGCTGACATCAGGAACAGGATGAAGCAGCAGAGCTTTCAATGATGCCAGAACCTGCTTCTAATGTTTAACTGACCACAGTAAAGTTTTTAGGTTCGATTCTTTCCTGCACACGCAGATCGCAGCCCTCCGTCTCCTTCGCTATAATATCATATCAGACACACGAAGCTTCCTGCTGCAAACATTTCAGCCTCCTCCTCTGCAGAGACATCCAGTGGGCCGTACTGGACCCGGGCCTGGGCCCTGAGCCACATGTTTGCCACCCCTGTTCTAAGGCAGCCGTTTGGAGCAGAGCCAGAGTCGGCTTTGGGAGTATCTCTCAGATCCAGTTCAAGCTGCCGCTGCCAGCCGTGGCTCGTAATACGAGGGGAAAGCAATAAGTTTGATGCTGAGAGGCGCCGGCGTCAGACCGGCAGCGCGTGGAGCCGACATGATGTTTACATGCTGTGGAAACCCGGCCAAACGTGCCGCTCTGCAACAGGAAGTGAGCGCAGCATGCAGCAGCACAGAGCTGGATCAGGTTCCAGCTGCAGGAGGAGATGCTCATCGCATGCACGCCGCAGGCATGCAGCGCTGCGAGGAAGCCGGGGACAAACTTTCATGCACCCCCCACCCCCACCAACTAACCCGCCCCCCATGACGGAGAAAGAGGAGCGCCGACGGGGACGCCATCGGCGCTGGCCTTTCTCTCTCGGGACAAAGTTGAGGCAACATGCGGCATGAAGCCAGGTATGACAGGTCGGTCACATGACACGAACAGAGACATACAGAGAGAGAGAGGGAGACGGTACCTCGATCGCAGCTGTTCCCCATCATCTGAGGAGAGGACACACACACAGAGTCAGACGGGATTGGCCGGAGCCGCTGCCACCTGTCAGCCAATGAGGATAAGCTGCAAACATCCGTCTTTGTCCCGTCCTCCACTTTGGCATCCCCCCACCCCTCCCCGCCGCCACCCCTCCCTCCTCAGCACCGCATCCTCCTCCTCCTCCTTCACGCTGCCTCCTTTCCCATCTCCTCCTCCTCTCTCTCCACTCAGCAGTAATTCTAGCCCTCGCTCGGCCGCTCGCTGAGGTTTTACCGCATTTCTTCAATCAATCCCACAAACTGCTGTTCTGCTCTCCTCTGTCTCTCCTCCTCCTGTCTTCCTTCCTCTCTGCAGACCCTCCTCTCTGTGACTCTGCAGCACCTCCCTCTCTCTCCTCTTCCTCCCTCCCTGCATTTATCGCTGCCCTCGGAGGATAATTACCAAATAAGTTTCCCCTCAGCCGGCTGATGTGGGACACAACTCTGGGGGCTGAATTGCATCAGGGCTGCAAATTAACTCTATTTTCAGAGCCTGTGCACCGATCCCATCACTCGCTAATCAGCATTAATCACTTCTGAAAGCATAATTCATGCCATCGGTGACCCGGGACTCTGAGCATTCTTTTAAAAAGCTTCTTAATGACAAAAATGTTGAAATTACGCTTCATATTCAGGCTTTTTAACTAGCACAGGATTTAACACTTTTCTTTGCCACATGAACGGTTGTTGATGTTGGACAGATATCATTTTGGACTCCTGGTTTCATCATCCAGGGTTTCCTCCTGCTGCATTTGCTGGTTTCTGCAGCGGGACGGCGGCCGAGGCCGAGCAGCAGAGGTCGTGCTGCGGATCATATTCGGGGTTCAGGTAAAGCCGGCCCCCGGGGCCCACGAGCTGTTTATGCAGTTTGTTGCTTTACTCAATGGAAATCTATTCATCTGAAATAAAAATCTATTTAGCAAAATTAATTAATCCCCACGTTGGCATCAGACTTTTTTAGTAACTCTGTGGAACAAAATGCAATAAGTGTGCGCATCGTTTTAATTTGGGGAAGGCGGATTAATGAGCTGCCATATTTATCTGCATCAGTGGGGTAGCAGCTGATGTCTCAGTGCAACAAACCTGAGACAGTAAAAAGCACAGAGTGAAGATCAGGACCTGCTGATGCTCACTGAAGGATAAATACACAATAGAAACATTAAATGTTGTTTCTGTTTTACTCAGAGCTTCTGATTGGCTTCATTTCTGCTCAAAGGTTTCTGAAGATGCACCTGAGACATTCACACCTCACCAGGTGATGCGATGCATATGTTCTGTTTGTGTCCAGGTGAATCTGAGCCTCCTCACCTGTGCTGACCTCACTGTTATTAACACACAGGTTTAAGAAGCCTGAACTCTGAACCTCTGTGCAGCTAAAATAAACCACTGATGACCGAGCTCCTCTCAGATATCTTCATCAGTGGATCCTCCGATCATCTATAAATATCTATTGATCATCACCGTCTCAAATATCTGTACTCAGCAGTAAGGCCACACCAGGAATCAAACCAACAACCATCTGATCTGTGATGAAGAGTGATCTTCAGTCTGCTCAGGTTTTCACCTTCCTCCTCCTCCTCCTCCTCCTGCTGTTAATGAGATATTGATCAGCAGGGGCTCAGTCGCTCCTTTCAGAGGATCCTGCAGAGACACTGTGACCTTCACAGACTGGGTCACAGTCAAACTGGAGACCAGCAGCCGCTCACTTCACCTTTCCCTCAGCTCAGGTCTACTGTACAAATACAGCATTCTTCAGTAACTACCTCTATGGTTTGTGACCTGTGGGCGTGGCTTCTGCTAAGACTGTATATGAAAGACAGGCACAGCCACGCATGCATTGATTTTGAGACTGCATTCCAACCGGTCGCAGCAGAATTGGCGCTATACAAATAAAGTTGAATTGAATTGAATTGAAAATATATTGGGAACTGTCATGTTGGTTTTTTTTAAGCATATTTGGACAAAAGAGTTTAAATTTAATCAGCTGACACAGGAACCTGCTAATTAGTGCTCAATAACACCAAATTAAATCCTGTTAGTCCAGTGAAGCCACAGCAGCCATATTATTGGTCAGATAATTGCATTAAAAATGCTCCCAAAGGCTTCAAAACAACACAAACACGGTGCAGGGCTCCAGGTCAGGGACGACTGTTAGCAGAGGTGAAGCCTGGCAGACAGCTAGCAACTACAGCCGCCTGTGTCACCATCCACTGTCAAAGAGGCCACGCCCCTAATAATGCAAACTTTAATCAGGCTGTAAACATGTTTGTTTCTGCTGTAACGTTGGACATGTCTGTGGGGGCGTCTCACTGCTGCAGTCTCCTGTGGACATTAGAGGAACTGCAGGCTTCGGTGTACCTGTGTGGACCCGGCTCTGCAGCCTCCTGTGGACATCAGAGGAACTGCAGGCTTCAGTGTACCTGTGTGGACCCGGCTCTGCAGCGGCCTAGAAATGTGTGAACAGATATTCACCAGGGGACTCATGGCTGTTTTCAGTTACTGGATCTTTCTGATTCCAGGAGAATCGGGGTAATTTGCAGGCCGCTGTCCTCCCTCTGACCACCATGACTTTGGGTTAAATTGGCTGGTGTGTCAGTTTGTAGTTATCGAGCTTCCCGGATGGACTTGTGGGAAAACTGCTGCTAAAAATAAGCCTGAGGGCAGCGAGAGGCAGAGCTGAGGGAGAAGAGCAGGCTATCGGTATCAGGTGTCAGAGAAAGTCATCCATCAGCTGCTGGTGTAGCTGCACATGATGGTTTTATGATATGAGTTTTTCAGGTTGTGTTTTAAAATCCCATCAGCCTCTGAGGACTCTCCCAACATCTGTGCGCTCACATCTGGATCATCAGCTTAATGTCTGCATCATCGACTCGACAGGTTGATGAATGGGGGGGGGGGGGGGGGTTCAAGGGCAACAAAGCTCCACAAACAAAA
>JAVDPK010000984.1:20136-29213 GCA_034780415.1 Cichlasoma orientale | reverse complement strand
ATCGTTTTCAGTAACACGATTTCAAATATTTAACATCAATTAATTTGACCTTTTTATTCTTCGTGGTTCATAATGTTAAGCAGCATTTAAAGTGCGATTCATTATAGAAGAACATGATTAATGGACAGTTTTTGACACTTTCCATTAAACAGGCATAAAATTGAATTTGATATCTGAGTGTTTCTCAGTTTTAGGTTAGTCTAATTTTTTTCCTCGTTTAGTCTCCGGGAACATCCCTGGTATTTATGGTATTTAACAGCTCGGGGACATTCCACATTTCTTTTTCTGGTTTGTTCCCTCTCAGGCTAAAGTTGCAGAGAAAAGGGAAGATTCAAACAGCCATTATCGACTTCCACGTTCTCTAAAGCTCCTGCATTCAATCAGGTCACAGTGGAAATGAAAAAGCAGGAACCTGCTAAATCAGGCTCGTAGTGTCACCTCTCCCCCACTGACTGCTCTGATTCAGAAAGACGTGAACACAGAAACAAAGATCAGGTCAGAGGGTGAAGAGCAGGGCTCTGACTGGAAGACTAAACACGCAGAGTTTATCTGCACAGAGCTGCTCTGAACCCACACACGAGCATCCAGACTCAAGATTAGGTTTAAGTTTCTTAAAATCATTTCCACTTTCAGCTCCTCCTCACATTACATCAGCTGTACCACAAGGTTCGAGTTATCACTGTTGTTTTGTACATTGATGGCTTTATTCATGGTTATAAGCTGATGATATTAGCTGACTTTTATTTCATGCGTGTAACCAAATGAACTAAATCACCCATTTTCTTCTGCTTATCCAGTTCAGGCTCAGGGGCACTAACACAGAGACACACAACCATTCACACCCACACGTATAACACAACCCCACTGACTGCATATCTGTGGATGTGGGAGGAGGTACCCACACAGACATGGGGAGACTCCATCTGGATTCAAACCCAGGACCTTCTTGCTGTGAGGCACTACTGCGAACCGCTACGCCATACACACTCTTAGACTGAATCAGCTCAAAATAAACACATTTAAAATTAATGTTACACAAAACTAAAACCCCAAAGTTGAATTAGCGTCACAGAGCTGTGATAGGCTGTTTATATGGTGCAAAACTGCAACCACAGAAATGAATATGTTGTTTAAACATATTTATTATTATTTGGGTAAATTCAGCACCATTTGGAACATGAAGCCAGACCAGCCGTCATCTGTGGCTGCATTTAGGCACATTTTACTCAAAGCTCCATCACTGATGACAGTCTCACAAACTGGAGACAGGAGGGACAGAAGCTGGTGGGTCACTGAGGCGGAGGCCTGCACCACCTCTCTTTGTGGGCTCAGCTCCTGTCGGGCAGCAGAGGGTTCAGAATAACGAGCCCCGTGAAGCGAGCCGAAGGGCCGAGGACACCGTGTTGGTGCAGACAGCAGCTGTGCAGCTACATTTTCAGCAGACTATTTCTGGCTGCATACTAAATCATCCTCATCACGGCTCGGGCCTCCAAACCCCCCGAGAGAAGCGAGGGACGCACACCTGCTTCTGTTCAGAGCCGCCGAGCGAGAGCAGAGAGCGAGGAGCACGAACGGGAGGATAATTGGACGTTTTTGTCTCGTTCTGTCCACGAGGGACTGGAGCTCGGCTAATTAGCTGATCTCAGGTCCGCTGCCACCGATGAGACACGTGGACGCCTCAGAGAGCCGAACAAAGACAGGAAGCAGAGACGGGATGCCGCCGGCTGCCAGCCTTACGTAACAGCACGAACTGCCTGAACCGCTGTCACGCAAACCTCCTCAGAGACGCTGGAGATGCTCAGCCAGGACGGCTGAAAGGAGACGAGCCTGAACTCCTCCATGTTACAGCGTCATTAAACCCACACTGACTCCAACATCTACAGCTTCATGCGGGGTCATCCCCTCACACCACAGGACGCTCAGAGGTGGGCGGAGCTTCCTAACGTTTAGTTTTGTCATCCTCAGTATTTCTATCTGAAATGCTCTCAGAATTCCCTAATAACTGATTATTCCACTATTAATCTATCGCCATCATTAGTCATTACAGACCGCTGCACTGAATGTGCTCAGCCGTGAGCACGGGGAAGCATTTTACAGTAAATATAATCACATTTTTGTGATTAAGATGAATGCTTTTAACATGAGACCTGCTGATACTGTGAGATTATCAGAGGACTGGTTTTTCCCTCCTAAACTTCCTCCCGTGTCTGAGAGTGAGTCGTTCCTCACTGACTCCGGGGTTAACTCATCCCACTTTAAACACTGCTGCTGCACAAAGCCTTGTGTTTCTCTGGGTGTGTGTGTGTTTGCTGGTGACAGGCTTGTCTGTGTGTGGGGCAGGAACTGAGTCATTTCACATGGTTTCACAGTGTTTTATCTGCTGATAAAAACTAACTGCTGCAATAACTCGTTCTCCAGAATTCAAGCAGCTAAGCTGCTGCTCATGTGACACACTGAAGAAGCTGCAGCTGGAGAGGTCAGAGGTCACACAGCGTTCAGTGAAATATTTAATGTTCTCTCTCATCGGAAAAGCTGACACGTGACACACAGACCGCGTCATGCTTGCAGCTCAGGACACGCTAAGTTTGTGCTCCTGCACGCGTCAGCCTCCCTCTCTGAAACTGCAGCTTGTGTGAGGCGGTGGTCCACAGGAAGTCCCCTCCGCCGCCTGCCCGCGCGATGGATTAAGCTTCTATATTTGGTAGGGCGGCCGGATGATCCGGACCCGGTGAAAAGGTCAGAAACGGCCGGGCTGGAAGACGAGCTCGCCGAAGCGTGAAAATGTTTAGTCTGCTGCCGCCGGACACGCCGACCGGCGGCGTGATGGTCTGATGAAGTCTGCCTCTGAAACGATATCAGCGGCGAGGCGTGTCTGCCTGCGAGGCGAGATGTTTGAAGCTCATCATCCATCTGCTGCACTCGCACGCACAGCTGACACGTGTCAAACAACTCTGTGCTGCTTGGTTCAAAGCTTTGTGTTACCAACGTCTGAACGCACTGTAACAACTTAAAGATGAGACCCTCTCTGACTCACACCTGAGGCCGCGATCACGCTCGGCAGGGACCACCGCAGCTGCAGACACACCGACAGGACTCGTCGTCCTTGTGCTCTCTGAGCTCTCTAAGGCTGCGTGCAGAGATGCTGTGCTGTACACTAGCACAAATTTGTGTTCCAAACACTTTGGTGCTTCAGCTGCACGAATTTATCTGCCAATAAAAGTCTTTGAAACCTATGAAATGCTTATGATCCTTCTTGACTCCATCACAGGAGTGTAGTGTAGAGTCTGCGTGGACGGGTACACGTGGATGCAGCCGTGTGCTCACCATCTGATGATCAACTATTTAAGCTCTGTTACCACATCAGCTTTCCGCCCACCCCAACACTAAACAAGTCACAGCACGTGGAAGGTCTCCTTCACTGAGCCTTTCTATCTGCACCACAAACATCTGTGTGAACACTGCACCTTTTTATAAGGTCACAGCTGCTGCTGAGGTGCCCGTGAGCAGGGCAGGGCACCTGCAGAGGTTGTAATGAGGGAAGGAGAAAGTTCTCCACTTTTCAGACAGCGTGTGTGCGTGTCGGTGTGTGTCTGTTTGTGTGAAGAGAAACTTGACTCCGGCCAAACCTCCAGTGGGAATGTCTGAGAGTCCACCACCTGTCCTCTCTCTCTCTCTCACACACACACACACACACACACACACACACACACACACGCCCTGGACATGCCTGTCATGCTCTGTGTGTGTTTGTGTTTACGTGATCTATATCTGGAGTCTCTCTAATCGTTTTCTCACAGTTATTTTGGTGTTGCAGACGATGGAGCGGCAGGCTGAAACTCCACCTGTCAGGAACACGACCCTTCAAACACCTGTACACCACCTCAAAACAAAGTCCGGTGAAAACAGGTGAAGCTAGCATGTCACAAATCTGCCAGAACAAGGCGCAGTCACCTGAGAGCAGACCGGACAGGTGGACGAGGCCATGCACAAAGAAGAGTCAAATAACAGCAACACCATAAACATGAACAAGTGCAGCCCAGACTGCCCCCTGGTGACAACTCAAAGCCACAACATGTATGACTACCATGCTGGGACCTTTGGAACCATTTCTGTGGAACTGTGGAAAATATCCCGAACAATTTCTCCCAAACTACCCAAAAATATAGACGGGACGTATCCTGGGAAAAGTCTGGATCCTTACGGTCAAACTCAGGAAATAAAAATCCCTCTGTTTGCTGTTCGTGTGTAACACCTGCCGGGACGCCACGCTCCCAGAGGGTTAACTCAGGGATACCACACACACACACACACACACACACACACACACACACACACAGGCTGCTTTGTCTGTCGACCTGCAGCAGCGGGCAGGCCTGTTGCCGTAGCAGCCGGTAAACACGGCCCCTTTCGTCCAATCAGAATGTGGTGACTTCACATTTGCTGCTTTATCAAGATGGGACCGTCCAACAGGAAGTCAGGAGGTGAAACCATAGAGAACAGAGAGGGGTGTGTCACCGAGACAGACCCGGGCTGCAGATAACACACACACACACACACACACACACCTCCTGATGTGTTCTCACATGTCTCTGCAGTCACGTCCATGCAGATTTTGATGTTTCTGTTTCTGCAGCTGAAACACTAAAATCTGTCTGTGCTCATGTTTGTGTCCTTACACACAAACATCAGCACATGCTTCCTGTTGGAGGTCAGAAACACCCGAGGTTTCTCCCACAGGTACCTGACTTCAGTATAAAACCTTTCTTTAAGTGAACCCTTCAGACGAGGTTTGAGAGGCTGTCCGGAGCAGATATTTACTGCACTGAGACTGAGACACATAAAACTGGCCCACAGATAAAGTCTGTATGATACACGTACAGTGAGCAGCTCGTTATGGTCAGATGTCTGTCCCTGCATCAGGAAGCAGCATGGAGGACAGACCAAAAGGTAAACAAGAGAATATGTCAGTTACATTAGCATGATGGTATCTGCTGCTCCAGGCTTTATGGGAGCATTTGTTGGACATACAGTCATCCCCATGGAGACCCAGCAATAAGCTGCAGTGATGTTTCCTGTGTGACTTCATCAGTCTGTCTCATCACTGTGGAGGAGTTTGGTCCACTCTCCTTCACAGCGCAGCTTCAGCTCAGTGAGGTTTGCAGCATTCCTGCACAGCTCTCTGAAGGCCCCCCCACAGCATTGAGTCAGGCTGAGGTCTGGACTCTGACTGGGCCGCTGCAGCACCTTCATTCTTGCTGCTGTGCTTGGATCATGGTCCTGTTGGTGACCCAGTTTGGTCCGAGCTTCAGCTGTGGGACAGATGGCCTCACACTAGAACACTCACGGTCAACTCAGTGACTGCAAGGAGCCCAGATCCTCCGCCCTCCTCCACCGTGCTGACAGCTGCTCCGAGCTTTGTGCTGATGTGCTGAGCGTGGTGTCACTGTGCCTCATGGACAAACATCTGCACTTTGGTCTCGTCTCTTCCAGAGGTCTTTGTGGTTTGTCAGATGCAGCTTGCAAACCTGAGCTGTGCTGCCGTGTTCTTTCAGAGAGAAGAGACTTTCTCCTGCAGCCACACTAGTTCAGCCTTTTCCTAAATGTGCCGTCATGAACTTTAACCTTTAACATGCTAACTGAGGCCTGTAGAGTCTGAGATGGAGCTCCAGGGTGTCCCTGAGTGTTGCACAGTCTGAGGTGGGGTGAACTTGCTGAGACGTCCCCTCCTGGGAAGCAGTAATGTGTCCTTAGTTGGTGACTGCACGGAGCCCTGTGAAACCTTCTTTTTCCAGGACTGGATTAGGGAAGTACCAGGAAAGCAAAGCTGAAAATAAATAATTGAATATGAAACAATTCCAAAGTGTCTGAAGCATCGCTGGGATCTGCAAAAGGACTCAGAGGAATAAAGAGCAGAATTTATTTTTGGAATGGGACACGGAGTCGAGGAGATTAAGAGTGTCGTTGGAAGTCGATAAAATAACTTTTGGTTCTCCTCCGAGGCCGTCTGTTAGCGGTGGTTCAGCTTCTTTGAACCAACATTTAGAGGCCATTGTACCCTAATACAATGAGAGTAATTCATTTAAAACTTTCAGCTCCTCCCTTATCTCCCAAGAGGCCGCCCCAGCAGATGGATCGCCGTGTTTAATTTGGCACACGTTTTACGCCGGATGGCCTTCCTGACGCAACCCTCCCATTGATCCTTCGACTGGCAAAAGCAGCAAAGTTCAGTCATCTGGTCAACTAGTTGTGCACATCCCAACGTGACCGGCACAAGCTGAGCAAGGTCCGATCCAAACACTGGCTCGGTGCGTCCCTTCATCAGCTAACTGAAAGCTTACAGCTTTGGTCTGAAAGCAGGAAGACGTCTGCGCTGCCTGGATACACAGCTGGAAACTCTGGCTGCAGGCAGCTGTTCAGGCTTTAACCCCAGAGGAGTCATCGCCAGCTCCGAGGTGTTAAACAGGCTGCACTGGAGCTTTTGTCCAAGGGAGGAAATGACAGCAATTAGCAGACTGGACCCTGACAGAGAAACAGTGTTTTTATAAAACTGCCCTCCATTCAGGCTGGAGGAGAAAACAAAAGTCAAGCTTGTGCTCAGCTTCCTGTCTGGGGACGTCTGCAGGGAAACAGGCCGTCAGCGCCGTGTGGGTCAGAGGTTAAAGGCTCTGAGTGAGAAGCCTCTAAAAGTGACACCTTTCAATACCTGTGGACCGATTTACATAAATCACTTTTTCCCCCAGAGGGCAACTCTGTCATTACACCTCGGAAACAGTAGCTGATGGTGTTCCTACAGAGCTGAGCTGACTGTGTCAGAGCTGGAGCTCATAAATGCGATGTAACCTGATTACAGCCACGTGCTAGCGTAATGATGGCGATCCATTCGACAGCTAACAGCTGAAACTGGACCGGACCTCAGCGCGGCACCGGGTCATCAGCAGGAACAGAGGCTGGTGTTAGTCTCATTATAAACCAAAGAGGTGGACAAATTGAAACTTTGGCCTGATGGTGGCGCTGCGTGAGAAGTCTGAGGATCAGCAGACTGTTTAAAATGACAGAATACCTGAGTAGGTTTACCTGCTTTGAACTGTGGATTGAGCTCCCCTTAAAGAGGAAAGTATTGTGCACACAGACGTGGAACAGTCTGAGGGGGGTTTGCATGAATTTACTTACATATGAAAGTCAGTTTTAGACCCTTTCTGCAAACAGAGCTCATTCTGGGGTCTGTCAACTAACATTTAAGCAGAGACGGGAAACAAAGCTGCTCCACTCTGTGCTGCGAGGAAGCTGAAACCCTAATAATGCTCCTCTGCAGACCGCAGGTCTTCACTCGGAGAATAAATGGCATCGGCAGGCTGCAGCTCTGCTCTCTGGAGAGGACGCGTACAGCACTCAGCTCAGCCACACAGAAACGTCAACACGATTCAGCTAACGGCTCCTCACGCCACTTAGAGGGACACTTTGGGACAGATGGTTTCTGCTCTGGAGGTCATTTTATCACATTTTACCTGAGGAGGAACTGAACTCTGCTGCAGCTCCTCAAACAGACTGAGGGCCGCAGACAGCCACTAAACCAGCTGCAGCTGATCCGTTTCTGCTGGTTAACTTTAGGTCCAGTTATTCATGATCTAAGCTGAACAACTTCCCCGTCACGCCTCAAAAACTGCACGAGGAGCAGGACAAAGAGCCCAAAAAGCTCTTTGGAGCGTCCGTGACGTGTGCCATGGACCTCATTATAACGTTGGAAGACCTTTCTGGAAAACATCTGCCTCAGGTTCTGGAAAAGTGGCCAAATCCAGGGGGGGGTCACTTATGCCGGGTTTCCATTCGTACCTACTCAGCGCGGGTCGGCTCGACTCGCCACGTTCTTGTTTTGTTTCCATTGAGCACCACCTCAGTGTGGGTGGAGTCGATGTAGCAGCAGGCAGGAGTCTCTTGATGTAATTTGTATGCGACTCAAAACAGAACAATGGATGAGACAGAGGCAAGCTAACAGCTAATGACAGTTTAATATCATCATGCATAAGTCTCCATACAATGTTTTAATGGATGAAGGTTATCATTGTTAAGCAAACCGAACATGATGACTCGGTGTACTTCAGAAGTGCCGTCGTTAGCGTACTTCCGGCAACAATTACCGTAATAATCCTCCACAATGAATCCCTCTGATGGACCTGCACTTTTTATCAGTCAAACATGTCACCTTTATTTTACTGGTTTGTGGGAAATGTTCATTATCCACTTATCTGACCTCTAATCTTCTGGCCCTTTGCACTGTTCCTGCTGCTCTGATAATAAACGTTTATCGGGAACGTCTCAGGATCCTGGAATCAATCATTGTTAGTATTTTGTTATCACTGGTATTCAGTGCGCACCTCGGCGGCTCTTTGTTGTGATGGCGACTCGGTTTCATATTTAAACACGCTGACTTCAGCAGGACTCTGCTGCATTTGCATCTGCAAACCACATTCTCCCACTCGTGTCAATCATGGCAGCAGCCTGCATGGAGGGGGGCGGTCTAAGGGGGTCAAAGGTGAGCAGCGGTGTCACTTCCCATCAGGCTGACAGGAGCAGCAGAGGAGCCTCTGAAGGAGGCTTGTTGGGTTCACACACGCACGGCATGTGGCCGCGAACGTCCGGCCCGACGGCTCAGGGGGTAGCCACCAGTTCTGTGTGATGTCAGAGAGTGCCGATGTGAGAGCATAGCTGCCACGTTTCTATTTCCTGCTGTCTGCTAAATCTGAGAAGTGTGGAAAGTATCCCGACTTCATTCAGCTGCAAGTGTCCGAAGGTCACGTAAGAGCTGGAAGATGAACTGGGTTTAATTTCAGATACAATAATTTAAATTTACAATAAAAAACAATTTAATTTCAGATTTGAGTTTCCAGCAATTTTCAAAGCAAATGGATGAGAACAAAACTATTACATTGATTTTCACTGCAAAGCTCCCTTTATTTCTGTGTTATAAATCAAGCGCACCTTTTTCACCCCACTCATTCGCAGTTCAGCTCCAAGACTGAAGAGTCTTGGATCCCTCTAGAGCAGCCCTTCCCAAACTTAGGAAGGGTTTTTATGGCCAA
>JAVDPK010000983.1:152351-162714 GCA_034780415.1 Cichlasoma orientale | reverse complement strand
CCTGCGGGTGGTCTTTCACCTCCAAGCTCGGGCCCCCTACCAGAGACCTGGGAGCTTGTGGGCCCTGCACAGTATCTTAGCTGTTCCCAGTAGTGTGCTCTTCTGGACAGAGGTCTCGAATGTTGTTTCTGGAATCTGCTGGAGCCATTCTCCCAGTTTGGGGGTCACTGCCCTGAGTGTTCCCATTATCATGGGCGCCACTGTTACCTTCACCTTCCACATCCTCTCCAGCTCCTCTCTGAGCCCTTGATATTTATCGAGCTTCTCGTGTTCTTTCTTCCTGATGTTGCCATCACTTGGTATTGCAACGTCTATCACTACAGCCTTCTTCTTTTGTTTGTCCACTACTACTATGTCCGGTTGGTTAGTCATCACAAGTTTGTCTGTCTGTATCTGGAAGTCCCACAGGATCTTTGCTCTGTTGTTCTCAGTCACCCTTTGGGGCGTATCCCATTTTGACCTCGGGACTTCCAGGTTATACTCGGCACAGATGTTCCTGTATACTATACCAGCCACTTGGCTATGGGGTTCTATGTATGCCCTGCTGGCTAGCATTTTGCACCCTGCTGTTATGTGTTGGATTGTCTGAGGGGCATCTTTCCACAACCTGCATCTGGGGTCTTGCCTTGTGTGGTAGACCCCGGCCTCTATCGATCTTGTGCTTAGAGTTTGTTCCTGTGATCCATGATTAGTGCCTTTGTGCTATCTGTCAGTCCAGCTTTGTTCAGCCATTGGTAGGATTTTTTTTTACTTCTATCTGCCGGTGGTACATGCCATGCAGAGGCCTGTCCTTCCATGATGGTTCCTGTTCTTGCTCCTCTTCTTTCTGGGGGTTCCGCTGCCTGAGGTACATGAGGGACATGAGCACATGATCCTTTGTGGCCATCTTTCTGATGTATGGATCTTTGTTGTTTCATCTAGGATAGTGGTTCTGACACTCTCTAGTCCTCGGCCTCCTTCCTTGTGCATAGAGTACAGTCTCAGGGAGCTGAATTTGGGGTGAAACCTGCCATGTATGGTAAGGAACTTCCTTGTTTTGACATCAGTGGCTTCTATTTCCTCCTTTGGGCAGTGTGCAAGGTGATTGGACATGGAAGAGTGCAAGATGCTAGCTGACAGGACATACATAGAACAGTATAACCAAGTGACTGGCATAGTATACAGGAACATCTGTGCCAAGTATGGCCTGGATGTCCCTAGTTCAAAATCAAATACGTTGTCATGGGTGGTTGAGAATAACCAAGTTAAGATCCTATGGAACTTCCAGATACAGAACAGCAAACTGGTGATTGTTAACCAACCGGACAGTGGTGGACAAGCAGAGGAAGAAGTCATAGATATAGCAATACCAAGTGATAGCAATATCAGAAAGAAAGAACACAAGAAGTTCGGTCACTACCAAGGGCTGTGAGCTAGAGAGCTAGAGAGACTGTTGAAGGTGAATTTAACAGTGGTGCCCATGGTAATGGGCACCACCTGAGCACTTGGGGCAGTGACCCCCAAACTTGGAGAGTGACTCCAGCAGATTCCAGGAAGGACATCCGAGATCTCTGTCCAGAAGAGCGCAGTCCTAGGAACGGCTGAGATACTGTGCAGGGCCCACAAGCTCCCAGGTCTCTGGTAGGGGGCCCGAGCTTGGAGGTGAAAGACCACCCGCAGGATGAGTGGGGAATTTAAAAACATCTTTTTTATATATATAGTATGTAGTATTCACACAAACATCATAAGAACATTGGCTCAACATTTCTGCTCAGGTGCAGTGACGTTTTTGGGGACATATATGTGTTTTTAATGTTGCAGTTATGGCAACAGTTTTCCAGTCCAAACACAAATTAGAGTGTGGAACAGGTAGATAGCTCCTGCCATCAGCTCTGAGATGTCATGCAATTGTGCACATGAAGCCATGCTGGAGGTCCTAGGCCTCCCTTTGTTTCCTGCAGTGATTGACAGGCAGCTTAATCCCTCAAAAGCCAAAGGAAATAACATCAAGATGCATTTAATTGCATTTTTTCCCTCTCCTGCAGGCCTTTCTACCCCATGTGTGGCGTGTACTTGAAATTACACTCCATGTATGAAGAGGATTATAAATGATTGTCGTGCTTGTGTTAGCTTGCAGTTCATACCAATTTGTGGAGCGTATAGAAGAGTATCATGCTGTTATTAGTGCTTCAGTATGAAGGGGGAGGACTAAATTATGAGTTGTCCGTACAAAGGTTTACATCAGACGGTACACTGTGGGCTCCTTTAACTGTAAAAATTTTTGAGGAATGCAATAATGATACATGGTGTGCACCTTATGCACTGACAGTACATGGGAGGTACTGTATGTCCCTGTGGCCATGCTTACATGAAAACCAAATAAGCAAGCCACAGCTACACAAACGACTTCCTGCTTCACGCCTAGCAGGCTATAATTTTTTCCCCAAATAAAATAAAAATTTCTCGGAGCACATTGAGACATGAAATTATGGGAAAACTGATCTTTAAAGCCTGAAGGAGATGGAGGGTGAACCAACAGCTAAGTCAAATACATTTTTTGTCCAAAAATACCTCTGATTAAGCAAAGGAGAAATCATTTTTTTTACACAGACAGTGTGTATGCTTTAAGCGCTGCATAAATTCCTGTGTAGAATCTGCTCTTTCGCGATAGTTTCATCACCTTGCACAATTCACAGGTGATTTGGGCCGAGGAATGTGGTGGATGATCCTGCACTAAGAGGGCGGCTGGGGAAAGCTGAAAACAGTTGTGACAGTCATGCTAAAATAAGTTTGAGTAATGAACAACTTGATGACAGACTAATGCTGTATCAGTACATGCAAAACAACGGAGTCCTCTTTAAATGATTTGATAAATGAATGAGAGGCATTTCTAGAAGCACTTTTCTACTCTGACTGAGCTTTCAAAGCGCTTATACAACATTTCTATCTAACATTCACACCAACGCTTGCGTCGAAGAGCAACTTGGGGTTAAGTATCTTGCCCAAGGATACATTAGTATGCAGCCTGGAGTAGCCAGGAATCGAACCGCCAACCTGCCGATCAGTGGGTGACCTGCTCTACCTCCTGACCTGCAGCCACCACGTGATTGATAGAATTGATTATACCTGTAAGTTTGTTGATGATTATGCTCAGGCAGTTATGGATTTTAGATTTATTATTCTTATCCTGTTTTGAAATCAGTGACCTTGATAATTTTGGCAGTTAGCATTTAGTTTCACCTTTATTTTAAGCTATGGAAGCAGTTTGATTTGACATTTAACTTGAAATTTATTATGATTTGAAATTTATACCTGCTATAGTCTCTTACTGCTGAATATATGCAATGGAATGATTTTTTTTCATGCCATCAAAAAATGATTTTTTAAAAATTCTATATGAATTTAATTCTATATAGTCTGCAAGTGTTTTTAAAAAAAATCTGAATCATCTGTGACCGACCCTTAGAACTGCAATGAAGTATAAACCTTCAAATATTTGCTCAGTAGTAGAGTCGAGGCAGGTCTGATTGTGAAAGCGCTTGCTCTTTGGCTAACGACTCGTCAATCAAGAGCCGATGAGCAAACCAATTCTATTCAATTTTATTTATATAGCGCCAAATCACAACAGTCGGCAAAAGGTGCTTTATATTTTAATGTAAAGACCCTACAATAAAACCACAAACCATCCTCCTTTTTGAAATGTATTCTCACCAAGATTTACAGAATAGACGTCATTTTTTATTCAATATGACCCCAAATGAGTGTCTGAGCCCATAAACTCATCACATAAGTGTTTACAGAGGTTAAGTCACAAAGCCATTTTCTCATAGCCTTCTATAGGACCAGAAGTCAGATATAATGTAGGTTTGCTAGCTTCATTTTTCAAACATGGAGGCTTTCTCCATGTTTTATACTGTGGAAATTAAACAGAGCTCAGCTAAAAGAAAAGTAAATACTTGACAAACATTTATTTGCTTGAAAATTACATTTGTGTGTGGATCTTAGCTTTAACAACCCTAGCAAAAGCCAGGAAGGGAAAAAAGTGGCGTTTTTTTTTTATAGCCATATTGTACTCATCTTACCATAATACACGGCTGCCTTTGTGTGTTTGTTTCTTTGGTTCTACATGATCAAGAGTTGAGGAACTGAATTCGGCCCCTGAAGGTTCTTATCTATATCAGATATTATGACATCATCATGTTACCTAGCAGCCATTTAGCAATGGGCTAAAATGATTAAATTTAGTATATTTTCAATACTTAGGTATTATTAAAATATCAGGTACCACTTTAGCTCACTTGAGTGTGTGACCCATGTGGCAAAAGTCTCAAGGGTCCAGGTTCAGTTCTCCTTGGGACCATTTCCTGTGTGTCGTTCCCCCCGCCCCCGCTCTCTTGCTATTTTCCTGCCTGCTGTCTATTGTTCTGTGAAATAAAGGCTACAAAAATACCCCTAAAAAGTATTATTAAAATATCAATTATAGCTGCCTTGAAGTATGCCATGAAAATTGTTCTTAAAAAGTCTTAGTACTGACAGTGGAAACCCCTGTGGATCGCGCAAGAATCATGTAGCATTTTCAAAGCAAGACCACTAGACCTGACTCAGTTACGACAGATCAAATTCTTCAGACCTGGAAGGCATCTTGAGAATCGAGAACAGTTAAGAAATCTGAGCTTTGTTTTCCTCTGATTCCTGGGTGTGCTTACACTACCTGCGCAGGACCTCGCCACATGTTATCTTTATGTCCAATCATCTGTCTGTTTTCATCTATGCATTGCTTCAGTTAGGAAACTATTCTGCTCACATTCATCAAGCTCATATCTTTATGAGCTTCATGAGGAATTACACAGATAAGACATGCTCATATTGTAAATGTGCAAGACTCTGGAGTTTGCACCAAAACTTCATGCTTCAGCAGCCTCTGAGATACAGCTCTTAATCACAGGACTCTTTTCACATGCGGAACAGAAACTCCAGTAAAAAAAGTCTTTTGATTTGTCAGTTGTCAGGTTCACAGTAAGGTCATAATGATGGCACAGGCTTATAGGCTGTGGAAACTAGGAGATTAGTATAATAATGATGACTGCAAAGCTTAGTAATTTGTGCTGGCAACATTAGCCCTGGACTGGATCATTGAGCTCTCTGCTGTGTTGCTTTAAAACAACAAGTTTCAACAAGTTACAAGACATGGATTGTACAAGGGGGAAAAAAAAGGCCTCAGCTCTGCTCTATGCCAAATGTCATGCTTTGGAAGCCAAGGCAGCCTTGACTACTGATTGTCTGTGCACATAATGCAGTTTCACTGTAGGTCTGGGTGACATATAAAAAGCCAGATTGCATGTCAGCTGTCAGGATAATGATACTGTAGAGAAAACAATATCTGCAACTTTACTGTTCCTGTGGGTTCGGTGACCTTTCATCTCGCTGCAACCTCTGATGTTCAGACAAAGCCTGGCACAGATAAAAAGACAGACAGAGATCAAAAACATCTGAAGATCTATAATGCAATTATACTCTATACACTTTTTTTCCAAGTTGAAAGAGATTCTCTCATAGTTTCTACAGGCCTCTGTTCTTGGCACCTGCAGCGCTGGTGGGATGAGTCTGCAGCTAGTTATTGTTTAAAGAGCAATTACATAAATCTTTTAAGAAGAGTAGGAACCTAAGGCACTCTCACTATTGAGCGCAGCAGGAAGATTTTTCTTAAGGAGCGAATTCATATTCTGCACTTCATAGAAAGCTGACGTACCAGTGTTAGAAAATAATGAGTATTGCTGTGGGAAAATGAGGTTAGCCATATTTGACATTCGTGCAGGTGAGACAAGCAGAGGTTTGATCCGGAAACGTACCGGAAACTTTAGGGCAGATATTCAACTTTTTCAGAAACATGTTTCTTTCTTTGTAGCAGTACAACTTAAATGTTAGCTTCCGTTTCTATCCGTAGAATGTATTACTATTATTATTTTTGCCAAGCTCATCTCAGCAATTGGTGGACTTAACCTTAAAGTTAGACAGTGGTCTCCATTCTTTTATATAGCACTGCAAAAAAAAAAAAAAAAAAAAAAAAAGTATATTTCCAGAAAGGAAATCGCTTTGTCACTTTAAGAGATCATATCAGGTACAACTTTGTTGTACTTGACTAAATAGAACACTTGTTTATCAGTTCTGTGCTTCTCAGAACTGACAGACAAAAGACCCAAAACTACCATGAAAGCAACCCACACGGTTTTGGTGGTAAAGAATGGGGATAGTCAATTACCTGATCTCAGCTCAATTAAGTACACATTTTACTCTGTGAAGGCAAAACTGAAGACATAGAGACCCACAAAAATAATTAAAGACAAAAGAAAATGCATCAGAAAAGAAGGAAATCCATTATTTTCTGATGTCATGGGTAGTTATAAAATATAATGACCTAATCTTATATTCATTTCTAGTTTTTGGAATTTTGATTATGTATGGCACAGACTTGTGAAATTGTAACAGTTCATAAGTGACAAAAAAGCTAAAGAAGAAGAATATGTTCTTTTAAAATTTGTGTAGTTATAACTAAACCTCCTAAAACCGTCTTTCAGCTGCTCCTTTATTCACAAGATGTTGCTACAGCAGATGGATCTACTGTAGCAGACTTTTATGCCAAATAGAAGATTTGGCAGACTTTGATGCCAGATGCCCTTCCCGATGCGGCCCTCCCAGGGATTTGTACCTCCTCCCTGTCTCAAACTGGGAATCTTTTGTGTGTTAGGCGAGTAAATGAAGCAGGTCACTAGTACCCTGTCTAGGGTTAGTTTTAAGGTTGGGTTTTGTTTTAGCCACATGCTAAATAAAAGACGTTAAATTAAAAGGCGTTACCTTTCAAATGTATTTGAGTATTACATTCAAATAATAATTTAAGGTGACAGATAAATTTACCACTCATGTTTTCCAGAAACTGGCAAACTCTCATAAGACGTCAATTAATGCCAGCTGCTGACTCACCTACAGCGCTGACGGAAACATGTCTCGTCAATTGCACACATTTTTGCCCTCTCACCCGGTGGCTGTCAGCGTCTCAATGTCTAAATTTTCATGTGGCTCATGATCGTGTGTATGCGTAAATAACAGTGTCTTGAATCAGTGGAACTGCACCTGGTGACTCTAAAAAGTTCAAACAAACACATGTGGGATCGAAGTACATATTTCTCAGAATAAGAAAAATAAAGGCTATTTCTTCCTCCTGTTTCCTGAGATGTGCATTCTGCTTTCCCATGACTGCCTCATGTTGCTTGTTGCTGTCCCCCCTCTATCATTGTTTAGACAGCTTGAGGCCTCCTCAAGAAGGGAAAGTTCATATTTATGTTAAGGCTTTCAGACTGACCGTAAGCAGGAGTAGCTTTTGCACAGACTCAGGCAGTCTGCCACTGATGCAAACTATTATTCAGAAAAAGAAGGCAGATTGAGACCGCGGCCTTCACATGGAGCAGGTGAGCTTTGTGTCTTTTGTATCCCATAAGCTCTGGAAGGCTGTGTTATCAAATGCTCCACTAAAACACATTTTCCATGGAGCTCCTCTCAATGCTCCTCTTTTTCCAGTTCATCTGAAAAAGATGTTCCATCTGCATTTAGGTCTTGAGTGTGTTCCAGTGATGGCTAACTGCGAGAGTGGATCCCTGCTGCTGCCTGATTGGCTGAGAATGCAGTTCAGCATGAGGTCGGAGGTGTCTGTTGGTGTCATCCTCCGCCCAGAAAAACACAGCTGGCCTGTCCAGTGATGTCAGGCTGAGGATGATAATTAAATAACTGATGTGGGCTAGGCTGATTGACAAGGAACTAATATGCTTTTGTGGAGACAGAGGATTCGCCTGGAGTAAAGGTACAATAACTGTACTGGAAAGCACTCAGCTTTTCTAATTATAAGCTGTAGTGACCACTTGGGGGGTGGTGAGGATGACAGTGACATATAGTAAAGGTTGTTGGCTCTCACTGCAATATTGTATCACTTCCTGTTCCTGCACAGCTGTGTTTTGTGGAGCTCATTTAAGCACAAACCTTTAGATAACATCTTATTTCATAGTGTAATCTTCAGATTTGTACTGATTTCCATATCTTCTCCTGTGATGTGAAAAAAAAAAAAAAGGATTTCGAGTACTTTCGAGCGCATTAGTTTCATTATAATTTGTTTTATGTTCTATGGAATTCTGCTGATTATTGATTAATATTTTGATGTTTGTTTTGTTTTTCTTTTGTTATTCATTTTGTTTGTGCGTGGGTATGTGTATTTGTGTTTTGCTGATTGATTTAATCTGTGTTTTATTGTTTTCTACCTGCCCAGGGACTGAAAAAACAAACAAACAACAACACCCGGTTACGTCAAGATCACTAAAGTTGATATTAAACTTTGCCAAAACTCTCTGGTCCCCTCCCGCCCAGGAGTCACATGTTTAGCTGCATGTTCTAGACATGACTAGACAATACTCAGACGTTTGATGTATCTGTCCCAAATTACAGATCCTGATTCATGCAAAAGACCAAGACCAGTGAGACTAAACGAAATCAGTTAAAGTAAAAAGTGCACTTAACTTGAAAGAGAAAATCAGATCAAGTGCAGCTATTTACATACTGGTCCCTAATTTCTGGGCCACACGATAGGCTTATCCAACAGAGACACAATGGCTATTCTTCCCCCTGGAATAATCCAGTACTCCTTTGGAATGCTTAGCAGCTTCCTAGAGGCCATTCCCTGTTCAGCAAACAATCAGTACGAGGTAATAAAAGAGGCATTTGTCTGATATGTCAGCAGTGTGTGTGTGGCACCTAAAAGCAGAGAGATGGTGTAGCGAGATTGCTTTCACTTTTTTCTCCCACAGGGGAAAGCTATACTATTATTACCAGTACCTACTGACACAGTTACAGTACGTGGAATAAAATGTGGCAAAGACACGGTCAGATGATACCTGTGTGATTACAACCACCATAAATGGCACTTCCTGTGGTTCACTACATCTCTGGTTGCAACTTCTGATAGGACAAAGGCCTGTCCTGTCTCTTATTCTGAGCAGAAAGAATTATACAGAGAAATATGACAGAATTTACTCAGTTTTCCTTCTTTTACTAGCAAAAATCTTTTTGGATTCCAAAAGAATTTTACTAAAAAATATTTGAATGCTATGTGCTCATTGCACATTGCAGTGTTTCTCTATTTCATTTTCACCAGCCAACAAATCGTCCTGACACTTTTCACCCTCAGATGTAAGAAAATTAGTTAGCAAAGAGGCGACATATCTGAATAACTTATACTTAAGCATATACTTAATATTAATTATATACTTAAGCACAACTCTTTGACCTGACGATCCTGAAATCTGCAGTTGTTTAGAACTTCAGTTCAATTCAGTTATGTATACCACACCAAATCACAACAACAGTCATCTCAAGGCATTTTATATTGTAAGGTAAAGACCCTACAATAATACAGAGAAAACCCCAACAATCAGACGAACCCCCCAAAAGGAAAGTTTTGATTGTAAAAGTAAAGAAGGTGTCTGCCTCCTGAATCCAAGCCAGGAGCTGGTTCCACAGAAGAGGTGCCTGAAAACTGAAGGCTCTGCCTCTCGTTCTGGGAACCACAAGTAAACCTGTAATCTGAGAGCTCTGTTGGGGTGTTATGGTACTACGAGGTCTTTAAAATAAGATGGGACCTGATTATTCAAGACCTTGTATGTGAGAAGAAGAATTTTAAATTCAATTCTGGATTTAACAGGGAGCAGTGAACAGAAGCCAGTGTGGGAGAAATTTGCCCTCTCTTTCTAGTCCCTGTCAGTACTCTAGCTGCAGCATTTTGGATCAGCTGAAGGCTTTTCAGGGAGCTTTAAAGACAGTCCAATAGTAATGAATTATAATAGTCCAGCCTAGAAGTAATAAATGCATGAGCTACTTTTTCAGCATCACTCTGAGGCAGGATGTTTCTAGTTTTTGAGATACTGCACAAATGCAAGAAAGCAGTCCTGCATATTTGTTTAATAAGTGCACTGAGGAACACATCCTATTAAAAATGACAAGATTCCACACAGTGTTACTCGAGGCCATCCAGAGTAAGTTAGATTAGATTAGATTATATTTGATTAGATAAAACTTTATTAATCCCTTAGGAAAATTCAGTCAGGGAAATTGAAGTTCCAGTAGCACCTTTTACAGATGAGACTGGCACACAGACACAGCAGAAGTCAAGATAAACGAGCATATGAATAAATAAACAAATAATAAAACAGACAAGTATTTCTTTATGTTGTGTTGTGGTCGGGCTCAGGCTGCTGCTCCTTCCCCTCCTCTGTCCTCCTGGTGGGGGGGGGGGGGGGGGGGGGGGGGGGGGGGGGGGGGGGGGGGGGGGGGGGGGGGGGGGGGGGGG
>JAVDPK010000983.1:127780-146058 GCA_034780415.1 Cichlasoma orientale | reverse complement strand
ACACACACACACACACACACACACACACACACACACACACACACACACACACACACACACACACACACAGATTTGTTGCAACAGTGGCATCCTATTACAGCACCACGCACAAATTAAGTGAACTCTTTAAACCTCTTGGAAAGGCAGACTGCACGGCTAGGTGCTTGATTTTCTACACCTGTGGCAACTGAATTACTGTAAGCGGTGTGGGCTAATACTTTTTGTCCATATAGTGTACCTTAACTTTAAACCAAGTCTTTATAAAACAAGGTGGCTCTGCAAGAGGGGTGCCGTTAATCTGGTGGATGTTTAGATTAACTCATTATGCCCAAAATGGTTTCGGAGTAGTTGGACTCTTTAGCAAAAACACACTGTTTGTGGCAAAGTGTTTCTTGTATGACACACCAACACTGTAAAGAAAACATAGATGTGGCTTCTGGGTCTGAAATGTGATGCAAATACATAAGATCATTAAGCCTGTGTTCCTTCTCTTGGCCAACAGGGGGAGAGTCTTGTTCTTGCAAGAAGAAGCCTGGTTGTATAGACATCTATGGGTCAAAAACCCACAGCTTTCTTGACTTATGACATCAATAAACACTTGTACTGATTAATCTATGGTCTCAATCTCTAGTTTCAACCTTTATTGAATATAGCATCATATTCATTTTGTAAATTATAGTCCCCATTACAGTGAAAAACATGGATAAAGCAGGGTATGCTTTAGTCTGGGCCTACGATTACCTAATGAGCATGAAGTGTCCCTCAGTTTCTGAGTGGGAACCGCACCTTGTTCATCATGTCCGGTTTCAAAACACTAAGACGGTGATAATGAAAATGACCAGCTTGAATCTTTATAATAGTCTTTGCTAACCAATGGATAATATCACACTGGCTAAAATCATTTAATACTAACAAGTCACGATCCTGAGCTGAATCACCACACCCAAATCTTAGTTGGCAAAACCATAATTCATATTTACTTCATAGAGTCACTATAAAGCCTCAACTGTTTTTTTAGGCGTGCATTATACAGTACAGTTATGATGTGAGGGCACGTCCGGCAGAAATTATAGCAGGATTCTTGTTATAACTTGACATTACCAACTTAGGAACTTAATATTACCAATTGCCATTATCCAAACCTGAGTCTTACATATGAAATTTAGCTCCTGTTAATTTGCATGGTCAAATACATTTTCAGGCCAAACACATTTGTTGCCAATATTGTGTTCCATTGTAATATTTTTTTCCAGTGAGGGAAGTGATAAATCGAAGTATTTTGTAGAAGTGATACCAACTACGACCTTATAAATGGTTAGAAAATCATATTTACAATGTGAACTGCATGTTGTGCAGATAGCAGATCGCAACTGTAGTTTTCATTTATATTGTGCCTCCTGCTTTACTCTTTAAATACTAAGCAAGACTGCAATATTCCCATAACTAGCATAACAGCAGAAAGAGACAACACTCTCTGTCAGATAATAGTTACAACAAAGTCTGTTTAGTCAGTCAATAACATCTTACTGACACAATTAACATCTCTTTCTTGGCTTGCCATATTTTCCCAAAATATGTTGCTGCTGACTCTGCAGGGGCTGTGAATACAAACCCTAGACTGACAAATAGCCTTAGCTCCATTGTGAGGTCAACCTTATTAGCTAAGAAAGGAGAACATCAAACAAAAAAGAAATGTTTCAGCACCTTGGAGAGAGACACTGACGTAGAAGATTAAACTGACCGAATGGAAGCAAATGTAGAATTTCAAAATGGACAGATTTGATTTCTTAGCTGACATTGTGATATCGATGAGCTCAGCATCTGTGACTGTTAAATAGGTACTGCACTTTCCCAGTAGTTCTTTGATGCATGCTTTGGACTTCCTTTCAGGTTCTCTTGAGAAAGTCTTGATGTTGACGTAATGCTGAAATATACAGGTATCACTTTGGGTTGCGAGAGTAGGAGGAAACATCTGTTTGAAATAATTAATGATATATTTCTGGCAGTAATCTGGATTGTTACTAATCTACCAATTTTACCAGTAGAACTGTTAACTTTTAAGATGAATTTGGCAGCCTATTAGAACCAAAGCTGTGGCTCATGATCACCTATAAACTGGTGATGCACCTGTGTGGCACATTTTGAATTAGATCAGTGTTGAAAACTAAATCAGTCAACCAATATTGTTATATTGCTTACCTAGCAGTTTCATTTTTTTAAATTGAACTGTATTTACACAAATAGAACAAGAAAGACACAGGACAAGGACATACAACACAGAAAAGAGGACAAGTCAAAGCAAACGGGACAGAAGAAAGATCCACATTCACTGGGATGTGAGTGAATGTGGTGCATATGACAGTCAAGGCTGTGTGAAAGTGATCATGAGGAAGAAGAAGCTATTCAAACCTACCTGGCTCTAAGTGAAAAAGTAATTGCACTGTTAAATAATGGATTGACTGTTAAATAATGGATTAACTGTGCTTTACCACATTCTTTGGAAAGCTGAGTTCAGTTTGACCAGCCACACCCAGGCCTGATTACTGCCAGACCTGCTGAATCAAGAAATCACTGAAATACATTCTCTCTGACAAAGTGAAGTAGACTAAAAGATCTCAAAATGCAAAACATAATGCCACAATCGAAAGAAACTCAAGAACAACTGAGAATCAAAGTCACTGACATCTAACAGCCTGGAAAGGGTTACAAAGACATTTCTAAGCCTTTGGGACTGCAGTAAACCACAGCAAGCGCCATCATCAACTTGGCACAGTGGTGAACCTTTCCAAGAGTGGCCAGCCTACCAAAGCAGCGCATCAATGACTCATCCAGGAGGTCACAAAAGAACCCAGAACAACATCTAAAAAACTAGAGGCTTCACTTGACCCAGTTAAGGTCAGTGTTTATGTTTCAACAATAAGAAAGAGTCTGAGCAAAAATGGCATCCATGTGCGAAAACCACTGCTGACCAAAAAGAACACAGAGGCTTGTCTCATATTTGCCAAAAATCCCCCCATCTTGGTGATCCCTGAGACCTTTGGTAAAATATGGGTACGAGACAAAAGTTGAATGTTTTGGAAGGTTTAAGTCCTGTTACATTTGGAGTAAAATTAACACACACACTTTATAAAAAGAGCATCATACCAACAGTCAAACATGGTGGTGGTAGTGTGATGGTCTGAGCGTGCTTTGCTGTTTCAGGACCTGGACGACTTGCTGTAATTGATGTATCCATGAATTCTGCTCTCTACCAGAAAAGGCTGAAGGAGAATGTCTGGCCATCAGTTCGAAACTCAAGGGCATCTGAGCTATGCAGCAAGACGATGATCTGAAAGACACCAGCAAGTCCACTTCTGAATGGTTAAAAAACAACAGAATGAAGGTTTTGAGGCGGCCTTGTTGAAGTCTGGATTTAAATCTGATTGAGATGCTTTGAGGGAAGACAGATCGGTGCTGCAGTGATGCGGATGCTGCACGGGTCCATCGCCCTGAAGAGAGAGCTGAGTGTGAAAGCAAAGCAGTCAATTGACCACGTGATCTATGTCCTTACCCACACCTATGCCCACGATCTCGGTTAGTGATCGAAAGAACGAGCTCATGGATACAAGTGGTGGAAATAAGCGTTTCTTCTTCACTCACCTCTTTTCACTCTCTGTGTGCTTATACAGTACACCACTCTGCATTTATTTATTAGTTATTATTAATTTCTGGCTCTTTTCCAGAGCATGACTTCAGCACTGTCTCCCTCCCCTCACACCAGGTGTTGGTGGTCAGGCGTCAGGGCCACTCTTTCCTTACATCCATGCCAGTGTTCTAAATATCATATCAGGAATGCTTCAAGGGACTTTCTTTATGTCCACTTGGACATAATCATGAACTGATTAGAATTTTACAAAGTCACTGTGACTTTGCAAAACACATTTTTCACTATAACTCCATAATTCATAAACGAATTATGACAAATTTTGATGCAGGTGTAATATGATAAAATGATTAAACGATGACATCTAAGGTGTCAAAGGTCATGTCTGGGATGTAAAGTGCAACTTGGCTGAGGCATGCAACCACAGGGCAGTAATTCTAGTTTTGGAATAGAAGTGGATGGTAGAGGACTGCTATGAGAGTTCAGGGTCACAGTTCACATCTGCACCTGGTGTCCTTAATGACATAAATGATGTGAATTATAGGGTGCTTTTGATATGCGTTTTATCTAGTCTATCATCACCTGCATATAGCTGCACTTTGGAGCTAAATTGATGTCTTTATTATTGCATGTGCTGATAGAAGGAAGCTTGCAGGTGAACATACAAAGGAATGATGTACTGAATCAAGTCATTCTAATTGCCTAATCTAGAAAACAAAGCTGTGGCTCCACACCTGTTTTTTTTTTTTTTTTTAGAGCAGTTTGCATGTGAAATTATTGTGGCAAGCATTAATATTTAAAACCAAAGCGTGCCTTCATCTGACAGCTATGAACTTAATTATATCTTCACATACACAGATGACTCAGATGACAGGAAAATTACGGAGCTGTCTCCATTAGTCAAACGAGCCAGCTGGGGAGCAGTGCTACATCACTGAAGTGACGCGCCGACCCTCCTCCTGTTTCCTGCGAGGGACACCAGTGAGAGAACTGTCACTTTCCTGTTAGCATAGCGGCTGCGAGCTGTGCAACAGCAAAGACAGCATGAGAGTGTCTGAGGAACCCCATTTGTGTTATGCATCACATTTCTCACATAGACAACAAATTTAAAAAAAATGCCTAGGGCTGATCTCAGTCATCAGACAAAGAAGCAGGTGAAGGTGTTCTCAACAGCAAGCAGACATAAAAACAGAGTTACTATAGAGAAAGGCGTAAAGCATGATAATTAATAGGAGTGGGATACAGCACCTGGCATTGCATCAAGCTGTGGTTCACCACAAATAAGCAGCAAAACTGTCACGGGTTTATGCTGGGAATGACTAAGGATGACTATAGGCTACTGCATGTTAAATTACAAAGCCTATTAAAAAAAACCTCCAATCCCATTCAGTTGGCTTGCCAATAAACGTGTCAAAGAGTTGATTTGGAAGGAAAATAGGGAGAAATTTACTGAGGTACAACCTCCCGTCACACCCAAATCTGTGCTCACACCTCTTGGACTTCACATAGCACTTACTGCCACCTTGATCTTCAGGTCTGTTGAGTAGACTTGCTGTATACTTCTCATTTTCTTGCTGTCTCAATAGCTACATATCAACGTCTTTCCCCCCAGAGATTGGTTATGACGAGGGGTGTTTTGTGCCCAGAAAATATCTTGGCATTGATAACAAAGTGTGGATTATCATAACATATCTACAGTGCGATAAATACAGTTCCATGTGAAATATGTAAATGGGGTCTATGGAGGCACTCGTGGTCTCTTTTAGGCTGTTTCCAGAAGAATGTGTATTGACATACTTTTAGCCAGCGCTCTACATGCCTTTAGAATGACAGGGTAATCTGAAGGAGGTATTTATGGGTAATGAGAGGGAGGGTGACAGCCCTTTCACATGTATGCTGAATATTTGTATTCAGGAAGTTCAACACCTGGTCTGTGCTGTTTATTGTCACAGTGAGCGCATGCAGGCTCTCTCTTTAAATTATCGTGTTTTCATAGTTGTCCTCTAAATGATTCTACCTCCATATTAAGTCATTAAGTTCTCAGCCTCTCCCTTGCAGGTTATTAATAGGCAGAATTTGGACTTAATTACAGGTTTGCAAGTAACCAGTAATGATAGGAAGTGCTGAGCTTCCCTTTGAAGGAAGATCCCAATCTTGTGGAAGATGGATAAGCACCAGTCGTGCAGATGACACTGATATCTTCATGTCAAAAGCCTCAGGGGTTATAAAGAGAAAGGTTTGTTAATTTGTAAAACACACTCCTGCTTCAGTTCAGAAGATTACACACAGCAATGAGCCCTGTATACTGTGAAGCAGTGCAAGTGTAACAAATATATACTGCACTGCCTCTATATGTCTGTGTGTGTGTTCATGGGGGTTTGAGGAGTCTTTAGTTGAGAAATTTGCAGCCCCTGGCAGCCTTAAATGTCAACGTCTTGTTTGAACAATATCTGTCATGGATTGTTCATTTGATTTAGGATTTTGTTTGGCAAAATAATAATAAATAACCTTCGAATTTAAGACATTTTAATTAGGTAAATTTAGTACACCTCTGAATAGCTGGATTTCTGCTGCCACCAGTTCACTTATAAACAAAGATAAAGAATATGAATGGCTGATTCAGATGCAGTCTATTTTGAACAATGATCCCTTTATGTGTTGCCTTCTGTGATCACCTGTCAGCTCCCCCCTTCCCCATACAGCTTTTTTTGTTTCCCTGCAGTCAGACAGCTCCAGGTCAGGTAAGTTTTACCTGCAGATGAACTCTGCACCACCTCCTGTTGTAGCCGGCAGCAGCGGCAGAGCTCTCATATCCACTAAACAAGCGGTGAATTCCAGGTCCGTGCCCCGAGGCTATAATACTTCCACCAAACTATAGCCCCATATTTACATTTATTTATTTACTCATTTTATATATATATATATATATATATATATATATATATATATATATGAGATTTCCAGATGAGCTGCAGCTCATATCACGTTGCTAGTAGTCAGAACATTCATGAGAACTGCATTGGTAAAATTTCACCATCCATTGGAGAGATGAAAACTAGCAGCAGACAAAAACATCCATGTGGAGCTATGAGGAAACTGTAATCTCTATTGATGAAATCAGCCTTGACTCTTACAGATTATGATCTCATACAGCGAAAATGTAGTTTTAATTATGTTTTATCTCCAACATAATAGCATGTCTTTTAAAGGACTAATGAAATCAGCATAAGCAGGCTGGCATAATCCTGGTATAATCCACACGATTTTCAACCAGGAAAAAAGGGCCCAACTTCCACTTAATTTTTTCAAGCAGCAGCCTCTGTGGCAGCCAATAAGTACAAAAAAAATCCCAGCAGTTCCTCTAATGGAGACCACAGGCTGGCCCCCATAATGAGTCAACCACCATAGACTCACATGCTGAAATCCCCGGCTTCAGCCATGCAAATTATATTTGCAGCCTGGTACAAGAAGCAGTTTTGGACAGTTCCCAGCTTCCCCCTTCATAACAACTGTAAGGCGGATTGAATTTTTTTGTACCTCAGCCTCTGGATTTTGTTAATGCTTAAAATTAAAAGCAGTCCTGCTTTGAATGACATCTGTTCCAACACAGTCATATGTAGCTGATCATTGTCTGCTTGGCCTCACCACTAATTATTGTCAGGGTTTGGGCTTGTGTGGGGTTTTTATTTTCTGTGTTGCACTTTCAGGCAGTGAGATGGGCGGGATTGGTGTTTCCCAGGCAGTCAGAGTCGCACCTGTGAGACGTCAGTTCATTTGGGCATTTAAGGACCAGTTGTGGCAGTTTTGCTCCATGGTGCAGCTCGGGCTCCAGCTGTTCTCTGCTCTCTCACTAGTTAAAGTGTGCCTGATCTAAGTCTCTTGTCTTTTCCCAGAAAGCTGTTGGAGAAGCCCAGCTCGCCTCTCTGAGGATCTGCCACCGTTTCGCATTCCGTCACCCTGTTGCCCAAATCCAGCCTGCCCACTCTCCACCGACACCCAGCAGCCCGCCTCGGACCCCGCTGGCCTCTTGGAGTCTCCCCCCAAGCTCTGCTCACTTGCACCCCCCAAGTAATGATATTACCTTCACCAGCACCCACACCGTCCTGTCTCTTACCTGACTCTGTTTAATGATCATCTCCCTCTCCGCTATTTGGTCAGACCTGCTTCCCCATTCCCAGTCATTCCTTTTTCTCACCTCTCTGTAAATTAAAAAAACACTAAGCATCGTAAAGCACTGTTGTCATCTGCTCTTGGGTCAGCTAAATTGCTAAATGATGACAATTATGGCTTTTTGAGAGGTACGGCTCATCCTGAATGTCTGTGCTTCAGTTTTGGTGAGCGAGGTCCTAGTATTTTATTAGTCTGTTACGTATCTGCCTTTGTGTTGTACCTTAAATTTTATGGATGCTGTTTGCCGGTGGAGCTTGCAAGAATTAGCTGATATCTTTACCTATTTCTGCCATGGCTGCAACCAAAACAATGTTGAGCTTTAATTGCAGAGTTCAGAAACCAATAGGTAATGTCATGTAATGATTTGAAAGGATAAGGAGGGTTCTTGGATGCCAGGAAGGTGATTTCTGTCCCTTCTAATAAATGATCAATTGACTAAAAGGGATCAACAGTAGATCCTTTAAGCCAACCAAAGAAGATAAATGACAAAGATATATTCATGATGATTAGGGTCATCGAGCAATGACCTCCAAACCGGAGAGGCGAGTGTAAACTGGTTGCGATAAAAATTAACACCTGATGCAGCAACTCACTGTGGAGTCTGCAGTGAGTTGCTGAATCAGTGTGTGTAGTTCAAGTATCTCAGGGTCTTGTTGAAAACAGGAGAACAACCAGTTGATCTACATTCCTACACCTATGGCCACAAACTGCGGGTAGTGACTCGAGGAATAAATTCATGGATGCAAGGAGGTGGAAGTGAGCTTCCTCCTAAAGGGGTCTGGGCTCCCTAAGGAGAACCTCAAACATGGCTGGTGAGTTCCTCAGCTGGGCGTGTCCAACTGGGATAAGACCCGAAGCCATTAAAAAGAAGGCAGATTAAAGGCACTTTGATCGTGACGTCACGTCTCAGACCCAGACACTATGTCCGTCTTGTAGCCCCCATGACCCAGATTTAGATAAGCCATGGAAAATGGATGAATGGGCAGCTTATGATTTTCCTCAAAATATATTTGTTAATTCAAAATATAGATTTTTTTTAACCATCTTATGAGTTGCCCCCTTATTTCCCCTAGAAGCAGTAAGGGTGTACTTAGTTTCTCACACACTGCGTCTGCATTCTGGCTCAGTTTTTGTCATGGTTGTAACCTGGATGCATTTTGTAGGTTGAATCTTGTGCTTCAGTGCAGCCACACTTCCTAATGCATGTAAATAGAGACAGGAGATCCATCCACAGTTAAAATAAATAGTACTTGCTTGATGTTTGATGACCGGTTTGGTACCACCACATTTAAAACCACCACTGTTATTTCTCACTGTTTTTTTATTTTCTAGTTCTACATTTCAAATTGAAAATGTCGATCAGTAAAACAGAATAAAGGTGTTTCCTGTGTCCCCCTAGATCCTTGGTCTTCGTATACTGTGTACTGATACAAATTTGAACACTCAGAGGCAAATTTGTGATTATATTACATATAAACATTTCATATTCAGAATCATCTTCATCTCGTACCAACTTTGAAACTATATGCCATTAGACATTAAGGAGGCGCACTCACATACTTTGCACATAAAGGTTTTCTGTTTGGCACACTTTCAGATATTTATAGCCAAAGGAATAATACAACACGTTGCAGGCAGCAGCATAAAAAAACAAGATTGCCTCTGTCAACTTTGCATCCTGTGAACATTAGTTGCCTGGGATTTGTGAATGGAATGTCCTGTCATCTCCATACTTGCACATGAACATGCCTATTTAAAGACTTTACAATAAGGCCCATACACGCCTGATCATTTTACCCGGGGAAAATATGAGCCTAGAGTATGTCTGCATACCTTACAGCATTTAGGCAAAGTAAACTCTGCTGAGGGCTGAGGTGAAGAGGAGGTGTCTGTAGACTGCTCAGAGTTTGGCAGCCAAGCCAAAGTCCATATAATAAACTTCTCTCTGCCTTTTTATAGTGTGGAGATATTTGGCATGTATTTGCTCAGTTCAGACACATCTGCACATCACACTTGTGTACATGTGTCTGAACGGTCTTTTGAAACTGGATGTTTCAAATCACCAGCATGGCATGGGTGAGGGATCAGACTGTGAAACTGCATGTTCATTTTCAGATGACTTGTCCTCCTTTCTGACTCTTAGAATGGCCAGGATTTACAAAATGGACTTAATGTTCTATTCAGTGGGATCTGAAACGAGTGCAGCCTGTAAACTCATCATGAAGGTGATGTGATTCAACAGATCAAGGTTGAGTGCTGCTTTCCCATAGACTTTGAATAGGACTACAAGTCTTTTGGCAACCACAGGGTTGAATCCCCTGGTGGCCATTAAAAAGAAGGCAGATTAAAGGCACTTTGATCGTGACTTCACTTCTCAGACCCAGACACTATGTCCATCTTGTATTTGTCCATATGTCTATGATATACATCGTTCTTCCTGCCATTCTGTGGGGCAAGCAGGATTTGAACCTAAATGCAGAACATGATAGACAGCAAATAAACCAAAAAAACAAACCCTGGATGGAGCGCCAGTCTGTTGCAGGGCCAACACAGTGAGACAGACTGTCTCACTGCGAGATGAAAAACTCCCTTTTAACAGGGAGAAACCTCCGGCAGAACCAGGCTCAGGGAGGGGCAGTCATCTGGTGTGACCGGCTGGAGTTGAGGGGAGAGAGAGAGGACAAAAGACAGAATAGAGCAAAGTGCTCTATTGGGGTGATATAGTACTATGAGGTCTTCAAGATAAGATGGGGCCTGTATATTAAAGACCTTATATGTGAGAAGAAGAATTTTAAATTCAATTCTGGATCTAACAGGGAGCCAATGAAGAGAAGCCAATATGGGAGAAATATGCTCTCACTTTCTAGTCCCTGTCAGTACTGTAGCTGCAGCATTTTGGATCAGCTGAAGGCTTTTCAGGGAGCTTTAATAATGAATGATAGTAATGATTTACAGTAGTCCAGCTTAGAAGTAATAAATGCATGAATTAGCTTTTCAGCATCACTCTGAGACAGGATGTTTCTAATTTTAGAAATATTGCACCAATGCAAAAGTGCCATCTGGCTTCATGGATAGATAAAGCTGGGTATCATAGCAATGAAAATGCATGCAATGCTTTCTAATAATGCTGCCTAAGGGAAGCATGTAGAGTGCAAATAAAATTGGTCCTAGCACAGAACCCTGTGGATCTCCATAATTAACCTAGTGCATGTCGAAGACTCCCCATTTAGATGAACAAACTGGAGTCTATTAGATAAATATGATTCGAGCCACTGCAGTGCAGTACCTTTAAAACCTATGGCATGCTCTAATCTCTGTAAAAAAAAAAAAAAAAAAAAAAAAAAAATTATGGTAAACGATCCTTGGAAAACAACCTCAACAAGAAAAATGAAAAAATAAATAAAAATAAAGACCCAATTTAAAAAAAATAATAATCAAAAAACGATAATAATTCTATATTAATTCTTCCAATCAAAAAAACTTATAAAATCCCTAATCTGGAGAACAAATCTGGTCAATCGGTCAAACACACATATGTAAAAGGTTTCGTGTTGAAATCACACTTTTCAAAGGTGGCGAGTTCAACATTATCAGCTGTAGGCAGCAACAGCCAAATTAATGAGAAAAATGCAAAGTTAAATAATATATTTTTAATGAACTATGCGCCACATTGTACAAAATACATGAACAATGTAAAATGGTGTAATGTGACTGCCAGCCTACCTTAAAAACTAAATGTCAAGCAGAAAAAGAGCTCCCCTCCAGCTCTACCTGACACTCTTGGCACTCACATAATGAGTCTTTCACATGGAGCCATTGTTACATCTAAGTGTATGGTGTGCAGGTTTAAATTGCTCAGAACTGGCTGGCACCATAAAGGTAGGGTTACAACTGTGACAGAGTAACACAGTTGTGCTGCACACAATGACAGGTTTCATTATACTTTCTCAGACAGGGAGGCATGAGAATGAAAGGAAACCAAGTGCAATTAGGGGTTTTCAGCTTTGTGTTTTTGTAACGAGCTTCGCGAATGATCAAAAAGGCCCTGGAGGACATGATCACAACTAGTAGTTTAATAGATGTCAGGAAGAAGAGATTAAATGAAGAATCCTGAGGTTCAGAGCATTATTTTGAAATCTCTGACCTTTAGAGCGATATTTCATTCTCATCCTGCTGAATCATCGGCACTGAATCATCAGACCGTCTGCAAAGTCTCCAGATTATGATAAACAACAGCAGCAGTTGCAGGAAATCAGAAGGGTGTTGTTTTTTGTCTTGATTTGTTCAGAACAGCTTGTGATGTCTTCATGTGAGGGGTGTAAAAAAAAAAGAAGGAGGCACTTGTCCGTTGCGGACTCCTACTGCACACAATTAAACACATTGCTGTTTGGAGTTGAGCACACAAGCGGGTTTTACTAGTGAGGACAGGACTGCGCTGGAATTCTAGAGGTGTGCAATAAGTCGGCAGTAAAAACACTCCATGTAACTATCCAGGAGTCCCACACACATGCAGCCCAGTGTAAAGTGATCATGCATCCTGACGGATCTGTCACCAGATGCTTAGTGTGTCCCACAGTCGCTGACGGGCCAGGCTCCGGCTCTTTGTCTGCCTGACTGCTGCACAACAGAGCAAATTCACATTCCCCACATCCACAGGCAGCACTCTGCTCCGCTCTGTGGGAGAATACTTTATGACACACATTTTGTCTGCACAATTTGTCATCCAGTGAAAGGATGTTCATTAGCTGTGGATGGGAGCTGCTTCCAAGCTGAAAAACATCTCGCCTTTGTAGTGTGGTCGACTGCAGTCAGAGATCCTTCAGCGTAGAGCTGTGTCAGGCTACATTTAGCCTACAGTACCTGAAGCTGGGAGTGAGTGAAGTGTAAATCAGAGCTTGAATTCACTGGAAGTGAGGAGCAATCGACATGTGCTAAAAATCTAGCTGAAAGTCCATACTGAAGACAAAAATATACTTAAGCAGGTTCTCCAGAAACATTGTTTCTCTCAAGGAAACTTCTAACTTTTCAAGACTATACATTTCAAAGATTTACTGACCTTTCACATTTGCAAAAAACAACATGCATTCCTGAGGCGATTTGTTACTTAGGGCAGTAACACTACTCAGGCATCTAGGAACAGCCAGAGAGGAAGGTGGAGATACAGATACAGAGATGGAGAGGAAAAAAATACAGTACTATTGAAAGTGAGATTTCTATAAAACTCGAGGTGATAAAAATTGTTTAATTTTCATTTCTATAAGTAGTTATAACATCACATATTTTGTATATTGACCCACACAGACACAAAGAGGTATCCCAGCGCTTCACTCCCAACAAGCATGTTCCGTGACTCTCAACAGAAAACACTAAAGCCATCAAAACTCCTCCCACCCAACCTGTTCCCATTCCAGCGTGTCATATAATGCTGTTTGTCAAAGCTGTTAGCTTGGCCCATTTAAGCAGGAGGCATCCTTCGGTGTCTGTGCCCTGATGCTTAATGTATGGTACATTAGTGAACTGGGTGTGTAAATGTCAGCAAACATGTTTAGTGGTGTAAAGGGTCATATTGTACCCTAAACACACCCTTTCCCAAACCTGAGTACTTTTTTTTAGTGCCTAAGCATAACCAGGTAATTAATTACCTCACAAGTGGTGAAAGCAAAAGAAGAAAATGCTAATGAAACATATCGGCCAACCACACAAGTCTTCATAGGATGCAATCCAGGGTCCTCTGGCTGAAAGACCTGCTACTGCCACCCCTCCATGGACTTAGTGAGACTGATATCTCTTGGTGGTTAATACTGCCAGAGCCGACACATCAGGGCACCAAGGCCAAAGGCAACTTTTTGCTTGATGTGAGGGTGCAAGTGACATCATCTGATTTTATCTTTTATTGCAAGCTAGTTTGCTGTGTGCTACTTCTGAAAGAATGACATAATGTCCATATTCAATCATAATTCACTACACTGTCCTTAAAAACACCACATCAATGAAAAGTTTCAGTACTACACCAGGAAGTATTTGCCGCTATGATTTTCTCAAACGACAGAACATAACTTCCTTCAATCGCTTTACATCCTGCTATCATAAATACTTAATGCATTGTTTATCACTATGTGGCCCAACTCTTCACATCACTCTAGCACTCTCAGCGATACCATCCTACATTTACAGTGAGGCCCAAAAGCTAGGGGTGGGTCGATCGATCCAAATATTGATACCATCAGTACCAACGCCGATATTGGTATTGGATTGATACTAGTGTGATAGGACTGATGCTTTCGATTGTTTCGCTCCTGTAAGTTCAGTAAATTGCTCCCATTCTCTAGAAAAGAGACATGTCTGTGCAAACACCTCCTCACATGCAGGCAAACTTTGCTCCACCCCCCCCCCCCCCCCCTCCCTGCTCTGCTGGTTAGTATTGCAGACTAGTTGTCCTGCGGTCATGTGATTCAGTGGCAGTGAGGAGAGCCATATAGGCTGCAGTGAGTGAGAAAGTAGCACAACCTTTAGAGGTACTTCACCGCTGTAAATGAAAACACTGCAAACCGCGATGCCTGAAGAAATACTGTAAATATGGACTTTCTCCGATTTTGGAAAAGTCTATGGGGGAATAAATGGAATTAGATGCCACAGGAAAAGTTTAAACATTAAATGAACAGACTGGTTCTTGTATAGCGCTTTTCTACTATACTTGAGCACTCAAAGCACTTAATACAACATGCCTTATTCACAAAAGCACTTCAGTATTTAACCCAAGTATTCTTCAGCATGCAGGCAGGGACTGAAGTAACAACCTTTCACTTAGTAGGCGACCTGCTCTATCTTCTGAGCTATAGCCACATTAAATGATGCAGTCACATGTAGGAGTGCTCATTTTGGGAACACTCATCTAGGTTGTTTTGGAACAAACAACTGATATTATCATTCGGATTGGAGGACATTCTGATATAAGGGTAGGACCAGGTTTTGTTTTAACTATTTTCTGTTTTCAGAAACCAGAAGCTACCTTTGAAATGAAGTAACATACATTATTATTTTTGAAATGACCTTTTCTGTTAAAAGCTTTTCCATTTGGGTGTTCCAAACATGGGAAAATTCCATAAAAAGGGGTGGATGTTAAACAAACACAGGCCTTAAATAGGTAGCCAATGATATGATTAGGGGTGAAAGTAAGCCGGTACGGTCCGGTACTGCGTACCACTAAAAGATTCTGCACCGGTACCTGGAAGAGGGGGAGCTGTAAAGCCGTCATTCAGAACCAGTCACGGCTGCACTTTGGGTCAGAATAGATCCTCTAGCAATAAGCAGCCTAAAACACGACTTAATAAGTTAATAAAAAGCTTTTTTCTCATTTCAAATTGTTTCTGAACTGTTGGTGCTGGAGCCTCAGTTCTCGAGCTTCTCTCCCCTCGGAGCTCGAGGCTTTCGTCAGCGGCCAGCCTTTGAAACGTTCACCGCTACAATTAATGTCTGCCTGTTACAAAATATCCCAATTAAAAGCAAAGGGAGATTAACTAATTGTGTTTCGTGTTATTCTGCTCAATTTCAGCAACACAGCACAGCTAAAACATTGCTCATGATCAGAGATTTCATGTACACAACACGGTGGTTGCCAAGAGGATTGAGGCGTGAGAAAGTTTGGTGATTATTTCTTTCCAGAAGTTTTGTATTGGTGGACAGAGCCAGAATGCATGCAGGTGGTCATCAGTTGTGTTAAGTGTACAGTGTGTGCAAACACCTCAGTTCCTTAACAGTTGAAAAAAAATATATTCCACATTGTCAAGTGATTCTAAGTTCTGTGATATGAACTTCAGGACTTACACTGAGTGCAAGTCCTGTTGGTCCAACTGGCCAACAGGACTTGAGCTTCAGGGCATGAACCAATTGACTGAACATCTTCCTTCAGGGTTTTCTGGTAGGAAGCAGAATTCATTGTTCCATGACAAGTTGTCCAAGTCCTGAAGCAGCAAAGCAGCCCCAGACCACCAAACTACCACCACCATGTTTGACTGTTGGTATATATTCTTTTTTTTATTATTTTAATGAAATGCTGTGTTAGTTTTACACCAAATGTGGTCTTACAAAAAGTGCAACTTTTGTCTCCACAGAATATTTTCCAAAGGTCTTGGGAAAATATTGTCAAGACCTTTGAATCAAGATGTTTTTGGGGCAGACGTGAGACGAGCCTTTGTGTTGTCCTTGGTCAGCAGTGGTTTTCACCTTGGAACTCTCCCATGGATGCCATTTTTGCCCAGTCTCCTACTTATTATTCAATCATGAAGACTGATGTTAGTGAGTGAAGCCTACAGTCTTTTTTAGATGTTGTTCTGGGTTTTCTTGTAACCTCCTGCATGAGTCATTGATGCACTCTTAGAGTAATTAGAGTAACGTTCTAGAAAGATTCACCACTCCTCCAAGTTTTCTCCGTTCGTAAATAATGGCTCTCAAAGTGGTTCGCTGGAGTCCCGAAGCCTTAGAAATAACTCTGTAACTCTTTCCAGATTGATAGGTGTCAATGACTGTTTCTCATCTGTTCTTGAGTTTCTTTAGCTCATGGCATGATGTGTTGCTTTTTTGAGTTCTTTTAGCCTACTTCACTTTGTAATCAGGGCTTGGTGTGGCTACTGAAACTGAACTCAGCTTTCCAAGAAATGTAGTCAACCAGAGTTAATTCATGATTCAATGAGGGAAAGAGTTACTCATACCAGGTAGGTTTGCATAGCTTTTTCCCCTTAATGGATTAAATTATAATTTAAAAACTGCAGTTTATATTTACTCAGATTTTCTTTGTCTAATATTAAAAATTTGTTTGATGATCTGAAACATGTAAGTACGATAAATAAACACAAAAATAAGAAATCAGGAAGGGGGCAAATACTTTTTCACAGCACTGTCTGCACGTGGGTGAAATCCTGAGTGTGACTCTCTGGTATTTTCTCAGCATAAAATAAATCACTTTGAAACTGAGCTCATCTCTCAGAACCCGACAAGAAGCTTTGATTGAAGCCCAAACTAATGTCGCACACTGTGTGTGTGTGTGTGTGTGTGTGTGTGTGTGTGTGTGTGTGTGTGTGTGTGTGTGTGTGTGTGTGTGTGTGTGGTGCATCAGTGGTAGCAGCACAGAAGCAGAATGCATGCCACACAGTGAGACAACTCTGGTATCCGTCATCACAACCATTATCCTTTGTTATAGTCAGACCCACCTACGTCAGGCGATGAAAGTTCAGGTTAAAGTGCACCCGGCTCAGAAAAAGCTGTTGGCTCTCAGTTTTCTTAAATCCCTAAATTAATTTGGCTTGATTGGGCAGAAATGTGTGCATCTGTTACGCGATTGCATGACTCACTGTGCAGTGACCTTTAACAGGAACTTTTTAAAGCACTTTTACAAGAGTGCACAAGTTTGTTTCCAGCTGCTTTAACGCACATGCCTAACATCACATAAAAGAGTTTTAAACAAAAGGTATCACCGTCAGGTAGGTGCCATAACTGCCCCGTCATCTCAGGTATTCAGTTTTTTTTTTCATTTCAACTCAGATTTTTTTTTTCTTGTATTTATCAAACAGTTTTGAAAAGCATGTGCTGCAGTCCTTGCATATCAGTTTAACAGCTGCAAGTCTAAGCATTCTGTTATGGACACTGCTCTGAATTATTGTAAGAGGAGATACACTCTCAGAAACAGGGGTACAGTAAAAGTCAGTATCTGTCCCAACATGTACATTCTACATGAATGTACTGCTCAGGGCTAATTATTAGGCCTTAAGGTACCAATATTTACCTTTTCAAGGGTTAACAAGGTGCATATATGTTCCCAAGCAGTAAAAGACACATATTTGTACAATTCTGTCTAGATTTTAAGGTGTATTATTAGGAAACACTCTGTGTTTGGATAAATATAAAAGAAATGAGGTAAATTTAGGTAATAGGTAAGGTAATAATCTGAGATTAGGGCTGAACCATTTATTTAAGTTAAATGAAAAGTATTTAATAAGGTCTGACAAGTTTCACTCTGTGCCTGTCTTGTATTTTGGTGCCAGGGTGGTGCACTGGTTAGTGCTGCTCACTCCCATCCAGAAGGTTCTGGGTTTGAATCTTGCTGAATCACTCTCTGTGCCTGGTGGGTTTTATGTGGGTGCTCTGTTTAAGTCCCAAAGGGCAACTGGTGATTCCAAATTGGCTGTAGGTTCACATGTGGATACAGAAAGCTTTGAGGGGTCAGTAAGACTACAAAAGTGTTATAGATACACTAACTTTTTTTTGTAAGGGCTGATTTTTGTACCACTACATTGTGTTATCTTTGTCGGATGGATGGATGGATGGATGGATGGATGGATGGATGGATGGATGGATGGATGGAACTTGTGAGTGTTTCCTCACAAGTGTTACAGTCTCCCTACTACCAAGTCTGGACTCTCTTCATGTAAATACAGCAACTGTCAGGAAGGCGGTTCACTTCCTCTTCTCC
>JAVDPK010000983.1:81142-113485 GCA_034780415.1 Cichlasoma orientale | reverse complement strand
AACTCTGCGGATCTTTAACTTTATTTTCAGGCGGGTAAACAACCATACAGCTCGGTCTGGATGCTCTGCTGCTTCCGGTTCCTACACACAAAACTGTCCGCGCGCTCCACCTATACAAACAATAGTTCCTATTGTAACACATGGGTGCCAAAATGCCTAATGGATCATAAACTGACCCAATGACGATCTCTGGACGATCTCTGATGTAATTTTAAGTTGGAATGTGTCTGACTCAACACACCAATTGAGACCAAGGGCCCTCTCCAAAGAAGGTCTGTCATGATCCAGGTTCAGGGTTTTAATTTCTGGTGCCAGTTCTGACTTTGTGATGGAGTCAAGCACCTTCCATCGGTTTCTCATCCGTTTGTTGAGATTGAAGCCTCCATTGGCATTATTAAAAAGTATCGGTATCGGTATCAGTATCGGTGATACTGCCCCCTTTATGTACTTGGTATCAGATCGATACCAAATCTTGCAGTATCGCACACCACTACCCCTCGGAGCTCGAGGCTTTTGTCAACGGCCAGCCTTTAAAACATTCTCCGTTACGTTTAATGTCTAGTCGTTACAAAGTATCCCAATTAAAAGCAAAAAGAGATTAACTAACTGTGTTTCATGTTATTCTGCTCGACTTCAACAACAGAGCACAGCTCGAAAACACTGCTTATGACCGGAGATTTAATTTACACGAGAGCGCATTTACCTCCAAAACACAGAGGTTGCCAAGGGGATTGAGGTTTGAGGTTTGTACAGTGTGCAAACATCTCAGTTCCTTAACAACTGAAAAAATATATTCCACATTGTCAAGTGATTCTAATTTCTTCCTTATACAGGTAGGCAACAGTAAAGCAAAAATAAATAAATAAATAATAATAATAATAAAAAAATATATATATACGGTTTTTGTCATAGTAGCAGCAAGAATTCAAAACTAGGGAAGGGAAGACTCAGACAATAGATACACAAGGTAATGAGGCTGGGGGAAAAACAGCTGGGAAACACAGCAGGAACAAATCAGGGATAACAAGAGACGGAAAGTTAGACTCAATATAAGGCACACAAGAAAAGAGACTATCAAGAAATGACCAACAAAGAAAATCTTACACAGATGGAGATTTCACAGGAAACACAGGGAAGGCAGAGAAAAACAGAAACTCCTGGAATCAAAATAACAATCACTACGAACAGAAACAAGACTGGAAAGAAAGGTGAAGCTAAAACTAAAAGAACTTGAGAACAAAACGTGGTGAAACCAAACGGAGAATGCCAACAAGGAAACAAACTCAAAATACTATAAATAACCCGTTCAAACCTAAAGAAATCATAACCCCACAAAACTCAAAGCTCTGGATTAAGGACCTAGAGACCACGACAGGATTTTTTCAGAATTTTCACTGCGTATGGGAGAAGTCAAGAATCTGTTGGATTATTATGAACTCATAAGCTCACTGTGTCAGATGAAAACCTAGTACACACATCCAGTCATTGTGTAAGTGCAACTGAACCTAGGTGTCCATGAGGAGCACTCTATGAATGGACTACAAGCAAGATGAAAGAATATGTCAAAGTTTGTGACGCATGAGTAGCAGCATGTTTTGTTTGTGTGTGTGAGTCTGACCTGCTGCAGAGGAACAAACAGAGATAGCCAGCGATGATGGAGTCAGTTTGTACGTGATGTCCTGACTAGTTTGGATAATTTGCACACCAGATGACTGAACTATTACCACGCATTCATGGAGACAGTACAAGTGCCAAAATGCAGGTCCAAAACCTAAAATCAGCTCCAAGTGTCAGTCACTTAGTTATATCACGTTTATTTACCTTAAATAATATGCATTATTTTAATACAGATTAACCATTAATTATCATGTGCAGTATTGATTTTGCATTTGTCAGCTTTAGCACAATGTCAAAGAAATGACAGGTTAAGAAATCAGAAAACAAGATAGCTACAGTACAGCGTGCAGCCCAGGATAGCAACTCTCCTCTGTCCTGGATCAGGCCATTGAGCAGTTTGGAGGATGAGGAAGATTAGCAAGTAATCAAGTAAAAGGTATGTTAATGTGTGCAACTTAATTAAAAAAAAATACTTATGTGCACCTGCCCCCAGAATGTCTGTGCACTGCTATGTAAATGTGCATAGAGGCAGAGTAGAGTAAATTTAAGTTTCCAAGCACAGCACAGGAACAAAACCAGCAGACTGTACCCATAGCAGCACAAAAATGAGGGGTGTTCAATATCATAAAAGTCTTAAAGCTGATCATAAAAGTAGACACAGTGTCTGTTTCCTGCACCCAAACTGGGAGCTGAAGCTGAAGACGCCACTTCTCATTGAGGACAGTTAACAGTTAGAAACAGACTGCACCACCTTTCATGTGGGTTTTCTTCCTTTCCAATAAACAATGAAAATGTGATTGTCAGAATAATTTCCAAAATGAAAACCTTACATTTCATAAATCATCAGCTTAAAGCTAAGCTGTTTTAACACTGATGTTTGACATAAGGGAAGTGAATGAACAAAAGACAAAAAATGATGAAAAAACCACCCCAGTTCTCTGCACTAATTTGTCCTAGGAATGCACGCAAGGGAATAACTTAATAAATCCCAAACACTAGAAACTATCTGTGGTATGTTCGATCTAGCCAGGGCCTTTCTGTGTGGAGTTTGCGTGTTCTCCCCATGTCTGCATGGGTTCTCTCCGGGTTCTCCACTTTCCTCCCATAGTCCAGAGTCATGCAGTCAGTGGGGTTAAGTTAATTGGTTATTCTAAATTGCCCATAGTGCGAATGGTTGTCTGTCTTTCTATGGTAGTCCTGCAACAAGCCCCAAGACCTGACTGAACCTGACTTTTCAATTAAAAAAAAAAAACATCCACTGCTCACATGATCCTACGCCTAGCTGTGTGTCTCTTTTTTTCTTTCAGCAGACATTTTTTGTGTGTTGTTGTGTTGTTTCTTATAGTGGGGTAAGACAAGATTATGATAAGATTCGACAAGATAAGCCAGTTTCCTGTCTGTAGATTTCTTGTGCTTGGAGCCACTGAAACACATATCACACCCATGAATGACATCATATCATAATCATATAGACATGTTAATTAAAAAAGTGTTTAAATTCACAAACAGGGTAGTTTATATGACAAATGGTCAAAACTATCAAATTGTGCAAAACACCTCCAAAGACAGTTTTTCTGTGGATGTTAATACTTTGCCTCTTGAGACTGAGACATTATTTGGAGTGCAGCTTTGAGCCTTATGATCACAGTTACGGAATGACCTGTGGGTGATTCAGCTGACCCGTGGATCAAAGCAGCTCAGCGTACCTGTGCCAGCATCACTTGTTGAGTACAAAGGGCCGCGCTGTCAGACAGACCCTCAGTGTAGCTGACCTGTGGCACCTGAGCTGACTCAGAGGCGAACCCACCCAGCCTCAACAAACACACTGGTGGACAACTTCAAAAACAGCACTCAGCTCTGAACTTCATTACCTCACTTGAAAGGAAAAGATCCATCTTTCCTTTGAGGCAGACAGTTCATTTGATACAATGCACTGACCTAAATGGACACATGCAGGGTTGCTTCACAACTGTACGATTCTATAAGTTCTGATTCTTTTTTTAAAGTAATAATGCTCCTTCTGTTATGGCAAGTCATTTCACAAACAGGAGGGTCCTCATCTCAGATCATAATGATATTGAATTGAGTTGAATTGAATCGAATTTTATTTATATTGTGCTAATTCACAACAACAGTTGCAACAAGGTGCTTTATATTGTGAGGTAAAGTCCCTACAATAATACAGAGAAAACCCCAACAATCAGAAGACCCCCAATGAGCAAGCACTTGGCGACAGTGGGAAGGGAGAATTTCATTTTAACAGGAAGAAACCTCAGATAGAACCAGGCTCAGGGAGGGACAGCCATTCACTGCGACCAGGTTGCGGTGAGGGGAAAGAGAAGAGAGCAGAGAAAGACAGGACGAACTCTGGGAGAGAGAGCCAGAGTTTAATAATTACTCATATTTAAATGCAGTAGTGCTGATAAACACACAGAGAGTGAAAAGAGATGAGTGAAGAAGAAACATTTAGTGCATCATGAGAAGCCCTAAGCGGATTGCAGCATAACTAAGAGATGGTTCGGGGTCACCTGATGAGCTTTTAGAGCAACCTGATAATAATGACTTCCAATAGGCTAGCCTAGATGTAATAAATACATGAACTAGTTTATAGGAATCACTCTGAGACAGGATGTTTATCATTTTAGCTATTGCACAAATGAATGAAGGCAGTCCTACATATTTGCTTAATGTGCAAAGTATCTTTTGGCTATTTGTCTTTAAGACATACGTGCAGTTTAACTATTTGATTTGTATTTTTGCATAGAAATTAAAACGTATACAGTGTTATTGAATAATATTGCCTAAGGGAAGCACGTATAATGTAAATAGAATTCGTCTTTGCACAGAACCCTGTGGAACCCCATAATTAGCTTTAGTGTGTGAAGAAGACTCCCCATTTACATGAGCAAATTAGAATCTAACAGCTAGACGTGAGATGGTGCAGTGGGTAGGTGCTCACCTTGCAACTAGAGGATTGCTGGTCCATCTAAGCGCATGCTGTCATTGTTTCCCTGGGCAAGACACTTAACCCACATTAAGTGTGCCGTAGGTGCAAATTGGCAGCCACACTTCTGTCAGACTCCCCCGGTGCAGCTGTGGCTACATTAGTAGCTTACCACCACCAAGTGTGAATGGAATTGAGTATCTTTGAGATTCCAGGAATGACATCTGTCCAGAATAGCACAGCCCAAGAACAGCTATGTAAAACGTTACTGTTTTTCCTCATGCAGTACCTTAAACTGTCAAATTGAGTCCTGAATAAAAAGCTGTAATTATACTTGGAAAAACAAGTTTCATCTGTTTGTTCACTTTTCAAAAAATGGATTCCTACATGGAATTTTTCCTTGGAACAGTCTTGTACAAAAAAACTGAACCAAACAATGATGAGTTAGATGTCAGCCACGTTCCCTGCAGGCCGGAAACAACTATGTTAAGACATGATGAAGTGAGCTTTCAAGCTTTTTGCCCTTCTTCTACTGTCAGTGCCGTAGGGAAAGTCAGTGCTTGGTATGTTAGGGAAAGTCTCCCATTTCCTCTGGTCATATATATCAATGTACGTTATGTACTTTGACTCATTCCTCCTGGTTCACACGATAGGTGATCAGTTAACCTAAAGGGCTTAACTTGTTAGACTCTTATCAGCATGAAATGCTCATGAAGTAAATATCAGTTAGACTATTTTATATTTAAGGGTGCATTCAGGAATTCATTGGCTTCTTTCACATAATAATGACCATAATTTGTTAGAAAGATTTTGCTGAGTGTTGCTGATTGTTATCACCGCTGTTTCCTCAATTGCTGCTATGATTTCAACCTTTTAAACAGGCACCACTAAGAGCAGTTTTGTGTTTGCACTGGGAATGCTCCAGTCTTGCAGGCCCGACTGTGCACTGCACACTCAATGCTTCTCTACAACCTAAATGTGGAGTTAAGTGTGGAGGTAAGCAGCAATGCAACAACAAGCTCTAATGTGAAATATATAAAGCATATCTCCATTAGACCACTTTTAAAAGTTGTATCTGCAATCTTAGCTTGCTTTCATTTCCAAAAAGCTAATGTACAAGAACCTTTCCTCTGGTGCGTTGTAATTTGTGTTTCCCCAGGAACAGGTAAGCTGCATGAGTCATGTAAAAGTTTAATGGTCTTAAAGTCACAACGAATGTCACCCTTTATATAAACTGATTACAGAGCATGGGATTTACAGCTGCATTTTATAAAAAAAATTTATAAAGTGAAGTCTATATAAAAACAATGGGAAGACACTATCATCCTTTTCTAGTACTGATAGATCCAGAACTTTCAGAAAGTAATTTCCTTTGTTTTGGGGTAAAGCGATTAGCCCTGAAACACACTTTAGAATTTCTTTACTCACATGGAATCAGGTGTTTAAAATCAAGCACCTGGCCCTGCAGTCTGTCTGTCTTGAAAAAATGGGTTATTCAAGTGTTCACTGAATTTGGGCATTTTACTGTAATAAGAGGCCATTATTGCACAGAGTCAGTTTGTGAAATTTCTTCCATCTCAGATATTCTACCAGCTGTAAGTGGTTTTTATTACAAAGTGGAAGCATTAAGGAACCGAAACAACAGACCACATAAAGTGCTGAGGTGCACAAAGACGCCAGTACTCTGCTAACTCAGTAACTGTAGAGCTCCAAACCTTCTCTGCACTAACATCAACACCAAAACTTGTCTTACTAACACACTGAACGCTGTACTTCTAATTTGACAATTTAATTAGAGATACAGGTGTGTTATGCTAGCAGCAGCTAATATAGCTGATTTCTTTTTTTTCTTAAAGCAGAAACTTCACTACTGACAAGTAACACGAGGATTTTTCTGACTTTACATAACTCAAACTTAACAAACTACAATGTCTTGATTACCATTAATTATCCACAAGGATACTGGGAAGCCAAGGTTAGGAGTACGGTTTTAGATGGGTTGATGCCCACGTGTTTTTTTTAAAGAATCTTTAACTATTTGGAACACCAAGCAAACCTGCAATGCCAAATGAATAGATGAGACTTGATTAATTAAAACAAAATCAAACCCTGATCCTAGATAGTTTGCCAGTGGCATGGGGGATTTCAAGAGATTACGCTTGGTGGATCAGAAGATACTGATCCACCACATACACCCCTCCATTTTCTGCTGCTTATCCAGGTTCAGGTCTCTGGGGTAGCAGTGCAAGCAGAGACGCCGAGACCTCCTTCTCCCTGGCCACCTCCTAGAGCTCATCTGGGGAGACACTGAGGCATTCCCAAGCCAGCTGAGAGACATAATCTCTGCAGTGTGTCCTGGGTCTGCCCCGGGGACTCCTCCTTGTAGGACATGCCTGAAATAACCTCACCTAGGAGGCATCCAGGAGGCACTCGGGTCAGATGCCTAAACCACCTCAGCTTTCTTCTTTTGATGGGGAGGAATAGCAGCTCTACTCTGAGTCCATTATGAATGATAAAGCTCCTCACCCTATCTGTAAGGGAGAGCACAGCCAACTTTGGGAGGAAGCTTGTTTCTGCCACTTGTATCCATGATCTCATTCTTCTGGTCACTAGTGAGAGCTCATGGCCATAGATGAGAGTAGGACTGTAGATTGACTGGCAAATTAATAGCTTTGCATCCACACTTGGCTCTCTATTTACCACAATAGCCCGGTACAGGGTCTGCATCAGATGCCAGTCCATTCTCCCCTCACTCATGAACAAGACCACAAGATACTTAAATTCCTCCACCTGGGTCAGCAACGCTGGAGTGAGCACGCCACCCTTTTCTGGCTGAGGACCACGGTCTCAGACTTGGAGGCGCTTATTCTCAGCCCTGCCACTTCACACTTGGCTGCAAACAGCCCTAGGGAATGCTAGAAGTCATTGCCTGATAAGCCCAGAAGAACAGTATCATCTGCAAAGAGTAGAGACGAGATCCTGAGGCAGAACTCCTTCGCCGCTTGGCTGCGCCTAGAAATTTTATCAATAGCGTTATGAACAGAATTGGTGACAAAGTGGAGGGAGACAACCTTCACCCAGGACCAATTTGCCTACCAGGGCAACATAGCACTTTGGATCATGCGGGCATACAAACCCCTCCACCATAATAAAGTGGTGATATACAGATCACATATTATGGGTAATTTTAAAAGGGCAAAACAAACGCATGCGTCTCCTCACTATAATTCTTCTCTTCAGTGTCAGTTCATCCAAAAAGTATTTCAGTGACTTTTCATTTTTTAGGTTTGTTGTTGTTACAGAATGCATATCAAAAAATAATAATAATAACTTATGAATCCTTCACATCAGATTTTCCACCACTGAATACTCCACATGCTGTACATTGGTGTCTGCTTTTTAAACCAGAAAGCTCATATTTTGTGTTATTTTTTCAGACAATTGTGCTTCTAGTCTGTGCACCTTTCCAAATGCACCACACAATTAAGCAAAGCAGTGGGAGCAATTATGGTAAAACTGAGGGGGGAATTTTTTATAAGGAGCCTTTCCAAGAAAAATATTGTATCACTTGAAACAGCATTTCTTCATTATTGCATTTATGACAACAAGGAATCAATCAAAATAAGATGCAAGCTGTCACAATCAGTAATATTCCAAAACACATTAAAGCCAGGAAGGTTCTGATAAGTATGACTAATCGTGAGTGTGCAGACGAGGTAGGGCGCGTGGTAAACAAAACAAGGATCTTTTGCAGACTGAAGCTCTTTGATTTTTCAGTGGGTTTTATGAGGCACACACGGGCCTCACACACACTGGCACAGTGCTATAAAGAGAACATTATTTTCTCTGTGATTAGCCGAAGAAGAAGATGAATAGTGTATAATCAACCAATCAAAGGCACCATTTAACTAGCTCCCGCGAGGAAACCTGGCCTGGCAGAGCTGTCACAGATGGAGTTCTCTGCTTTGGAAGAAATGCATCACATCTATCTATGGAAAAGCTTACTCAAGATTTCACACATGATAACCGCCCACTGATAACTCACATGATGATTGGGAGTAGGATTGAGCACAGCAGTTAAATGGAATCAGTGGTGTGGCTGTGCTGTGAGGAAGCCCCTGTGAGAAGAATGGGAATGTGTTTGTGCTAACATGTGCTGGAATGGAAAATGTAGGTATGCATTTGATGTGCTGATGCACAGACAAGTTACGCAAGGATATTGTGCAAGTGAACATTCTTTCAGCAGCATGCTGACAGACTGATGTCGTCTGCTGCCCCCTGTTGGTGGCTCACTGCACAGTTTTAGAAGTTTTAGAGCACCCCGAAAGCTCAGGGTTTCACTGACGTGTCCACGAATTCATATTTTCGCATACAAAAAGAAATGTCATTCTAACACTCAAAAGGACTATAATACATGAAATCTACATGTAATCTGGTTAGTAAAGTGGCACGTGCGCTGAATTATTTGTAAGCTAAGTGGCAGACATAAGAAAACATAAAAAATGAATGTCACAAACATACATATACAAAAATCAAACAGCTGTAGTTTAACCAAAGAAACAGTAAGGACAAAATACTTATAGAAAAAACAACCAAAAAGAAGCAGTTCCAATCTGTGCTTTAATTAACATGTTAATGTGCACATTTTAAACATGGTCAAAAGAAAAGAAACACAAATAATCATGCTGACAGGTGGATTTGTACAGCTTCTACACTCACTGGACAATTTATTAGTTACACATTGGATGTCAGCAACAATACTCAGAGTAGGTTGTAGCATTTAACCAATGCTCAGTTAGTACTAAGGGGCCCAAAGTGTTCCGAGAAAATATTCCCCACACCATTACATCATCACCAGCAGCAGCCTGAACTGTTGATACAAGGCAGGATGGAGTCAGAGCTGCAGTGCTGCCGGAATGCACTGGAGTGACGCTCTGCCCACTTTTTTTTTCCAGGTGAAGAAATAAAATGTTCACAGTTAGCTTACTCGATTGAAATTCAGTTGTCACATTAAAAAATAGTTCATGCAAGAAAGTTAATAAAGACAAAATTTGTGGATTGGTGGTCAAAGCTGTCACCGTGATATTTAAAGCCAGTTATAACAATGTGCTACTGTAGGGTTTAACAAAGAGGCGCAGCTTCATTTTTGTGACTGTAAGCCATGAGGCAAGTCAGCATGATGATGCATTTGCAATAATATATCCACTGGGAACGGAAGGTTCTTTGGTTGATCTACTAACAGTGCCCTAATTCATATACAAATATGGAGTCAGTTAATTTGAATAATCACCTGCCAAGAGCAGAGTGAATTAGTGGGCCAAAAAGAAGTACACCTGATGAGGGAGTGAGAGATGGCTTAACAAAAATAATAGCGTGTAAGCACAAACGTTTCTTTCTATAAACAGCGTGGCACTTCAGATCAATGAAGGGAGGTTGAAGAAAAATGTTTTTGAGTTTGAATTCCTGGGTACTGCCTGAGGTCATGAGGACTGAAACCCCCGTGGCGTGCAGGATTTATCCAGAGGACAGTTACATTATTATAAACAATTCCACCGATTAAACCTAAAAACTGTATGTAACAGCTCACCTGTGTGGAGAAGAATGCAAAATATTATTTACCATCAGATCCCAGGTTGCCTGTGTGCCATGTGTGCATCAACTCAGTATTACAAAATGTAATATTCAGACACTAATCTGACATTCTAACACAGTCCCTGTGACGATCCACTTGTACTGATAACATTTCCCTCTCTCATTCCCAGTAAATGAACACCCTAACTATCACAAATCCAACAAAAATAAAACATGCTTTATTCTGGCATTAAATTTAGCCTTGACCAGCATGCTGCAAATGTTAGTAATAAATTTTTATATTTATTTAAATATTCCCCCAAGATTTTGTGCTATGAAGGGGAAATTCCTACAAATATGCAAATAGCTCAGCCCCCAAACTGACACTGCCTCTTTAGCAAATCCTGATAGGGGCTTTTTAATGCCAAATGAGGGTTTTCTCAGGTTCAGTGTTAATAAATCTGGTCCATGGGCAATTATTTTTTCAGCTGGCCTCTTGTATTTGTAGAAGATTCCCTTTCAGAGCACCATAGAGGAGCCATAATACAATGTGCATGCAAGCAATCAAGGTATAGTTTCAAGTGAGCTGATGGATTTGCAGTGTTTGAGATTTTTAACCAAATTATAAAAATCGGTCCATATGAACACAAGTGCATTCATACATCTCTGTAACACCACAAATCACTGTAATATATATAATAAATATATCTATATCTGTAATATACAATGCTGAAATACACTAAAATTATTTACTCAGCCATACAAATCATTGAATTCAGGTGCTCTAATCACTTCCATGGCCACAGGTGTGTAAACCGAGCACCTAGGCATGCAGACTTCTTTCACAAATGTTCTACAAACATTTGTGAAAGAATGGGTCGCTCTCAGGAGCTCAGTGAATTCCAGCATGGTCCCCTGATAGGTGATAACAAAGTGGAAGTGATTGGGAACAACAGCAATATTTTCTTTATCTGGAGTTTTTAGCATTTGTGAATAGGAATGACTATAATCTAAAATTCACAATGGAATATAATTTGAACGTTATGCATTTTCTTGATATCTCTGTTTATAGGAGTGGCAACCGATTAGGCACGGACCTTTTTCGCAAGAGTACTGACAAAAACACCATTTTGCACGGCAGATCCTTCCATCCCTCTACTCTTAAAGGAGTTTACCCATTTCTCAATTCAACAGAATTAGACGCATTTGTAGCTCCGACACACATTTCCAAATCCAATCTAGGGTCTTGGAGCAACGTTTTGTGGAGCGCGAGTACAGGCAGGACTGGATTTCTCAAGCTCGCAATCGTTTCGCCAATGTCTCACAAACTGAATGTCTTATGCAATATTCGCCTATTTCCAGCGAAATACAAAAAATTATTAAGAAATACTGGCACATTATCAGTTCAGATCCCACCCTAAAATGTTTTAAGACACCACCACGTTTTGTGCACGAGAGACCTCCTAACTTGAGTAACTTCTTAGTGCGAGCTCATCTTCCAAGTCCACAACACTCTCATTCTCTAAATTCAATGTCAGCTGCCAATCACCCTTGTGGTCATTGCACGCAATGCAATTTTACACACCAAACGAGGACGTTTAATCTTCCTCGTTCAGGCAAATCTTTCTAAATACAGACTAATATCACCTGTCAGACTAAAAATGTCATTTACATGTTAAACTGCCCCTGTGGCTTAGCTTTACATAGGGAAAACAACTAGACCTCTAAAGTTCAGAATCTCAGAACACCGTCCGTGTATTCGCAATCATGACTCAAAAAGTTCAGTTGCTTTACATTTTACTCAGGCTTCACACAACGTCTCTACTCTTCGCTCTATTGGGACTGAAGCTGTACAACTGTCCTGCGGCGGGGGGGATGCCAACTCTATTCTTTTGAAAAAAGAAGTGTATTGGATTTTTACATTAGATACACTCGCCCCACTTGGGTTAAATGAGGAATTCGATCTAAGATGCTTTTTATAAGTTCCAAGCTCCTAAGGTCAATTTACATCTTGCGTGCTTGTTGCCACTCCTACTTCTGTATATTTTGTGTATTTCTTATGACTTTTTGTGGTTTCATGTATTTTGTACTTTTTATATATATATTTCTATGTGTATGTATGTGCATATGTATATATGCATTTGTGTGTGTATATATGTATATGTGTATGTGTGTGCATATGTATATATATATACATCTCTATCTCTCTCTATATATATATATATTTATAATAGACTTTATTAATATATTATTTGGCTTGTTCTTACTTTTTTATGATATTGCCTCGTTTTACTTGCTGATAGATATTTCCTAAAAAAACAGGGACTAGTTCATTGGTACTTGCCAGCACCATTTATTTTCACAGCTGTTTTGTGCTGTTTCCCTGTTTTGACTATTATAGGAAACACCTGCACTAGATCATCTGTTTACTGGTGGGTGGGACATATAAATTTCATCCCCGGACACATTTTGTAACCAGTCTGAGGAAGGGCATTGACGCCCGAAACGTTACTCATCTTGTTACGAGGTTGATTATAAAATTAAAAAAGAATTTTCTAGGAGCTTTTAATGTGTGCGGACCTTTTTTTCTTTTGTCTAACTATTTTTGATCCAGCACCCTTTTTTTTTTAAGTTTATTTGGATGTGCGTGCTGTTCTCTTTATGAACAACAGCAACTCAGCCACGAAGTGGCAGGTCACCAGTGACGTGGGGTTTGTGAGGCACTGATGCGTCTGGAGTCGGATGTTAGCACTGCCCCTGATCGGTGCGGCGCGGTACTTTCTGCCTCACTCTGTGTATTTTCACCGTGCATTTATGACCGATAACAAAGAATAAACATGTCACACACATTCATTCAATATATTAGACAGACTGTGGAACATCAGCATGTGTAGCACATGTGTAATCAAACATGTATATTGCGATATAAAGAGAGACATGTGCCAACCACCTGCTTCATTTATTGTCTGTGACACAGCGCCACCAGAGGTGAGCCACAGCACTGCACTGGCTCAGCCCGCATTTCTTCCATGTGTTTGAACAGGCGTAAATTCCACGATTTTGACCATTAACGTGTTGAAATAATTCAGAAAACAGTTCTATAGAACAGTCAAGTGGTCAAATGTATTTTCTCTTGTCATTGTTAGTATTTTACTTGTCATGATGGCAGGGGAGGCACTGCCTCACCTGCCTCCCCTGACTGCACTTCACTGCAGCTCACATAAAATCACATCCACTCAGTGGATGATGAGGTGCATAGTGCGCAGAGGTCATCAACTTTCTGCAGAGTCAGTCACTACAGACCTCCAAATCTCATGTGGCCTTCAGATTAGCTCAAGAACAGTGCGTGGAGAGCTTCATGGAATGTGTTTCCATGACTGAGTAGCTGCATCCAAGCCTTGCATCACCAAGCACAATGCAAAGTGTCAGATGCAGTGGTGTAAAGCATGCCACCACTGGACTCTAGAGCAGTGGAGACATGTTTTTTGGAGCGATGAATCACGCTTCTCCGTCTGGCAATCCGTTGGATGAGTCTGGGTTTGGTGGTTGCCAGGAGAACGGTACTTGATAGAACACCTTTGGGATGAATTAGAGCGGAGACTGTGAGCCAGGCGTTCTCGTCCAACATCAGTGTCTGACCTCACCAATGCGCTTCTGGAAGAATGGTCACAAATTTCCATAAACACTCCTAAACCTTTAAGAAATTCTTCCCAGAAGATTTGAAGCTGTTATAGTTGCAAAGGATGTGCCGACATCATATTAAACCTTGTGGTTTAAGAATGGGATGTCACTCAAGTTCATGTGCATGTGAAGGCAGATGAGCAAATACTTGTGGTAATAAAGTGTACCTGTCAAAATGCTACAATTAATGGGACTCAAACAGATCAGAAGCTTCTTAGCTTAATGTCTGAATCTTACAGTAAAAATTAAAATACACCTAGCATTACATGGTATACATGGTGTGATATGTTACTGAGGAACTTCAGTATGTGGATGGGTTGGGATCTGACCGTAAATAATGCTTTATGTTCTCCTGTACATCCTACAGACCAAACACAGATTGTAATGAAGCAGCTTCGTCTGGTTGAATTCAGCACCTCACCTGAGCTGTCAGGTATCTCTATAATTCAGACAACTCTGGGAAAAGCAGTAGAATTCAAAATTTACCAGAGAACAAGTGAAGGCGAGAGATGGTATCAAAGTTAGAGAGAGCGAGTAGGCAGTTATCCCACAGGAAAGAATGAAAGAGAGAGAGAGAGAATACGCCACACCTGTGGATGAATCCATGCTGTCATGCTGTCTGTAAGTCTGACCCTACCATCCAAATGTCACAGCAGAAATTGAGACTCATGGGACAAGATAATGATTTTTTTAATCTTCTATTGTCACATTTTGGTTAGTTTCCTATTCTTGGCTGAGAGGAGTGGCACCCACTGTGGTCTTCTGCTGCTGTACCCTGTCTGCTTCAAGGATTGTTGTGTTGTGCATTCAGAGATGCTCTTCTGAATACCTTGCTTGTAACCAGTGCTTATGTAAGTTACAGTTGCCTTCCAATCTTTAAGCAGTCTGACCTTTCTCCTCTGACCTCTGGTATCAACACGGCATTGATCTTTGTTAGATCATTCTCTGCATACCCTAGAGATACTAAAACTAAGACTCCGAGCAGCCCATCTGACAGTAACAACCTACTGTTGGCCTACTGCTCCCATTTATTAAAACACATTAAAATATAGCTTGAAAAAAAAACAACTTTAAAATATAGTGTTTAAAAAGGCAACAAAGAACCAGACTTAATACATTTCACCTGTTCACCTGATATCTGTTCCCTCATGCCAGGATAAATCATTCACTGCTGTATGTAAACAAGGCCAAATGCAGGTGATGCTGTATGTTGTGGCCCTAGTAGGCCTACCGTGCTATGCTGTGCGGGCATGTCCTGCTCTCTCCCTGTCTGAGGTGCAAGCCGTTGGATGAGGTTTAATAGTCTGTTTTAATCAGGAAGGTTCCTAACTGAGTGAAGTGACACGGAAGCATCTGAGTGGTAGCAATAATAGGTGCTTGTCAGTTTTTCTAAATACCAAGGAAAGGTAATTCAATGCCTCTGCCGTTACCTGCAGAGTAGGTAATGGCATGGAACATCCTTTATGAAAGCTATTACTGGATAATACTGTGTCCCACAATCCATGGCAGTGCACCACCTGACTGTTCATGAAAATGAACGACTTAATTGACCAGCGGCCCAGATCATGCAAATGTTAATTATAAGAGCACTTTCTGTTTGATGCTGTGCCCTTGTTGTTAAACAGCTCAAGCTCTGAACACAACAGACTGATCTTCTAAATCAAGTTTAAAGGTTCTATTAACTCTATCAAAGCCTGTTTTAGGTTTGCTATAATCCACTTTCCATTGGTTGTGTTCCCAACCTTTAGGATTATCATTAAATTAGTTTTTACTTTGTCTGGCTGTTATAGTCCAGGGGATGTGGGTGAATAATGATTCACCCACATCCCCTGGACTGTAACACTATGATGCACAATTGCATGCTTTACAGCAAAGATTTTCAGTGTTAATTCACACTGATAATAAAGAATCTGTAAAATGCCCAATATAATGTTTTCTTTTTTTGCACTTTATTTTCCCTACAAATATTCTGTAATACATATTAATTCCAGAGAGTCCAATTAAAATGATTATCGCTGGAAAAGAGCAGACACATGTTAAAACAAGTTCATTTGCCTAATTTTAATGATAGGTTTTATTGTCATAAATGCATATTTTGAATATAAATGTTAAAATGTTCACTTTAATGAAAATTACCTGCAGAGGACCACATCAGTAAAAGACTAATAAAAGCACATCAGAGCCTGGTCAATGAAATGAAAGCAGTGTGTTTCAGAAGGTGATCAGTGACCCTGATGTGGAACATCTAGGCCAGCTCGAGGCTTTGATCTTTAATTGAGATGTAAAGAAAGTGGAACTCAGCTCTTACTAGAGGATGAAGAAGAGGCGGCGTTCTTTCCAGACGCTTCATCTAGCTTCAGTCTCGGGGGCAGTTAAATGAACTCAAAGTGCACACTCAAGTGTTTCAGGCAGCATGCCAACCAGTATCTGCTGGAATATAACCATTACCACCCATACAGGGGCTGGTGCCATAAACAGAGAAGTGTAGTTTGGTAGTTATGGCTTAAGTGGAATGTGTTAATGTGTGAGAGTTGAGAGCTGCTTCTGTGTACTGGTGTGAATACTGTGTTTCCAGGAAATATCTAACTACACACGTTACACCTGGATACATTCATCTCTGTTTTCCCCCTCGGGACAAACATCTTCAGGTAGAGCACCTTTCTGTTTAAACTACTAATTAATCACTGAATTATTATTACTAATAATTTAACATTCTTTTTATCTATCTCTATATAAACTGTATATATAAACATAAATGCTGATATTCAATACTGAACAAACAGTATTGTTTGCTCGTACAGTGTGACTCACTTTGAAGAAATTTAGCTCTCAACCCTTTGATGAGCTCAAAGCTGGGGCCAGACAGCTGGATCACTTCCGTTCAGCAGTGCTTGACTACCTACTGACTGGAGTTACAAATATGAATATTTGCTGGAACAAGCTTGATTTCCAAATCACAACTTCCAGGATTTCATGGGAACTGCTGCTAACAGCTTCGTGTCTGACACCACTGGAAGGATCTGATTTTCTGTTTTGGTGTTTTTCATGCAGCTTCATAACCAGTGTGGCCCATATTAGCATTACACTGGAAGTAACAAGCCCATTACATCTAACAGGATGAATTCTACGTTTGCATTTGGTTTGACATGTGGCACAAACCCCAGTCTCATGGGTGAAAGTCCTGTGTTTGACCCTTTCATCCAGCACAACCTCAGCTTTGTGTGTAGAGATCTGGTTGTTCTCATGTTACAGTAACAAGGTGGGTCTTTGCCACATATTTTTAGTTGACTTGATAACCCTTTGAAGCTCAGTCAGATAATCAGAGATCACACCCCCACATGTGTGGGACGCCGCCTCAATAGCCGGATGTGTTTGAGCTTCAGCAGAGAGGAAAGAGGCCACCCAGTGCAGACCAGTATCACTGCTGTACTGGCTGAGCAGCTTCCTGAACAAGCTTTGTATCATCTGGTCACACAAACCACGGGCACGCACTGATTCTTCACTGCGCTCTCACACCCAATAAATGCTTTAATTTTTTATGGCAGATTCAGGGAGCTTTGCCTTATATCCCACTTCTTCATACATTATCATTGCTACAATGTGGAGGTGCTGGAATCCAGTAGGAGGAGGGGATTTTCTGTTTCTTTGTTAATTTTGATATTTGTGGTTTGCAATAAAACTGAAAACTGGGCATCAACAACAGAAACTCACAGCTGAAGGATAACAATAGTGGATACGATGACCAACAGACTAAAAAGCACCAGAGATGGAAATAAAATTTGAAATAAAAACCACTACATATACTTTAATAATGATGAGACCTTAATATTTTATGAAGCTCTTAGCTGGCTGCACAGTGGAGCATTTAGCAGCTCAAAAAAAAATATATATATATTTTTTCTCAGGAGAAAGAAAACACAAAGTACTAGTTATGTCTATTTAACACTCTTCTAAGTATGCACTGTAGTTCCTTCTGCTGCCCTCAAGTGGCCACAAAACATGTATATACTGCATATAGTTTTTATCATTAATTAAGGTTTTCCCTGATAAAATATATTTCTGAGAAAGTATGAGATCAGATCTGCAGCAAACTGTTTACATTTTAATTTAAATTTTGGATTATATTTGGAAACTGAAGGTTATCAGTCCTTTAGAATAATTTATCGCGATGCAGTGCAAAGCTCTTCTGACATTTTATGTCACCGAGTATCTACAGCCCTAAAATATCAGTGTTATTGTTCTGTAAAACCTTCCATCAGCCAAACTGTGGTGTTTATTTTATACAGTGACCCCACCCTCCAGTTTCCAGTTGAAAGGCCATCTATTGGGATGTATTAATAGGATAAGTACAAACATTTTCCGGGTGGGAATTCCACAGGGTGGAACACAGACTGCTTTGTGCAGCAGTGGAAGAGATGATAAAAACGTTTTAGATAAGAAGTACTCAGTGAGTGTGACAGCTTTTTTTCCCATCTTAATAACGTGTAATTAAAATCTGGCTACACTTAAGCAAAAATAAATGATTATTCATTGACTTTATTGGTAGTGTGTTAATGGTAAGGCCTTCTGACACCAGTAGATGGGGATGTTGGTTCGCTGGTAAGAATAGAAGTGATGGTAGAGTAAGGACCCAGTGTGCAGCATGTGATGGTGTTATTGATGTGGACAAATGCACTCTGACACTGTGCCCTTTTATTGAGCAAATGACAACAGCTTGACCATCAGTTATTGGTCAGTTTACAGATACAAATGTTATGTGGAGCTGTACATGTTGTGTGAGGCGAGCCTGCGTTTACAGCGGCAGACTGATTCATTCCTGCACGTCACACAGGAAATTGTCTAGTGTGTAAAAGATAATGAGATTTTTACCCTGAGATAATTACACAGTAAAATAAGAAGCTGTATCCTGTTATAAATGAAAAGGTATAACATGTAACAATAAAGTGATCAACAGTAACATCCCATACAATAATACTGTCAGTGCTGGAATGACATCACTGCTTTCTCGTGTTTTGAACTGAATGTCAACAGTGACATTTGATTAGAACACATATTTAAAAAATAATTAACACCAAAGGCTGAAAAAATCTGAAAACTGTATGCCCAGCTACATCAAAAATTAAGCATTGATATGGAGGTCCAAAACTGAGAAAATAAAAACTTTTAAATTTCTTTTTAGATTTTATTTGAATTGTTTAGTAAACAATATAATTTGTTTTCATATAGTTATATTCATTTTGTCAGTTTTGGACCTCAGTTTGTCAAATGTGGCCATTATGCCTAATTTATGGTGACCACATTGGTTGTGTTACACACAAACTGTGACATCACCAAAACCCCAACACCATATATACTGGTGCTTGAGGGTCTGCTGGACTCCTGAATGACAGGTGTCGCCACTCAAAAAAAACCTTCAACCCTGATGTAGGATTAGAAGAAGGCAAAATGGGTTTGTGGCGTTTTTTCTCAAAATGTTCTACAAAAAGCCTCTTTTTCTCTATAATCTGAGAATCTCAAAGCTCCTGCACTGATATATCATTGAAATGGTAGTAAAAACCAACACAATGTTACACTTGTGTCTTAAACCCAGTCGTGCCACAGTTTACAAAAACTGAGGTGCACGACAAGCTCAAGCAACACCAAAATGGTGGTGCAAGCAGGTGTGATGTCACTTTTGGTTTACACTGTTCACCGGGCGAAAATGGTAAGCATAAACCAGGTTTAAGTTCTAAGGCTGCAAAGTTTTATTTGCTTCTTCAAGAACTATTTTTCTTGAAAAATAGTTCTTGCCAGTTTGAAAAGAGTAAATCTGAGAACAAACCACTAAACCAGACCAGCTCCAGTCTACACAAACAGTTGAACAGACACTAATAGAGGCAGTGTATAAACACTAAGTTATGTTTGCAAGAGTGAAGCAGAAAAATACATACAGTACATACATACAAATACAAGGTTTTTCAGGAAACACTATTGTCACGGAACCACAGCAGAAAGCCTGCCAAAACAGGAATAGTTAAATCAATTACGCCAAAAATGCTTAGCACCATACGAAATGTCTAGTCTCTGTCTGTCTGTCTAGTCTCTGTCTGTCTCTTCTGTATTACATAGTGCTGGGTGTTATGAAGACGTAAATCTTGGCCAGGAATGATGTGAACGTCCCCTGCCTCAGCAGCTTCATTTCCACATCTATCTGGAAGTCTTTGGGTTCGCGGACCTTTCTCTGCAGGTAGACAGCCCCTGTGAAGCTGTTCAGCTTGCGGGTGCTGAAGTAGCCCTCTTCGTTACCCTTTGTGATGCCAATGACAATATGATCTCCAGAGTATGCAGGGGATGGGCCGATTCTGAAGATCTGAGCTGGAATGACGATGTTGGTCTGGAAGGTGAGCTGGTAGTAGGTGATCCGCAAAGGAGAGTTCTTACAGTCTAAGGAGTTTGTGGGACAGCTGATCCGCTCACAGCGTCTGAAAACAAGCCAGGGAAGATGGAGACATAAGCAAAACAAGATTTGGAAGCAGATGCTTTGAGTGTATTGCAGTGTTGTTCTGTCAGGGCAAGAAAGGCAAGCAGTACTCGTCTAGTGAAATCTAAAAATAGACATCAAATATCTAAGAGAAAGCAATCTCTCTTTTTTCATCTCACATAGCGCTGGGTCATAAAACTTCTTCCTGTTTGCATCCGTCCTTTAAATTACACACTTTCTCAATTACAGCCATCTTTGCTGGTTGCTTTCAGACATTGCAGGCTCCGGTTTCCCAGGTGACCCTCTAATGTACTTATTAGCAGGTCATATTTCAATCAATGGTATTCTTCACTCTCATTGGTAGTCTCTTCAATCACTCGCCTGAAAGTTTACTGGAGGTCCGCCCACTTCCGTGTCGCCAGCAGTTAGACTACAGTCACCGCTAGTCGCTTGAAGTCACCAAATATCATTCATTTTCTATGGATTCTGGTCTCCTTGAATTGCTTTCTGTGTGTATGCAGCTTAACTCTACTTGCCTCTGATTCCACTGAAATCTGTAGTGTGTCTCAAGTTCACAGGTGTGTCCATATCCCAGTAACAAAGGCTTGAGCCTGTGAAGCTAAGAGGCCAGCCCCTTTTTCTGGTTGTTTATTCATTGTTGATAAACCTCTGGGAGAGAACAGTTACCATTTGTGGTTTGTGTGGAAACAGAGGCAACATTAGCAAATAAATTATCCATCTGTGATTTATCATTGTATCATAAATTTCCTCTTGTAGAGGAGTTAGTGTAGTGTAACTGCTTTAGCACATTGGCAAGGAAAGTCTTTATGGAAAGGGTTTATTACAAGAGGCAAGCTGAACAGGTGCAGACTCCACAGCACTCTCAGATTAGAGTCTCTGAGAAGTAACTTGGTTGACCAAATGTTACTAAGTTTAGCCAACTGTTCTGCCATCACACCCCATTTTTCATTAATATTTTTAATTCTCCTGTAGATATTGACAGTTAACAATATCACACACTGATCAGGCCTGTTAATTCAGCTGTGACAGTGACACTAAAAGAAGTAATTGACTATGATGCATTACTGTAGATTAAGCCCCAACCAGTCGCGGCACATGACTGCCCCTCCCTGAGCCTGCTTCTGCCGGAGGTTTCTTCTTGTTAAAAGGGAGTTTTTCCTTCCCACTGTCGCCAAGTGCTTGCTCACGGGAGGTCCTTTTGATTGTTGTGTTTTCTCTGTTTTATTGTACGGTCTTTACCTTACGATATAAAGCATCTTGAGGTGACTGTTTGTTGTGATTTGGCACTTTATAAATGAAATTGAATTGAATCTGGCCAGTATCATCTTCCACAACGAGGCACGGTAGTGGTAACAATGAATTGAGACTGAAACTGAATGGAGTTAAACAGAATGTAAAGCATTTAAAATGAGCTCAACCTTAATCATCTGCAGCAGTAATGTGAACTCACATGATACTGATGGGGAACATTTTTCTGCAGAATAAGTTCTTTTGATACTTTATGTACAATTTGCCAAAAATAATTATGTGTAGTGAGGTGTTAATAGATCCATAAGAAATCATCTTTGCACTCCAAAGTCCAAACTCTGCAGGGAACTCAGCCTTGAGCTTCAGCTACCTTTATAATCCTATTTTAGCCTGCGGGGTTTTCTAAAAGTGTCATCATGAGTAAAACACAGTGTTCTGTGCATAAGATGACATATTATAAATGTACAGTAATTACCCACTGCCAGTGGGAAATTGTAGCTGCAGGTTACTGTACGTGTCATTGAAGTGGTTAAGTTATACAGTAGCTACATGACAAACTACCATCACTAATAAGTAAAGAAGCATTATGCATATATTTAAGTCATTTCACATCATCTACACGTACTGTTATTTACAGTTAAAGATTAAACACATGCTCTCATTATTTTATGGTGTCGTTTATTGAAATACAAAACATCTGGTTGTCAGACACCTCATTCAGAACAATGCACTGATTAATGATGGTGACTCACACTCAAAGTGAGGTTTTGGGTTTCTGTCTGTATTCATGCTGACTCCTGCTTTTACCTGGTTTCTGTATAAAATGTTTCTGTGTAAAATCAGGAGTCACCCACTCAATTTCCCATTGTAATGTGAGCAACAATAACTGTTGTTATTATAATTATTCATTGATAGCATTCCCGATACTATACATTAACAAGAAGCACTCTGAGAGCTCAAAACCTCTGCCAGGGCAGCCCAGTCTCATTTTTAAGGGAAGAGTATTATATTTTGTATATACAGTATGCATTTTGTTTTCTGTTCTTTATAAATGTACTTTGAGAAGTTTGTAGTGCAGTAAAAATCAGATAAGGGTAGCATGGCAGATGTTTACTTTGATTACATACGTAGGAGTAGGTAATAGATAATAGGTGCTGATTTGTAAATAACTGAACCTGTATACATAAATATTATACTGCAGTACATTTCTTTCTAACACGGAAGCTCGTTTGTTTTCGCTGGACAGGGCTTTCTTTAAAGATGTAAAGTTTACTGTACATGTACAGTACTGTACATGTACAGTAAACTGCAGCTACAGCTGTGTAAAAGTGAGGTCAGAGGTCAAATGAGACACAATATTTGAAATAGTTGACAATACACACCACACTTGTAAGAATCGTAGATTCTAAGTTATGAGGCTTTTTCTCAATTTTTGACCAATAAATCATGACATTGACCTTGAAGCCAAATTTTAATGGATTGTTAACATGACGCAACTCTACAGCCCTACAAAGTGTTTATCAGAATTAATTCAAAACCTTTCAAACTATCATGTTTACAGAGAGAGTGGCACGCACACACTCATGCACACACAAATGCTACCAAAATCCTAACCTCCCTGGTGTAGGTAATAAAGACTACTCTAGTTCAGTTGTCCATCTCACACATCCTGAATGAATCCATCTGACTGTCTATATCGGTGGCTCATGTGCTAAACACTAATCTGAAGCAATATTTATTTTTCAGTTCCATTTCCCTTATACAAATATAGAGTGGATGTGAATTAGACTCTGCATTTTTCCAAACTGCAGGTGACCTGCAGCTCAACACTCTAAGAAAATTGTGCAACTCATTGTTTTTTTTTTTTATCTGGATAGTTCTAAAAATTGTATCGCATATTTATTCAGAAAATCAGCTGCTCTACTAGTCAAATGTAAGGTCACACAAATAGAGCACGAGCCATTGAGAGGCTCCTCCTATGTCTATGCACAAGTGGGTGACTGATTGGGCCGCTGATAAGACTGCTTCACAATTATAAGCAGTATAACCAGTCTAGGGTATGTTAATGAGTGACCTAAGGTTGCTACTCTAGAAACATCAGTTGCATATCTAATGGGTTGCTGGTCTTATTTACATCTTTTCCACAGGTTTAAGATGCAAAGATTATGTATAGAGTTCCTCTTCCCCACTCACAGACCACTGATCACTGGGATTACAATATAAAGCACTTTGAGATCACCCTCGCCCCTCAATTGGTTGCGGCAAATGAATGCCGCTCCCAGGGCCTGGTTCTCCCTGCTGTTTCCAAGTTCTTTCTCATAGGGGATCATCTAATCATCTGGGTTCTCTCTCTAATATTGCATACTTTACAATATACTAGTAAAACATCTTGACATGACTCTTGTGAACTGGCCCCTTAATAAACAGAACTAAATCAAACCCTATAGAGCGAATTCTAGATAAGGCAGCAGCAGTGCACAGGTGGAGAAAGAATATGAGAGTGATAAGGAAGAGATCCTACATGCCTTACAGTTTCCACTGATGGGTTCTTGTTTATCACCATGGACCGTGTCAGTAGCTAAAGCAGCCTGTGGGCTCTCAAGAGGCTTATTTTTGACACACACCGTTAAAACAAAACAGCTACATGCTGCAGCTAGGTTCACTAGTGGTGATGTAAAATATGAGCAGCAGATAAAAACTGCTAATATTTGTCATCTGCTTCTTGAAGCACACGCGGTTTCCCCATTAGATTACACTGCTATTGGAGCGCTAGTGAAAAATGCAGCATTAATGCATGCAGTACTGCTTCACGTCACTGCCCCCTGCTGCAAGGATTCCATAATAACATAGACGAGGACAGTGGGTGCCAATGGAAAGCAGAAACCTTTCGAGGATGTAGGTCTTTTCCCGCAGCGCAATCTGAAGCTCTGTGACTGTTTATCCATCACACATCAGAATTTACAGGCTGGAGTTAACCTTGATGTAGTGCACCACAATATTTGTACAGCTCCCATCAAGACAAGAGTGCCTAGAAACACAATATGGGCAGAGCAAAAGACATTTTAATCTCAGCCGTCTGTCCGTGGCTGCCAAGTCTGCTCATGAATGAAAGATGTCTCTCCATGGGGAGCCAAGGGATGTCACAGTGAGGGTAATAAGGTGTCTCTAGGTAACATTGATAAGATGTCTCTTGTGTGTTGAAGGGAGTGTGGTGTGTGGGTGTGTGGGTGTGTGTGTGTGTGGAGGGGGGGGGCAGCTCTCTCTGCTCTGCGCTTCACTGAACAGGAGCAGGGAGAGCTGCAGAGACGGCTCTGGGAAGCACCGAGCTGATCAAAGCCATCTGACTTCTTCATACAGCGGATGGGAATCATGTTCAGTTAAACAAGCTCACAGCTAACAAGGCCCTTCTGTGCAGAGCGCTGCACTGTAAGCACATAGATGTATAGTGTTTCACAGCCTGAGAGGATCTAGACAGAAACCATACACACAAGTAAAAGAGCCTAAAGGAGCTGGAAACTGCAAAAACAAATTTTACTGGACTTGTTTATAAAGAAAACTCAAAAAAGGAAATTTATGATACCCAGATGTTCTAATGAGCCTAAACCTCTGCATAGTTTAATGTAGTAAAAATCCAAGTCTGTGCCAAAAAAGCAAAACTTAAGCAGAGGAGAAAATTTAAATCTGACTCACGTGTTTGACACTTTCTTGTAGTTGTGAGGGCAGTCGAAGGAGAGGCACCTGAAGCCTCCGTGAAGGTTGAAGCAGGTCTGTCCATAGGAGCAGTTGTGGGTGCCTGTTGAGCACTCATCAATATCTGCAAAAAGAGTCGATAAATGTAATAAATGCCAGCATGTTGTGTTTTGGCAATAAAAATGGATCCCAAATTATTCATCTTCAGATTTGAGCTTGGACACACATGCTAGCACCCAGCATGCCAACAGTCCGGCCTCAGTCTACTTAGTCAGTTGCAGCACGGCGGCACTGATGGCAATGTTGAGCATTCACTGTTTTAAGTGTCCTGAGATCATTGGCTTTTGACCAAAACAATCAACCAAAAACTAGTCATTTCTAAGAGATTAAAAGATGAATTAAGAAACTGATTTAAAACAGATTGAAAAATTATTTCAGGACATAAAACATGCGCATCTTTTTTTTTCAACTAGTTTGTTTTTAACTTGCTGGGATGGAAATTTGCCTCCATTTGCATTTTCTGGCACTTTGCATGTAAATATGTAAACGGAGGAAAACTTTCCATCAGGTTTGCTATCAACGTACCACAAGAGTGACATCAAAACAACATTTCCATGAATGTCTAACAGCCAGTTGAAAACTTCTGAGCTAAATGGAATCAAAGTTTGACTTGTCAAACAATATCATTTCATAATGATTAGATGACACGAGTGAAAGCTGGAGTGAAGTTTGAACGGAGCGATCGAACGTCAGGAAACTTCTGAGGATGAACAAGTAAAAATTAAAATTAAAACTGGCTCAATTACAACCAGGAAGGAAGAAGCTCATTAAAGCTTCATCAGCTTCAGTCTCTGCACGCGGAGGGAGAGCAGTAAATGTTCGGTTCCAAGTTTGGATATTTGGCTTCTGTGTGTGTGCTTCTGTTGTGCACCCATTGCATTTTTTTAACAAGTTCTTTTTAATCACAGCACTGACAGAAATGCTCCATTTAGCAGTATATATACTGCGTGTATCCCAAGAAAATTAGCATTATATAGATAAGCCCAACAACTTCATTTGAGGCCTCACCTCTGCAGGTGTGTCCATTGGCAGCCATGACATATCCATGAGGAGGACAGGCACACTGATAGCTGCCGGCAGTGTTTACACACTGGAAGGCACAAAGGTTCCCGATGCTCTGGGTGCACTCGTCAATATCTGTTCAAAACACATATGCACGTCTCATCACTGATTGTAGCACTGTGACGAGAGACCAAAGGCAGGTTTGAAGAGAGTAGGCCTTTCCCTCTACATCTCTGTGTGTGTGTGTGTGTGTGTGTGCGCGCGCGTGTGTGTGTGTGTGTGTGTGTGTGTGTTTGCTAGTGTGATTATGTTTTCCTGTCTGAGGGATTAGCAACAGACGCTACCTTCAGGCCCTGTCACAAAAGACAAAACAAAAATGAAATCATCATGTGGAACATCAATTTCAGTCTCCTCCAGAGAAGTTCTTGAGTACTGAGGAACAGTATACAGTAAGTTTTTTTATCCTTTGGCTTTCTCATATCTGTGGCATACGTGTATATATTATGAATCCATCCTAACTTGATTCTATTTAGCCTCCTCTGAAATGCAGTGCTGAGGTGAGTCAAAATGATCCACCTTCACCTTCACCGCCCACGTTTCTGTCAAATCTATCACATCAGTATCGACTGTTCCTTCTGTTTTGCGAAAGCAACCTGGACAGAAGCCATACAAGAAAAACAAAAAAACCCTGTCCTGTGTAGGTCATTTTTCTTTTGCTTCTCCTGTCTGCTTTCACACATCACTTATCCAATTTCTCTGCTGTCACACTAACAGCACGAGAAAGAAAAGAAGTCTAATTTTAAAGGTCCTCTATGTATTCATGAGTTGTAGCATGTTTTTCTGTTACTTGATGGGCTTGCAGCATGTCCAGTACAATGTCTTTTTGATACTGACACTGAGAGTCCAGCTGGAATTTAACCACTAACTTGCCAAGCAAATGTGCAAACCACTGCACTACAGAGCCACCACAATATGGTATGGTTGTAGATAATACAAACACTTAAATAAAATACAGCTGAGGTTCACAATTCTCCAACAGTGTAAATAATAACTGAAGTTATGGCTGTGAATTTGTTACATTTTACATTTGTGCCTAATTAGATGGCAACTGAGTGAACTCTGAAGTACTATTATCCTGCACAACTCTCATGACTAATGTGTCAGCTATGAATCATACATTCTGTAGGAACAGCAGCGTGCTGTATTGTACTGAGGTCTCTTTCTCTCTGTGTGTATCTCCGCCACACTCTGCACGGTAAACTTGAAAGAAAATACCTTCACAGGTGTGCCCGTCCTCTTTCAGGTAGTAGCCCTGGCGACAGTAGCACTGATATGAGCCATAGATGTTGGCACACTCCTGGCTGCAAGGGTTTTGGTCACATTCATTTTTATCTAAGCACAGGAAAGAAAAAATCAGACTGTAAAATTAGACACAACATGTTTACTCGTGTATATTTTTCAGCAAATACTACAGTGCTGTTGTTTGGGAACTATTTTCAGCAGTGGATTAATACACATGTGCTTCTCTCGTGAACATTTCAGGCAGGAATTAAATCAAAATCAACAGCAGAGTTTATGCTTATAGTCTCCAAATTGCAGCAGCATATCTCACATATGTGTTTTTTAGCGCACAACCAGGATTGGATTTTTAGTATTGACTAATATTCTTCACATGTGCACAAACATATGCAAACTGCATGTTAGGAGTTATACTGAAAAGGGGGAATGATGAAGACACGGGTTGACTCCCCACCACTGTCTGCTCAGGTGTGATGCTCTTCTTCTACATGTGCTGCAGACAATGCAGAGAGGCTTGGAGCTGGAACCCCTCTGCTGGTCAAATATAAATTAACCCATGTATCTTCTATCTGCATTATTTTATGTAAATCAAAAGAAATAAAGAAAAGCAAAAGTGCTGGTGCATATACATACTGAATAATACATGTGCCAATGCTAATATATCTGTGGTAGGCCAAACTGGCTGGTTTATATATCCCACTCTAGTATTTTTAATATCATTCTGTGACCTAAACATCATTTATAAGAGCTAGATTGGAAATAAATTTGTTTTTTGCACATTAGCTCAGCTTCAGCTATTTCGATAGTGCTGTTCAAATGACATTTGTTGTTAAACTGCTTCCCAAAGCACCTTTGCTTCTCTAGTGATTTCTTCGAGAGACTTTAATCTGAAAATTGCTAATCAAAAACTAATGATGTCCCTCAGACAAGCTTTTCTCTCAAAAGCTTGATGAATGCAAAGTTTCACCTTCGGAACAGAAACATTCACAACTTGATTAAGTTCCTTCAGTAATGGCTGTGACAAGCTGAACATGATGTGAGTCGTGCCGCTGATCTCCTTTGCTCTTTGAAGCACAATCACGTCTTCAACATGCTGACGACTGACCGACGGCAACTGAACCAGGAAACTATTATTATTAATCTTATCCCAGAGATGGAGACTAAATTAAATGCCAAAAGAAAACAGCCTTTACTGATAACAACGACTTACGAAGGACACATAAACAGTTTCCCATCAATATATTTAATCTGCAAAGTCTGTGCAAAGCGTGCTTTTGCCTTTTGAGGATGACGTTGTCCCCGGAGGCTCGCCTCTGTGATTTAAGTTCTTCGAGGAAAATAAGACAGCCCATCTAAAAAAGGCGGCATTTAAATTTTCAATATGTGGAAGGAGCAAACTGTCTTACCTTCACAGTTCTTTCCATCGAATGCGAGGGAGAAGCCAGCTGTGCATGTGCAGTGGTAGGAGCCTGGGGTGTTTTCACACGTCTGGGCACACAGCCTGCCAGGATAGCGCCAGCACTCATTTACATCTGTCAGTACAGGAGCAGGAGCTATTAGGCAGCAGATAGATGCCTTGAGGGCCACCAAGGGCTCAACACACATACACAATGAGTTCTCCTTTAAGGCCACCCTTCTTTTAAGCCAGCTGTCTTCTGATTGGCTGCCCCTTAGAACTAAAAGGTTTGGACTAAAGGTGGGTGGACCTTCTGTGATCACAGTCAGAGCTGTGTGTCTGAGATGTCAGGGGTATGCACTCTCAGTGACATCAGAAAGAGCCAAGCGTACACCAAACTGAAACTCAGCGTTTAGAGAAATCTGTAAATTGGGGTTTTGGATTTTGGAGAGATTATTTATACATAAAGTAACTTCATTATTTGAAACATTATTTTTTTATATGAATATCCAAAACTGTAACATATGACAGTAAAGAAAAAAAAACATAACAGCATAGTCTATCATTTCCTTATAATTAACCTAATTAAATACGACTGTCTTGAAAATAAAGTAGCCATTTACTGTTAAATATTATTAGCTCATTTTTCAAAATTAGTTGAAGCATTCAGTGCCAGCCAAAAGTTTGGGCACATTCACAAAAATGTGCCAAAACATTTGACTAAATGCAGTGTGTGAAAAACTAACTACAAAAGAAACTACTTTGATTCAACAGCTTCTAGAACCACTTTTAGCAGCAATAACTTCAACTAATGGTCTTCTGTATGACTTCATCAGTCTCTCACAGGAAGAATTTTGTGCCACTCTTTTTTATGACATTGCTTCACTTCATTGAAGTTTGCAGCTATTCATTTCCTCACAGCTCTCTTAAGGTCCCACCTCACCATTTCAATGGGGTTGAGCTCCGGACTCTCACTGGGCCATTGCCCTGATTCTTCTGTTGCTCGTTTGCTGCTGTGCTTGGGATCATTGTCCTGTTGCATGATCCAGTTTCAGCAGCTTTAGCTGTTGGACAGATGGCCTCACATTTGACTCTAGAATACTTTGGTCTGCGGAGTCTGAGATGTACTTTTTGCCATTGTTTGTTCTAGAGCCCGGCTACTGCTCCTGATCCGCTTCTTGCTCCTATTCTCAACTTGTGTGCTATTCCTGCTCATCATATACCTGTATGGATGTTTTTATTATTTCCACTCTCTGCCATTGTATTAATTAATGCTTTAATCCACTGCCATTATGCAAATATTTGTTAGCATAAACATCTGCTTGCATTAATTATCCAGTTGGATGCCATTTAACCAATTTAAATGAAGATAATTAATATGAGGAAGTTATCCTCATTGCTCCAAACAGATCCTGTATTTTACTGATATAATCAATTTTTTTGTTCATGTCAACTGTATTTTTTTATTTCTGCTTTGGCCTTTTTTTTGTTTGTTTGTTTTGTTATGATTGTTATGCATACAACTGCTGAATAAAGCATATAAATCCACTTTGTTTCATTCACTGTTGCCTTGAACTAAAACATTTGCCTCAGTTAGCTTAGCAAGATCACCAAACTATCCTTTATCACTCAGCTAGGCTAACAGTAACTTACTCTCATTCACCATTTATTGAAAGGAATAACATAATTTGGGAACATAATCTCAAAAATGTTAATACATGTCAACAGAACGTTTGCCTCCACCCCTCAACACCCACCCGTACACCCAATGCATCCCAAATCCATCCACGCCAAAAAAACAAACTCCTGAAATCCTCTCATAGACAGCACTTATTACCAGTGATAGGCTGAGACAGCAGGAAGCGCTTTCCTAGTCAATTTAGCCACACCTGACATAAAAGTTAGCACAAAACTCGGCTCTGGTTTCATAAAATGCTCGATAGCCTGAACCTTCAGTCTGATCATCATCATGACGCAGTGATACGTACCAGTGCAGACTTTGGTTAGGGCGTTATACTGGTAGCCAGTCTGACAGTCACAGCGGTAGCTGCCGGGGAGGTTGTGGCAGATCTGACTCACTCCACAGCGGTGCGTGCCCATCTTACACTCATCAGTGTCTACACAGGCAGAAAGATTAAGCAACAACTGAGCACCTGAGTGGGTATATCCTAAATAGAGCTAACATGTTGCTTACAGCACCAGACATTACAAAAACAAAAAGCACAGGTGCTCTCACTCTCTTTGTGCCAGAGGCCTGTATTATTTATTGGTTTTATTTTTATTTATTTTTTATGTGAATAGTTTTGGGTGTGTCAGATAGAATGAATATTGTTCTTTGTTCCCTGATTGCCAAGACTTGGTAGAACAATTCAATAAAAACAAAAATGATTGTGGTTGTTTAGGGTTAGGTTAGGTGACCAGTGAGTGTTCTCTCAGAGCATGGACTCTATCAAGCTTAATCATATTTCCCCATTCCTGTGCGATACCAAGGGGGTGGTGGAATATGACGATAGAAAAATGAATGAGTTGGAAACAAATTTTTATTGGAAGGGACAAGAACCATAGGAAAAGGCTAATCCAATGACAGGTAAAACCAGATCTGCTCAATAAAGGACCACAACTGTACTATTAAATTAGAAAAAAAAAGAAAACAAATGTAAAAAAAAAAAAAAAATAAAATAAAATATATATATATATAGATAGATAGATAGATAGATAGATAGATATATAGATAGATAGATAGATAGATAGATATACAAAAATGCCAAAGTGAATAGGTTATTTTCCAGGACTGAGTGTCTTTTGACTGCTACTGTACAATAACGTAAAATAAAGATAAAGAAGAAATAAAAAATAATCAGATAAATGAATAAAGAAAATATGTGTTAGCTACTGCTTATAGCTTATTGCTTATCTAAAGTGATCAAGACTCAAAATCAAGGCTGGTGCCACAGTTCTAGAGTACAATTGTTGTCTCAATGACAGAGGGTTCCCAGGTCTCACAATTAAAATGGAAATATTTTTCTTTTGGTTGCAACCACTGGTCCAAAAACTATTAAAAAAACAAAAAAGCAGGATTGGGGTGGGGATGGACATGGGACTAAGTTTAGTAAAGGAAGTGAGAAAAGGAAGCGGAATAATTCGGGAATGTAAAGGAAAATGAATGGGGGGGGGGGTAAATCTCTAGTTTTCTCTGCAGTGTTTGATCAGCAGCCAGAGTTTGTTTACTTGTCAGTGGAATGTAGGTCCTTCAATTTAAAGACTTTATCTGATGTAAGCCTCTGTAACATGACTGGGGGGGGGGGGGGAGGGGGGGGGCAGTTGTTTTACGTGATGAAGTTGGGGATGACGGGA
>JAVDPK010000983.1:69203-81042 GCA_034780415.1 Cichlasoma orientale | reverse complement strand
CCCCCCCCCCCCCCCCCCCCCCCCCCCCCCCCCCCCCCCCCCCCCCCCCCCCCCCCCCCCCCCCCCCCCAGTTGTTTGACGTGATGAAGTTGGGGATGACGGGACGACCCATTGCTCATCTTTCAGTTCTGCATATTGAGAGACTTTTTCCAGAAATTTGTATAAATTATAATTTATATTACAAGTATAATGAGTTAAAGGAACCCAGACCGTGCTATGACTATTAACATTAACATCGGTAATTTACATCTCGTACTAAAAATTTTTAATAAAAAAAAAAAATCATTATTGTTTAAATAGTGATGAAGGCTGGACAGTCACATGAAATTGGCTGGAACAGTCTTTGTTCCCAATCTGTACACTAAACCAAGATGTAGACCTCTGTAATGTAACAGGAGGAAAACATGCTGACGTTACTCACACAGAGCCGAGGAGGTGAGAGGATCTGTGTGACCTGTGCTAACAGAGGAGCGTGTTCATCGTGAAGAGCTCCACTTTCTGCCATCGGCTGAGGTCAGTTTACGGATCAAACTGTTGTTTCACAATGAGGACTAGAACCTATTGCCATAATACAGTCCTCCACTATTTTTGTCTACTTTTTACCATCTCACACACACCTTCTGGTCTGCTTCTGGCTGCATTGGTCTTACTTGGAGAATGCTGATCACTTACAGACTGCTGAGCTGCCTGAACTGGCAGACTGTTGCTTCCTCTGTGATCAGAGTCACGGTTCATTTTGGCCTCAAGATACACCAGGCCAGGAAGAAATGTTTGGAGGGGAAGGACTTTCCACAGTGCACAGATGGATCATCTGGTGAGACGCAGGAGGAACCGGGCCAGGAAGCACCCCATAGAGCCCAGAGCCTCCGTGTGGCAAAGCCAGTCCCGGCAAATTTCACCCTGGAGAAGGTTTGAATCAAGTGGCCTGTAAGATGACACTGGGCATCACAGGAGGAGTGAGGAGCAGAGCCATGAAGAACATCACAGAAGGAGCTGAGAAAGCCTCAAGATGGCTCTGGATACAAAGACATGGTCCATGGGGACAAGCAGTGGCTACCTGAACACAGGCTGCAGTCTGATCAACTGTAGTCGGGTCGCCTGGGAGAGGGTGTATGATGTTGGGCCCGAAACACCCTATGACCCCAGGATACATCACTGATGATGTGTTCAGGTGCATCAGCAGATGTATTTTAGAACTAGGCAGAGTTTAGCAAGGTTGCTTTTTTTAAAACCAATTCAATTTTTTTAATGGCAGAAAATAATTACACTTGTTGTCCTCCGGGGTCCAAATGGACCCCATCTAATTTGACGCTTTCTAAGGAATATAAAGTGGGTACTTTACCCAATTCTGTACTCCACTTTCAAGAACAAGTTCAGTCAAACACATAAACACAATTTTTTTCTCTAGTTCAAGGCCAGTAAGACCTCATTTACATAAACTTTCACCTTTTTATTGAGTAAAAATAATTACACCTGTCGTCTGCGGTCTAAATTGATCCCATCTAGTTTGACTGTTTTAATAGCATACGGTATAAATTATCACTAATCTCTGTGTTTCAACTTTATTCCAACTCATTACCTGACATATAAAACACGTCAACATTCATTTCCAAAATATTTTATTTTTCAAAACTTATTTTTCAGAAAAAACTGTCTGAATGTGCCCTAAAGTTGCATGCAAGGCGAGTGGTAATGGTGTGAGCTTTGCAGATGTATTCATTGCACTTTTGGCATATTTTCAATGTCTTGAGATCATTCTGGTGAGGGCAGAATTTGCAGCTACTTCTTTTGGGTGATTTGCCCATTGGTCAGCTGGCTGCAGGGGGAGGGGCTGCAGGGGCAGAGGCGCTCTTCCTCACAATCTCTCTCTCATCAGTTGATTCTTCCTCTTCATTGTGAGCACAGTCCTCCATTTCTAACATTATAGATTCTACTTCATCATCATGTTCATTTCTTTTTCATTTCATACCCATCTTCCGTTTCTGCAGCAGGTGATGTGGGGAATTCTTCAGAAGTAAAAGTAGCATGTGGTCTGTATGTTGGATCTGTCACCTTATCAGTATTTTCACCCTCTTCAGTTGAATCTTCCTCCTCATTACACTCAGCATCGTCTTCCTGGTCATTCTTTCCCACAAAATTGTTAACAGTTAGCGCACAAGCCCCGTGTGCGGTATAGAGCTTCTTCCTCTTCGGGCTGGACAATGTGAAACGCCTAAACACCTGTGAGAAAGGCCTGTTTATTTTCTTTTGTTTTGTTTTGTTGCTAGAGCCTTTGTTTGATCTCACAGATCAAAGATCTGAGATCAAAGATGTGTTGGAAAGCCGGAAGGTGTGACAGTTTGACCCACTGGACCACTTTGTGCTGTGGGGTCCTTTTGACCCCAGAGGACAACAGACGTTATTACCTTCAATAAAACACCCATAATTCAGTCAAATGACGTCAAATTGATTTTAACAATGAATAGTATTGAACAACCCCCGTTAATTTCAGATCATTTGATGAATAAAAAACATATTTTGATGCAAAAGATTTGATTTGGGGTCCAAAAAGACCCCAGGACATTACGAGGGTTAAGCTCTTTATGAGGGAAAACTGTTGGCGTGGCATTTGGTTTAGTTGTTACTTAACCAGCTTAACCAGCTTAACCCGCTGCATTTGTGAACTTTTTAAGTGGCTGAATGGATCAAACGCACTGTAGAAAACACAGGGATGGGTCTTCCCCTCTTTTCTCCTCTTCTTACGGACGGCAAAGATTAATATCACTTCCCTTATTTCCTTTCGACTAGAAGTCATAACCAAAAGCAGCTCAGTGTGCCATTTTTAAATTTAGTCTGGGCCCTACAAATACAGTAGCACATTTCTACAAAAGTTCGTGTGCAATGTACATAATGACAGCCTTTATAGGTCATATGTATGTTTAAAAAATGTAAGTATTTCATGTGTTTTAGAAAGCATGCTTTACTGGGAGATTGCATTATTGCATATTAAGGATCATGAAAGAAAATATAAGCGATCCTAAATCATATCTGCTCGGGTCTTTTTCCTCATTGTATTTCATTGATTTAACGTGTGTCTTAGCCAACATCAGTGTTATCCGTGCTCTCATTCACACCTTTCCGTAACCTTCAGTGTCAGTGCTGCATGTTTAAGTGCTGAACCTCACCAACACACTTGGCTCCATCAGGGCTGGCTTGGTAACCTTGGCTGCACATCACGGTCTTCTTCTGGCACGTGTAGGAGCCGACTGTATTGATACAGTTAAAGGCCGAACTGCAGGGCTCACTCAGACTGTTGCACTCGTTTATATCTGCAGGATCGCAAAGACAAAGAATCAAACTGAAAAGTGTGAGCGATTAAACACAATAGGCAAGATTACTTATGTCTGTAACGTCCCAGTAATTTCAACAAGACAAATTAGTTGTTTTTTAGCTCTTGGCTTAATCATGCCTTTTGTCTCCAATACTGTGGGTTGTAAACAAACATAAAGTGGTAATCTTGAAATGGGTAATCTGTTAACCTAAAATGAATGTGACAGTGGAGGTTCTACATGCTACGAAACACTGTTTCTGTCATCTGTCTATTTGTTCAGTTGAACTAAACATAGTTCAGCATATATTCTAACATCTGAATGACCATATATATTCAATTCGCTCTCACCAAAGGTGCCTAATCTCAATAAGGGCCCTCAAATAAGTCTACAGGGAATTACAGAAGTCTTTACTGTGAAGGCTGTTGACACTTTGATCCGCTCACCAGTTGATCTCATGTTTGTGAATTTTTCCTGCTTTTGGAGATTCTTTTCAAAGAATAAATAAAAGAATAAATCACACCGAATAGGTTTAGTGTTTGGATTGGATTAAGTTCTGTTAGCACAGTGTAGTTAAGTAATGTCTAAGGCCCCGTTTACACGAGAACAGCGTGAAAACTAAACTTTTGAAAACGGGCTCCAGTGTGGACTGTTTTTGAAACGCTCCGGTCTCTGTTTCCGTGTAAACGAGCGAAAATGCTACTTTTTGAAAATGGGGGCACTGGAACATGCAGACTATTGTTGCGGCTCCTATATCCACACCACCAACGTCTGGCCTGGCAATAGGAACTGCAGTGCTTTAAACGTCTTGAGTGTAAATGGAGATCGTTTCTGAAACGTATCCATCTGAATGCGCTACTGCTCGAAAATGAAAACGGCAAAACGACACCGTTTCCACTGTATCACTGTAACCCAGACCTTCACTATGATAATATGTGATTTTTGGGTTTTGAAAATTGATGTCAAGACAATTTGTCAAGACAGCTAGTACCAGGAAGCTTTGGTGTGTGTGTGTGTGTGTGTGTGTGTGTCTGTGTGTGTGTGTGTGCATCATGGCATTAAAAAAAGGAAATCCTTCATGAAGCAAAAATGACAACTGTTTTTAAAGAAGAGGTGATGCAACACAATGGGAAACGTGCTCTGCTACAATTATTCTTAAATGTGCTGCTGGCATCAAGTCAAAATGATCATTTTTCAAGAGAAGAATGTTTTTCAGTTTCAATATTTCATATGTTGCATTATTTTCAATGGAATATAGATTGCAAATGATCCCAAGTGTTTTTGAAGTGAGGTTGCGTCATTCAGACTGTGAAAGCGCTGCCAAAGTATTAACACCTGAGATCTTTGCAGTTTTCTGTAATTTGTTTGGAACCACTTCTGTCAGAAAACCCGTGTGTTACATTTTAACTTACAGGTTTACGGGGTAAATACAGCTGCTTTTCTTGATCTCTCTCTAAATATATTCAGCTGTGTGAATAAATGGTAACATTTTAGCATGTAGTTCTTCACATGGAGAGAGAGAGAGAGAGTGTGTGTGTGTGTGTGAACCAGCTGCCTTCAGAAAGTGTTGTTTTAATTGTAGTATAATATCATCTGAATGAATAATGGAAAAATTGATGACATTGATTAAAAAATAAACTATATGAGAGGTGCCCCAACTAATAAACACTTGACCCTCTTTGCACATTAGCAGGCTAATTCTATTGACCCTTACTGACCTTGGCAAAAAATATTGATCCTGATGAGGCCACAAAACTCGGACCTCTGGGATCTAAACTGTTTAAGTTTCTGGTCATATATTCATAAAAAAAAAACTGTTATTTCAAAAAGGGGGAAAAAGGGCAATACCTCCAGTATAAGAGGAGGTAGGGTGATGCTTCTAGTGCTCTGCACTTGTCCTCTTCAATACGTATCTATCCTACAAGTTTGAAGTCGATATCTTGCACAGTTACTGAGATACTGAAAGCGTGACAGACACTGATCTCCATACCTCTCAACAGGCGACACAGAAAAGAGAGGCAATTTGAATTGCGATTAGTGCTATTTGTGGCTCCAATGCATCACTAATACTCAGTATGTTATCTGATAGCGTTCTGTGGAAGCTCAATGCCATCGAAATGCCAAACAGAGCTTCAACACATATGAATAAGTCACAGAGGGGTCAACAATAACAACTGTTTCTAAAACACACAGAAAAAGTGAGGGCCAAAGGAAGCCTCCCACCCTCAGTGTCAGCTCTGTAATGTATGTGCAGTCATCTGTAGGGAGTCACTACGACTGATGATTAATTGCTTTGCCCGGCTGTAGATCAGCCGAGGTATAGGAGACAGTTTTATGACATCAGGAGCACCCCGGGGTGAACATTATGTTTTCCTCGTTTTGCTGTGATGTTGCCCTACACAGTAGTGAGGAAACTGCATGTAATTTAAAGTGGATTGCTGTTTAATCTTCGTGCCACTACAGTCAATGTGTGTTAAGCCAAACTGAGGAAGAAGAGAGAAACTCAAGCGTAGACACAACTGGTTTAGGTTTTCTAGTACTGACACTGAGATGATTAAAGGAGAATAGTGGAGAGACTACTACTAGAATTACTCCAAGAGTTCATTGACCACTCATCCAGGAGGTCACAAAAGGACCCAGAACACAATCTAAAGAACTGCAGGCCTCACTTGCCTCAGTTAAGGTCAGATTTCAGTGTTGATTCATCAATAAGAAAAAATGGGCTCCGTGGGAGAGTTCCCAAAAACGACGGCTAAACAAAAAGAAACAAAGGCTCAGCTCACATTTGAAAAAAAAAGCTTCATAATCTTGAAGACTTTGGGGAAAATATTCTGAGGACCAACAAGATAAAAGTTTAACTGTAAGTTTTGTGTCCTGTTACATCTGGAGTAAAACGAACACAACTTTTTATAAAAAGAACATCATACCAACAGTCAACCATCTGTCAACAGTCACACTATCTTTGGTGGTAGTGTGATGGGGCTGCTTTGCTGCTTCAGGACCTGGGTGACTTGCCATAATTGATGGAACCATGAATTCTGCTCTCTACCAGAAAATCCTGAAGGAGAATATTCGGTCATCAGTTTGTGCACGGAAACTCAAGCGCACTTGGGTTATGCAGCAAAGCAATGATCCAAAACACAACAGCTAGTCCACCTCTGAAGGGTTCACCTCTGAACAAATGAAGCTGTTGGAGCATCCCAATCAAAGTCTCGAGTTTAATCTATTTAAAATGCTTTGGCATAACCTTAAACAGGCCATTCATGCTCAAAAACACTCCAGTGTGGCTGAATTAAAACAATTCTGCAAAGAAGGGGCCAGAATTTTTCCACAGTGGTTTTAGTTATCGCAAACGCTTGACTGCAACTGTTGCACAACCAGTTATTAGGTTTAGGGGGGCACTTACTTTTTCACATAGCACCAGGGAGATTGGAGCATCATTTAAAAACTGCATTTTGTATTTACTTGTGTTATCTTTGTCCAATATTAAAATTAGTTTAGCGATCTGAAACATGTAAGTGTGACAATTAAGCAAAAAGCTAAGAAATCAGGAAGGGTGAAAATATTTTTCATGGCACTGCAGTGAAGCTATAACGTAACATCTCGCTATGGTAAAGAATCCTTCCAAAAATTCCTGGGTCCAGATCAAGTCTAAAAGTTATGTCTAAGCTGGGCCCAGCTACACCACTAGCCAAACTTTAACCCGTCATTGATGGTGATACCCGCCCTAACCCTAACTCTAACCCTTGGTAATCAGAACATGTGATTTTATTTTTATTACATTATTCTCACTCATTAGGTTAACACTGACTCCCCTTTGCCCCCTTTTTCACCTATTTAGACCAACCGAATAGAAAAACTTTTACCATAAAAACTGTAATGCCAAAATCAATGCATGGCATTTGATTTAAGATTTAACATCTTTTAGTTTGAATCTCTCAAGACCGTTAAAGCCCAGTTACAAGACTGTCAAGAATATGGATAGTAATGCAGAAAAACATACAAACACAGACACAATGCTGAGGTGTGAGGAATGGCTCTGTTAAAGTGGCCCGACAGCTCATTTTGCTAGCTTTTTAGGATTTACCCCTACAGAGAATAGGGGCAACTCTATCAGCTGTTTACTGGTCCTGTGTTAGGAGTCAATGCTACCCAGCATGGAGCAGCACTAACAGTCTCTTACCAATGCAGTTGCCGTGAGAGTCCTGCGTGAAGCCGCTGACGCACTTGTGTTTGGGATTACACAGGAAAGAGCCCACTGTATTCTCACACACAAAGCCCATACCACAGTTATGGGTTCTAATCGCGCACTCATCAATATCTGTAAAGAAAGCACAGATTTGCATTAACTTATCTGGACAAAGCAATTACACAGGACATTATTCTGTTATAAGGCACTCTGTGAATTTAGCTTGAGCTCTCAGGCTGTTAGCAGTGCAGCAGGTGGCACTGTGACTCAAGCACAGAACATGTGCAGCTTCCCAGACATTCAAACTTTCACTCTGTCAGTGTTTAACTGGGGGGGAAATTCCAATAAAAACATCACTAGATCCAACTCTGCAATTAACAGAACTTGAACAGAACTTCTTAAATGACAGTTATTGAGTCTCATGAGCGATATGAGAGTTTTTTTTTTTTTCTTTCCTGTGCCGCAAGTAGTTCATGTTATCCTGGGTCCTCTGAGCAGGAGGTCTTAATTTGGGTTTTCTCTACTGTGATCATCAGAGGGATACTTTTCCAACATCACAGCAAAGTTCTTTCCCTGCTTTCATACAACTAATTACTTTTTTGCCTGCTGGATGGTTGACTAGATACTACCTTCATGTTATGGCTACATTGATTAGGCCTCTGTGACACGAGTCACAGAGCTTCAAAGTGCATTACCGCCCACACAATTCTGCCTCTTTGGCTGATTATCTTGTAAAATACTGAACCTTGGTATCTGCTCGAGCCCACACATTACCGCGTGGGCCAAAGAAACATTAACTTCTTGTCTTCGTGGAGATTTGTTGACAGAGCCTAAATCCAATTTTTTCACGTAGTAAAAGTAGTCAGAGATATTGTCCATGGTGTCCACAATGAACCCTTTATATGGAATATTTACCTATGAACATACCTGAAGAGATCTTAAAACTGAAGCACTGTAAGTTTCAAAGGTATGAAAGTATCAAAGGGCAGGTAAGCGTTTGCCTCACAGCGCGATAGTTTGGTTGGGATCAAATCCAACCCAGAGCTGTATTACTTCTGGCTCATGTTAGCAACTGCTGTTGGGCTGGCATGGGTAATGTCAAGCTATCTTATGGACTGGTTATTTATCCAAACACCCCGGTAACTAAGCGGACCACTGGGGCAGGTTGAGGTTGGCCAAGGTAGCTACAGCACTGGTTGCTTCATCACATCCAAGTTGCTCTCCAACATACAAGACATACAAAACATACAACAGTGCAACATAATTCCATAGGACAGATTTATGTCTGATCATTATTTAGGTTGATGCAGGATTGCACTGTCTGCGAGCACAAGCTGTGCACCAGCATGACTAACACTGCAGCTAATGGATTTGGCCTCCTGTAAGCTGCAGTTGGCAAAGTACGCCAGGAATCTTGCAGTGAAAACGATTTTTGATATTGCTGCATCATTAGTGTTGTTAGTCAAAGACAAAAGTTTTTTGTTTTAAATAATTTGCTCTATACACACAGGGATGGTGATAAGTTCAAACATACAAAACAACTTTAACATATCTGTGCAGTTTACCAGTTTTAGACATGATTGCTGATTTTCAGGAGAAGAAAGTGGGAGCTGAAAACATGTTTTTGGGAAAATGCTAACCTGAACAAAATAAAATGTCATACGTGACATTATTACAAGTTTCAGGAAAAATAAACTTTTAGTTTATTTTATCTACATGTTGTTTCCACATTAGTATTGTATTGAATGGATTCGGAAGAATTAAAACTTAAGAGATAGCTTAATCCTAATTTCTGGCCATAACTAAGCACTTAGAGGCATCAGAAAGACTAGAAAAGCACAGTACAACTGGCAGTCCAGTCCATTCTGTAACTGTGATCTTTTCATGACAGCAATCATATTATACTTACATTGCCATGAGCACTACTACAAGTCATCATCATCACAAAATAATCATAATCCTGATTTTTACAGAGCAGTCCAATGGCATAATTTTCTAGCAGTGGGATCTGTGTTTGCTTTTGTTTTTACAAAATCAAACCATCCTGTCTTGTTTCTGTTCTTTAACCAATAAAAAAGTAAAATAAATAAATAAATCAATCCTGCAGAGTATATTGAAGAAGACATCATTTATTTTAGAGGCTCTGGAAATGAGTGCTGGGTAAATTGGTGTAATGATATACATCAGGAACTATGAACTCACCCTCGCAAAGACTGTTCCTCAGCTGGTAGCCAGCAGGACAAGTGACCTGCAGCTCGCACACAAACGAACCCAGTGTGTTCACACAGCGCTCGCTGGGCCTGCATCTGTGGGCACCAGTCACGCACTCATCCACATCTGCAACAAAAGACAAAGGTTACTGTGTGTGAGATGGCGGGGGAGGGAGGGAAGCTGACACAGGATGCAGGATATGATGTGGAGGTGAACTTGCTGATGGAGAGGTCCCGTGCATAATTTTGCCCCTGTGCTCCAGCTCCCAGGGATCAAGCTCAGTGAGTCAGCAGCAGGTGGACATCAGTGAAAATCACACAGAGGAAACTAACAGAGGAAGTCACCGTTATGTCTAAGAATTTGTGGCAGAACAGAAAATTACATGTTTTTGCTTTCGCTTACATGTAAATCATCTAGCAGTCATGAGAGCCTCAGGCATGAAAATCATTCAGTACTCCAGCTAAAAACCAAGAATAGGGATTGAAGAGTACATTTAAAAATAACAATTACACTAATGACAATGTGTAGTATTAAAGGGGTAACGACTAACCCACAGTGAACAGTCCCCAACACCTGCCAAGTATTTCACTGTCTGTCAGCTCATTATTAAACCTGGACTGACATTTCCATCCCATGCCAGCATGCCTGGAAATGCACAAAATATCACTATCCACACACACAGGCAGTAGTAGGATGGAAAAAAAAAAACTGCACAATTGAACTGCAAAGCAGGTGCTGGCATAGATCAATGCAATCGGGGTTTCAATCCAATACAGGACCAGGGGCTTTTCAGAGGTCTGCTTTAGAGGTCCTAAAATGCAAGGGGTAATTTTAGCAAAAGTTGTGCACTTTAAAACTAAAATGTAGTAGTATGGACATGGCCTCAGTCTCAGGGCTCTAATAAATCCCTTTTCTAGTTTGTTTCAGCTAATTGAACATTTGAAGTTCACATGCAATAATCTCAAAGTCTGCCTTTTTTGTTGCATTTTTTTTCTCAGACATATGTTCAGGTTCAGTAAGTTCACTTAAACTGGAATTAAAATTTTAATTGTAACTGAATGAAATGTGTTAATTTAAAAAAAATGTACAGTACCAGTCAAAAGTTTGGACACAGGATAAGTTTATGTAGTAATTTATTTATTTATTTATTTTAGTAAATTAGACTGTCTTTTGCAGCAAAACCTGCTATGTCCATGTTCACCTCTTTGGACAAGCATAAAAATGGTTGCAAAATCAAGATACAACTGTAAACATTAAAAATGATAAAAGTAGAATTCAAAATGAAACCCTGAACAAAATGATAAGCAGTAAGTGCAGTATTAGTATAGCAAATGACAAAATTACATCACAATTTGTTGCTAAAAAATAAACCAATAAACAGAGGACATTACACAATAACTACACATTACACAGTGCTCAAAATAAAGATTAATATAAATTTATATAAAATGCATCACAATAGAAAAATAATCAAAAATCAAATAACTACAGAAAGAGGCAATCAAGATATAAAGTATTGCATGAAGTTAGCAAACAACATTATGATATGCAGAACAAACATAAATTGACTTGACCTGTTTGAGTGTCACATGGTCTGATTTGCATTTTCTGATCGGTAGCGATGAAGCTTATGAATAAGTTCAATAAGGAAGATCTGTAATCACTCAGCTGCCTCTTTTCCCAGGTGTTAGTCTATTCACTACACTTTACCACACTGTCATACTCAATGCTGACATCATTACTCTAGTCCAATGATCTTCTTTCCCTCCTTCTTTGAGCCAATCAACCTCCACTCTGTGCGCTTTAAGTTTCAGTGCTCTTCTGTCATTTTCCCTGTCAGAGTCTCATTCGTGCAGCCCACCTCCTCCCCATCTCAACCTCACCTGAGTCACTCAGAGCTCCATCCAAGCCTCCATTTTCATCTTCACCACCACCAGAGTCCTGCTCCAGGGGGTGGGGTCTTCTCCTTGACTTCACGTTCACTATGAAATCTACAGAGAAAGGCTGCGAAGCTATCACTCCTCATTAAAACATGCAAGGGAAACATTTTTTGCGGAAATCATAAACAAAAACATTAACAACACCCGTGCCCTGTTTGCCACAGTTGACAGGTTGACAAAACCACCTGTGA
>JAVDPK010000983.1:46081-60395 GCA_034780415.1 Cichlasoma orientale | reverse complement strand
TCAAAAACACTTGGGATCATTTGCAATCTATATTCCATTGAAAATAATGCAACATATGAAATATTGAAACTGAAAAAATATTCTTATTTTGAAAAATGCTCATTTTGACTTGATTCCAGCAACACATTTAAGAATAATTGTAGCAGAGCATGTTTCCCATTGTGTTGCATCACCTCTTCTTTAAAAGCAGTTGTCATTTTTGCTTCATGAAAGATTTCCTTTTTTTAATGCCATGATGCACCAGATGTTGGAGACAGTCTCGTAATAGCAGAATATTGTGGTTTGAGATTGCCTTGAACAAATAAGCAATTGTTACCATGTTCTTTGACATGGTAACAATTGCATTCTCTTCATTGTGCCTGAAAATACATCGCCTGGAAGGCAGTATATGTGAATATATCATTTACGCACTAACGTTTTCTTCACAGATGTGCAAGTTACTCATGACATGTGCACTAATGTGCAATCCCCATACCATGTGTATGTTGACTTTTGAACTGTGGGCTGAAACAAACTGGGTGGTCCCTCTTTTTTTTTTTTTTTTTTTTTTAGCTCACAGTGCCTGGTGTTCATAACTTCCAAAAAGAATTTCAGTCCTTTATGAAATGCTTTTCTTGCATTTTCAAAATGAGCATATATATATATATATGTATACTCCATTTAAAATAGGGTTTAAATGATTTGTAAATTATTCCAGTCTGTTGTTTTCCACCCTTTTTACACATTTTACACACCTATCCACCTCTTTTGGAAAGAAGTTTGTGCATCAACAGCTTCAAGTACTCAGTTTACTTCACAATCAACTTACATTGCTGTCAAATCCTCGACACCCTCTTGCAATCACACTTTGTCATGCTATTTGCTTTGTTTCATTCCAGTCTACACCAAATATTGCCCACCCACAGGTCCACATGTGGGAGCACTTTAGTGAAAGAAAGTGCTCATTTTTCTCACTGAATAAAAGGACAGAAGGGAAAGCATTAACTTTAATGTAGTGCTTATGCATCTAGAGTAATATCCTGTCTGGTAACAGACTCAGCCAGGACTGCACTTCCAGCATATACACACACTGGGCTTTGAGGCCTTTCAGTGCAGCCTTCAGTACTGGAGTAGAACACGATCTTGACTATGAAGTGATTTTCATGCCAATATCACTCTTTTTACTCGTGTGCCTCTGTAATGTCATCTAATACATGAGGTAGATGTAGCTCAGGAGGTAGAGGAGGTCATCTACTAATCGGAAGGTGGGCGGTTCGATCCCTGATTGCTCCAGTCTGCATGCCAAAGTATCCTTGGGCAAGATACCGAACCCCAAGTTGCTCACTGATGCAACCAGCATAGTATGAATGTGTGTGAAGATAGAAAGCACTTAAGCATAGAAAGAAGTGAATGTTGTGTAAAGTGTTTTGTGTGCTCAACATAGAGTAGAAAAGCACTATATAAGAACCAGTCCAATTACCATACATTCAACCTACTGTATGTGGTACACGAAGGAATCTGCATAGACAACATGTAGTTGCTGCTGGTGTGTATTGAAAAGCTGTTGGTACATGAAATGAAATTATAGGGCTATTCTACTCTAAGTGAGCAATCAAAGTGCTTTTTATACAAGCCACATTCATACACCGCTTCAATCCATGTTTTCATAAGCTTTCTAACTATCACACACACTCCAATGGTTGCATAGTGGTGATTTAAGGTTCAGTATCTTGTTCAAGGACACGGCAATATGCAGACTGGGAAGCTGGGGATCAAGCCACCAACCATCTGATTGGTAGATGAATCGCTCTACTTCCTGAGAACCAGGATCTGTGACTGGGGTGCTGGTTTGATACAAATTAAAGCAGTGCTCCATTCATATACTGCTATCCACTTGCTACAACACTAACCACTAAATGTGCAGTGACACAGACAGAAGACAGGAAGTGAGAAGAGGGAAACGGAAGAATTTGTTTTCTACTTCCATCACAAAGAGAAAGTTTTGTAAACCATACAACTAGTTATACCAGTGACTGAATCGCTGGTGACACATATAAAAGTGAATGATTATCTTAAATTAGTTTGACATGTTAATGAATATCAGCAGAAAAAGTAATTAACAGGTTAAATTATACCAATTCATAACTCTGCCTGGTTACTTACTTTTTCTATTTCTTGTAGTTTTTTCAAGCAGCTTTTGTATGTGTAAACATGGGTGCTTCTTTCCCCACACTTTCTTACCCCACACTTTTATTTGGGTGGCAGCTAAGACAGAATAAAACATGGACATAACTTCCTGGTCAGAAAAACAAAGCCAATGCAGAAGTGCCTTAAACCAGCCTTCAGTATGAAGGCCACCAGATGGTGACAACTGTGGTGGAAAAAGTCCTGCAGAAATCTATGGGAAAACAACTTTTGTTTTTTACCTCTTTAAACACTTTGCTGCTGAATTCATAGTCTTAGTCACTAATTTTGGGTTTTAAATAAAAACTTAAATCTGTTTTGTAAATCTTGGTAATACCATATTTCAAAAAGGATTATCTGTGGGCTTTTTAGCTGGCTCATTGTAATTGTCAATCACAAATCATTAGCCAATCAGGAAGCGGTTTTACAGTCAGACCCACCCCTCCCGGTCTTCACAAACCAATGGGTGTCGTCACAATAAGCTATGTCCATCTTTTATGCTGTATGGGCGCAGTGTTCTTTATATGTTTAAATTTTTTTTATTTTATTTTTTTACTAGCAATTAAGGTGACTCCTTCAGCAAAAGAACATTTCACCTAATGTTAGGCCCATCTGTCACCTTTTTCATGTCGTAGACTGCAGCAGTAGATCGCCTCAGAAACACTAGCTAATTTGTAACTGAAAGTCAAATCTGAACAATGTTCATGGGAAATGTTGAACTATTCTTGCATCAGCACAGATGTATGGATATGTCTTAAGAGTATCAACAGTACTGCTTTGGTAAATGCGGTTCTGGACATGGATGGTGCACTGGAGCTAGACAACCAGTTTGTTTGTAATGAAAATGATTTTGCTACATGTACTTTGTTAATTTTAGTGATTTTTCACCTTCTGTAAGGCATGCTACCAGTGTGCTAAGCTATCACACAAAGCATACTGAAAGAAAGGTAGCTAAGTACATATACAGATGCTATAGGTACTGTTTGATAGTGCAGCAACTGGCCCCCCGGAGTAATTGGCTATGGTTGAGTCATGCTTGAGGCAACAGTCTCCACCATGTAGTACTGGGAGCCCAATCAGTTGATGCATTCTTTAGTATCACAAGACCTGAATTTTCCTCCTTCATGAATGACCAAATCCAATTAAAAAGTGTCCCCACCTGTGGACGTGCACTTGGTTTCACTCATCGTGGCTGTATATGTTTGCTCATTTATGCAGTGACTGGTTTTGTTGATGCTGTTGGGTTGCTTGTTACCCTGTGGTAACTGGGCTTGAGGGAGACAGCTTAAGGGATACACATGAGCTTTGTGAAACACTCCAATTACTGCCAATAGTATCGTGACAAGAAAGCAGGGTGGCCCTTACCTTCACATGTGCGTCCGTCTGTCATCAGTGAGAACCCTGGGAAGCATGAGCAGCGAGCACGGCCTGCCACAGCAGTACACTGCTGACTGCAGGCACCATTGTCTGCAAGAGACAAGCAGCATGATTACAATCATCTCTGCATTCCACACAGCTACACCTCCAGGGCAGTCATTTGTGATTATATTTCTCATCTTTGTGTTGTTTCTCTGTTCTCTCGCTCCCCCAAGGGTACTATGGACCCTGCCTTCCCTCCCTCACACTGATCATTGCTCCCTGCTGGAAGGAGCCTCTCACGAGCCATTGCAGTCACACAGGAGAATCAATTCTCCCTATTTAACAGCTCAATAGCTCTGTCACAAAGAGGCACGGGCCAGGAACTGTTTCCCCACAATCTCTAACCAACACATTCCCCTCTAAAGCTCTGTGGCAGAGAAGGCTGCTCAATACATTGATCAGGATCTTCTTATAACTAATAGAGACACTTTGAAAGAGTGGAGGCTGTCGCTGAAAGTTGGTGAGAGACTGTCGAGCTCAAGGGTTTGCACTGCTCATCTACTACTGACTTGATTAGGATTCTGCTAATGAAGCTGCTGACAGCTTAGATCAGCTAACACTGAGCAGTGTATTAGTGAAAACACAAGAGTGAGGCAACTCCCCGTGTTTTGTCCCATTTTTACTTGCGTGTTCTTTTCCTGTGAGCAGACAGGAGGTGCTCAGACTTACTGGGCTTCTACATAGACAGTTAGAACGTGATATGGACTGGGTAATGTGTCAGGAACAAAAGGCTGCCACAGTGATGCTGCTAAACTGTTAAAAAAAAATCTCGTCAAATCACAAAAATATTCTGGCAGCCTGGGCGCCAAAAAAAGGCATTCAAAAAAGCTGAAATTTGCTGTGTCATGAAATCATGGAAATATTCCAGCAGCTGGGGCGGCAGAAAAATTCAATTAAAAAAAAAAAAGGAAATTTTCTGTTCCGTAAAAAATGGAATAAAAAAACCTTTTAATCCACCTCCTTCAGCTCATCAAGGGGGACACAGAAGTTCCCAGACCAGCTGAGAGATGTAATCCCTCCACCATGTGCCCTGGGGCCTCCTCCCGGTAGGACGTGCCTGGAACACCTCACCCAAGAGGCGCCCAGGAGACGTAATCTTGCTCTTTCGGTCACTACCCAAACTTGTGACCATAGGTGACGGTACAGACATAGATTGACCGGTGGTAATAATAATAATAATAATAATAATAATAATAATAATAATAATAATAATAAATTCTGTCCCAAGTGAGAGGAGTTTAACTCTTGACAATGGGGTCTTGTTCATGAGTGAGGGGAGATGGGAGTGGGAGATTGACAGCTGGAATGTTTCAGTGATCAAAAGGAGCCAGTTGAGGTGGTTCAGGCATCTGAATAGGATGCCTCCTTGGTGCCTCCTGGGTGCAGTGCTACCAGGAGCAGGCCCCAGGGCAGAGATTATATCTTTTGGTTGGCCTGGGAACTCCTTGGTGTTCCCCCAGATGAGCTGGATGGGGTAGCTGGGGAAAGAGTGGTCTGGCTTCCCTCTTTAGGCTGCTGCCCCATACCCGGCCATGGATAAGTAGAAAAAATTATACATGCTTTCCCCACAATTTTTCTGGTGAAAACTTCTATGATGACACAACATATTTGTTATTTAATGAACAAATCCATGTGAAATTTTTGTGTCATTATGGAATCAATGAATTAAATGTCAGTTATGTATTCAGATCAATAAACTAGAATTTTAGCCCTGCGACAGGCTGGATATTTCACACATTTCAGAATAACAGGAAAATTCTGTAAAATTTATAGAATAAATTCTATTAAATTACAGAGGTTTTTTTTTTTTTTTTTTAAAGTGCAAGGTATCACCGAGCTCTTGGACAGTCTGAGTTGCAAGTGTTGTCCGATGGACTGAAACAAAATGTCCCATAGGTGTTCTACTGAATTTAGGTCAGACTGCCTGAACTGCATGGGTGGCCCAGTATATTCCTTCATCATCCAGGAACTCTAGCCACATAAGGCCTGGCATTGTTGTGCACCAGGTGGAACCCAGGACCCACTGCACCAGTGTAGGGTCTGACAATGGGTCCAGGGATTTCACCCTGATGCCTGTCAGGGTGCCGTTGCCTAGCCTGTAGAGGTCTGTGCGTCCCTACGCCTCTGCAGACCGTCACTAACCATAAATGACCCACCTCAAAACGGTCATGCTGAACAATGTTACAGGCAGCATAACGTTCTCCACAGCTTCTCCAGATCCTTTCACATCTGTCACATGTGCTCAGAGTGAATCTGCTCATATCATCTGTGAAAAGCACAGGACACCAGTGGTGGACCTGCCATTCTGGTATTCAATGACAAATTCCAATCGGGCTGGTGCTGGGCAGTGAGTACATGGCCCAGTAGAGGATGTTGGGCCCTCAGGCCATGTTCATGAAGTCTGTTTCTGATTGTCTGGTAAGAGACATTCACACCAGTGGCCTGGTGGAGGTCATTTTGTAGGGCTCTGGCAGTGTTCATCAGGAGCAGATACCAGATACAGATATTTGTATCTGTGTGATTGGGTGAATGAGGCTTGTAGTAAAAATTGCTTTGAGTGCTTATAGTAGAAAAGCACTATATAAGTACCAGTCTATTTACCATTTAAAGAAATCTACATATAAATAAATCAAAGTTATGTCAACTGCAAGTGGCTGGCTGCTTAGACTGCAAATGTTCTCTCATTGATTTTGGTATATTTATAACATTTATTAGTCTAATAAATTGTGGTAGACTTCATTATTGCTTTATAAACCTCCCTCTCAAGTTGCTTCAGCTATATTTTTGAGGCCCCGCCATTAATCTTTCCCAAAAATGGCAACAATTTAAGGGATAATTGCATTTCAGCCTTTGTTTATGCCTTTAATGTCTTTGCTGTCCTCTTTCATTGTGTCGAGAGCAGATTATCCAGTTAGCTGAACAATCAGGTATACCCAGAAAGGAGGTTACATTGTTTCATAAGAGCTTAATCTGACTGAAGGTGAAACACAAGTAACATACAAAAGAAAGTCCATGAATAAATGCTCTTGAAAATACACTGCTTTACAACTGGAACTACTATCGCAGGAATAATGAAAAAACAATAAGTCAGTGCATTCAGATGCAATAAAACAGCTTGTGTTCATCTCTCCTGGTTACACAGGCCACAGATTTATTTTTTTTTTTACCGCTAACATAGAAAGCATAAAATCTAATAATACACAAAACAATATTTAATACAAAAAAATCAATACAAACTTTTGAAACATCAGGAAAAAATATGAACTTGGTTATTTTCATCATAAAGAAAAAAGTGTCCATTCATCATACACGCTGTGAGGAGCCTGCAGCAACATGTGCTCACCTACAACTAGACAGACACACTAGAAAACAGGGTTAGTGAACAGCGGAATGATGAGCAATAATCATTTATAGTGGTTACTTTAAGTGCTACTTGGAGTTAGGTGGAATTTGTGACTATGATGACAAAGATGTAGAGAAGTTAGCAACGTCTACCATATAATTACTCTAACCTTTGGTCCAAAACGTATTTACTGTACGTTGGGGGCCACAGATGTCTCACAGGATGCCTGACAGTGTTGTTGTGTCTGCTCTCTGGGGATCTGATCGTGTTTCCATCACTGCACTGTGAAGCAGGTTATCACATTGATGTCATTTGCATTGTGGTGCAGTGTTTGCATTACCTGCACATGGATTAAGGCTGAAGGGGCTGGTGGTGGTTGAAATGGTTGTAGTGGTAGTGGTGGTGGTGGTGATGGTAGCAGCTGGACTGTCGACTTCTCTAAGTCTGTTGTCCTCCTCGGGGCTCACTGCAGAACAAAGACAGCAAAGACTGTGAAGAACACGTATCACTCCATCTAACTGAGGATGCTGTAATGCAAACAGGAGGTTACTTCAGCCCATTTAATGTATCTGATATATGCAGCAAATTTAGAAACGAGCAATATTCCAACACATCATTTGACCCACGCTGAGTGTTTTTGTCATTATGTTCTTTTATGGAGCAGAGAGAGTTCTATGAATAAATTAACTTTTATTTGAGATTGTAAAGGGGGAATTTTTCTGTCTCTTTTTTAAATGCCCTTTCCTCAAGAGTCATAAATATGATGGCGATCAAATCTGGTGTTGGTCTAACCACAGCATAACTATAGATTAGCTTACCAAGATTTCTGTACTTAAGCTTTTAGTGGAAGTAAAATAATTGAGTTTTATTGTTATGCAGTTGCCTCGTGTTTTGTTAAAACCAAAGGAACACAGGGACAAACAGAAGATGGCATGCACAGCATTTCAAATAACGTGACAAATGAGGTAATTAATTCTGCTCAACTTATTACATTCAAGTGTTTTGAACCTCGGTTCCTGACATGCATGTAAATTACTTTAGCTGCACTGCCCACTGTTACAGTCCCAGAACCCCAGACCACCTCATGCAAAAGTTGTTTATGGACCGCTCAAGTATGAGACAAAAACCCCAGTGTGTTCATCCAGTCCTCAAACCCACCTGATCCCAATTAGAATAGAATAGAATAGAATAGAATAGAATGCCTTTATTTGTCATTATACAGAATCTACAATGAGATTTGTAGAATTAGTCTGAGGTCTGGAGCCCACCTGTCCCGAGGGGCACTGTGTCTGTGACCTGACGGGTCAAAGCTGTTTTGGCAATGAGTGCAACCTATTAGGCAGATGGTTTCTATGTTGTGGCTGATTGGTACAGTGCCATGAAAAAATATTTCCCCCCTTCATGATTTCCTTTTTTTTGCATATTTGTCACGCTTACTTTTTTCGGATCAGAGTAATTTTAATATTAGATAAAGATAACCGGAGTAAATGATGATTTCATTTATTTTATCGCCCAGTGGTGAGCTGGATCAGGTGGTGGGGAGAATGCTGGACACACCTAGCACACATAAAATGTATAGTCTGGGTTTGCTGGGAACACCTGGCAGAGGCGTGGTCCACAAGATCTTCAACTCCCACCTCCAGCAAAACATCCACAGCATTGTTGAGGACATTGAGTCCAAATGGACCATGTTCTGCACTTCCATTGTTCAGGCCGTTGCACGGAGCTGCGGCTGGAAGGTGGTTGGTGCCTGTTGTGGTGGTAATCCCCATCGGGCTTGGGACTTCGGAGGCAGCTGATGGATACTGGCAGTTACTATTCAATTTTTTTTCCATTTGCGGATAATGGCTTTCACCACGATTTGCATCGAAATGGATTTGTAACCTTTTTTTAAATTGATAGATGTCAATGACTTTGTTTCTCAGCTGTTTCTTTAGATTGTGGCATGATGTGTTGCTTTTTGAGAAGTGATTTATTGATTCAGCAGGCCTGGCAGTAATCAGGCCTGGGTGTGGCTGGTGAAATTGAATTCAACTTTCCTAAAAAATGTGACTAATCACATGTAATTCATGATTTAACAAGGGGGTGGGGGCAATTCATTTTTGACAAAGGGCAAGGTAAACTTGGGTATTTACTGTAGGATTCAGTGTTTTTGAAGGTTGATCTGCGCATTAGGCTCAAAAATTAGTTTTGATCATCTCCTGGGATTCCCAAAATGTTATGTAAAGTAAAGTCAGTGGGATACCACATAATAATACTTCCAGCCACCCTGCACCAACACTGGTTCACATACAGGGCCATCAGGTCAACACGGGATGCCATTAACATTGCGCTCCATGCAAAGACTTCAGCTCTGTATTCAATACCATCATCCCCAAACATGACCAAACTGCTAAATCTGTGTATTAGTGAGCACACATGCAGATGGATCAAAGACTTCTTAACAAACTGACCACAGTCTGTTTGTCTGGGAACTCATCACTTCACTACTGTGACATTCAGCACAGGAGCCCCTCAGGGCTGCATGTTAAGCAGCATATTAAGCCCACTTCTCTATTCCCTGTACACCCACGACTGCACACAAACCCAAAGCACCAGCATATTCATCAAGTTTGCAGATGACACCATATTTATTTATTTGTAGGTTGACCAGCAGAGTATTTGAGTTGTACCTATGGAAAACCAAATCTTCACTGCCAGTGCCAAACAGTTTATTTTGCTATTGACTCTTGTTTGGTGCCATTTACTGGATTGGATGATTAAAGTCTGAAGAAACAAGACATATTCAGGGCTTTAAAATTATGTCGGCACCAGGCGCATTTTCCACCTACTCCACCACTCTGCGACGTCTACTTTTTAATTTTCCTAAAAAAATTCTTTTTTGCACCGTCCACCGTCTCCATTTCCAGCGCCATGTGGACGCACGGGGCAATATTTACATTCTTTTAATCTGAGCCATTTGATTGGTTCAAGACTGCCATGTGACTGCTGCTGTCATGTCATAAGGTGCCTGCTACTTTGGCATGTCCGCCTGCTACTCCAAAACAATTTGACAGCCCTGCATATTGGCACTTTAAAAATTTATTCATTTAAGAAACAGGGGCCTCAGTAGCATGTGGAAGAATCATACAGATCCACAACAGCCTGGCACCTCCTCATGCTGGCCACCAGCTGTGTCATCCACACTGCTGTGGGATGACATCCCATTCTTCAACCAGCACTCGTCAAAAGTCAGTCAGTGTGGTCATGTTGGTCACCCTGGCATGAGCAGCACACCCAAGCTGATCCGACTGTTCAATGTGGTTGAGGTCAAGACTACAGGCAGGCCATTCCATCCTCTCCACTCCCAAATTCTGGAGGTAGTCTCTGGGGGGGGGACGACTGTGGAAATATGGGATTACCACTGATTGCACAATCTCATCTTAATATCTCTCTCGAGATTGCCTCCAATGATAACAAGCCTGACTGTCAGCACCTGAGGTATCAGAAACTCAAAACAAGACTCAAAAGCAGAATAAGCAGTTTGGCATTGGCAGAGATTTGGCAAGTTTTTCATGGGCGCAACCCACATACTCCATACTCTGCTGTCACATAAATGCATTTTTCTTACAAATGTGGCTCCATTTAATGGGAAAAAAACAGGCTTTCCAGTGGCATAAGATTTATTGCCAAGAAGCATTCTTACAACAAAGAAATAACTGACCAAACACAAATTTCTTTACTTTTTGTGCTAAGTTAGATATCACACAAAGTTGTTCACATTTCAAACACAGCACAGCAATCCTGTCAAGCCTTGGATTTCTCCAAATGTCAAAGTAAAGTTACGATTGCCAGGGTAGCAAAAGGTTTCAGGCTCCATTTCGAAACAACCTGCCAAGATGAGCTCCAGTACCTGGTGCACAGGAGTGCCCATCCAGCTGCAGGATGTATCCCTGGTGGCAGCCACAGAGATAGGAGCCCCAGGTGTTGGTGCATGTGTGCTGGCACAGCTGGCCGCGGTAGAGTTCACACTCATCGACATCCTCCTGCTCCTCTACCGTGTTGGCAGCTTCATCTGTGGAAGTGATGGAGAAGGCTTCCTTGGGGAACTTACTTTCTGATACTGGAAGGAGTGAGAGAAGGAGAGTTTGGGAGAAAGTGAGGGGAGGGCTGTCTCAGATTAGAGACAGAAGCAGATTTTCTGTATAACACCTAATAAAACTGACTTGAAGACACAAAACAACATCTGCTCGTCCCGTACATTTAGATTCAAAGTTTATATGTTTATACATTTCCTGAAATGTTTTACGAGAAAGCAAATGTAAAAGGAGCAACCGTGAGACCCTCACTGCATTTACAGAATGCTTCTTGATTGGGATTCCCTTGAAACCAAAATGTTTTATCTCAAAGGGTCTATCCAGATGTATCTACAGTAATTTAACTTGTGTGTTGCATTACCCAACAGTACATGTCTGAATCAAACTTGTGCATGGTTAAAAATAGATCTCCTCCAGTGTGAATTATTGATATGGTGTTCCCTCCCAATGAAACCATGGAACTCAACAGTTTCTCTGTCCAATAAGTTTACAAATATTCAAACAAGATTGCTGTGGAGTAGGCCTGAGTAACTTTAGCAAGAGCCAAATCTTTATGGCCACATGATTTGGTTGGTGTATCTTACTAAAGGTTTCTCAGGGTGCTATGGGTCAGTGGGTCAGTGACAAGGTGTTGTGGACTTTAAATTAATTCCTGCTTACATCTTAATGCAAGATACCACAGTGCACCTTCAGGTCATGCAGACTCCTGGCCTCAGCAGCACAGGTAGTTTTTGTTGCTTATAAAGTAGCAGTATATTGTGCACTGGTTGTCATAATCTATAGGCTGAATTATTAGATATGCTTAGCCTACAATACAACTACAAATGAGCACTATCGGCAAAAAAATGCAACAAGCATTGGTTCTGTGTTATGTCTGCAGCCTGTGCGCATGTACTTAAGTCCGCTGTGGGTTCAGGGTTAGACCCAAAGGCAGCGTTAGGCCTGTGGGGACTAAAGTTAATATTTCTGATGTTGTTTCTCACTACTAGTCTAATGACATGAAAAATAATATTTGGTTGAACATTCTGTTCACCAGATGGGAACAACTGAGAGTATGTGATATGAAGCACAGCTAAACTTTTAGCTCATGAAAGCTAACCAGTGGTCACCCACCATTATGCATGTCAATTAATGATCAGGAGTAGTTTGTTTGTTTTAACGGGAAACAAACCAACTACCAGTTTTAGCCTAAACAGCTGCAGTATGTACCATTTGGATATCTGTTAGACTCATAATTGCTCAGTGGGTTCATGTATAAAGAGATAAGCTAAAAAAGAATAATTTTACCTTTCTTAAAAAATACATCATTTGCTTGATGTTCTTTCAACGCCCTGAAAAGATGTAACTTTTTTTGTAGTTAGACATAAAGGGACACGTCTACATGTCTTTTCAACAACCTGAAAGAATAACTTCTCACCCTTGATGTTTAAAAGTTATAGCAAAGCTGTCCTTTCAACATTTTTATAACTATTAATGACTACTTTTGGGGTTAAATAAAGGCCATGACTGACTTTGTTGTCTGGGTTAAATATGGCCAACAATACAAAGTGAATCTGATCTTGAAAAATATTTTAATGGAGGCCTTCTCACTGTGGACTCCACCCTCATTGGTCCATCTATGTTAGATCAACATTTATGACTTTAATAGGGCTACTGTTTATGCAATTTTGGACAAAAGTTAGACTGAATCTGCTGACTAAACAAAGTGCAATTTTAAGTAATTATCTTTAGACTAAATGAAGGCTTGCCCCTGAGATCCTGCCTAAAACATTTTCATGCATTTTGCCTTTGTAGAGCAGAAGACATGGGGGGATACATTACAAAAATATCACTTATCAATAATGGGTCCAGATGTGGGTTTTAATAAATATTTCTTACAGTCATTACCTGGGGTTTAAATTCAGAGGAGCAATGCGATTAAATGTTTCCTGCTATAATTAAAAGGCAGCGAGTCATAAGACTCAAAATACATCCCCTCTGGAAATAATTACAGTGCTTCTCATGCATTTTTTTAAATTCATAATACGCTCGTAGCGTGAAGGCATCCTTCATGAATCCTGAGAGTGTGTGTGAGAGAATTATTACACAAACTGAGAGAACTTCACCAGTTTCTGCAGCTCTTAAACTTTTAAACCTTGCACAGCCTTCAGCAGGTTAATTGATTCCCACTTCAGAATGACATCATTCAAATTTTTGTTTTAAAGCTAAAGGAAATGAGCTGCAGTTGATTGTTCCAGCAGAGCCCATTAAAGGGCGGGATTAAGAGGAATTCCTCTCATGTTGTGAATGAAATAACAGCCTAAAGCAGCGAGGAGACTGGCCTTAACCCACCATCACACTTGGATGCAACTATTCCCATTAAAGAACAACCATGAAAATAACGAACTGCATTTCTATGCTGTGTCTGGTCCCAATATAAAACTAAGATGCAGGAAAAGGGTCTTCCAAACCACAAACCGATGATTATGGAATGATTCTTGTGCTTTTTTTAAAGGGATTGAAGTCTTATGTCATTCAACATGCTTCTGATGTCACTGATGAAAAACATGTAAATCCCGCCCCTTACAGCTGCAATCACGGTATGTAGGTCATATTCAGTGAAACATTAACATATAGTCATGTTTTTGTAGATGGAATGAGAAGCAAAGGGTTGCTGAAATGCTTCTGCATTGAACCTGAGCTGCTTGAAAACCCACTGATTGTCAGTCATGTTAGGTGCTTGATGGATCAAAGACAGAGGAAATCTTTGCTGGCCCAAGCAGAGAGCCAACAGCCCGAGCTACCATCTGTTCCTGATTCATCACAGCGCCCCGTTACTCTGCAAGATGATTCCTGACCAGTCAGCCCCAAGCTTCTGACACAGGCTTCTATGAGAATAAAATACTTATGGCCCGAAGCTGGCCTGTTTACTGTCCCAGTGCAGTTTTATCAGTACGCACAAATACAGGAAAAGTTGCTGACGAGTGTGTGTGCGTGTGTGTGTGCGTTTGCGTGTGACTACCATAACATATAACAGATAAAAACAGAAAAACCTTAAGACAATAAAAATCAACAAAACATAACTTAACAAAATAAGAAAATACAAGTTAACATACACACACAAACATGCACTCACAGTTATTAAGTGTAAGCCTGTGAGAATGAAAAGGTTTTGAATGTGTTTTGAATGCAGCTGTAATTAAGCTCAGGTCAGCAGGCAGCTTGTTCCAGAGAACAGGACCACAGTGCAGCACCCTCAGCTAGGCCTGTCACGATAACAAATTTTGCTAATCGATTAATTGTCTCAGAAATTATTGCGATTAACGATAATATT
>JAVDPK010000983.1:0-17508 GCA_034780415.1 Cichlasoma orientale | reverse complement strand
ATGAGAGTATCTGGCCCTCACAGTGTCTGGCGAGATAAATTCCGGCCCTCGGACAAATGTAGTTGACGACCCCTGCAATACAAAGTGCCTTGAGGCGACTGTTTGTTGTGAATTGGCGCTATACAAATAAAGTTGAATTGAATTGAATCTAAAATGGTTGCTAACCAATCTAGCTAGCGAGCTAATAAATTAGGACTCCACCCTTTCATCCATGTAAGGTAACTTCTGAGTCAAGACTCCAATTCCTATAATTCAACTAGATGCCACCTGAGATAAATTAACAACCAACCCTAACACCACAGTGTGAGTTGCTTGTAAACATATTTTCAGAACAATAAACCAATAAATATCTACTATAGAGCTACTGATTCACAAAAAATGAAACAAAACTAGTGGATCATTATATTTAAATTTCCTGAATGAGCTAGAAGAGATGTTTGCTATTTTTGTTTTTAGCACAGAATCAATAAATGTCATTTATCTTGCCAGAAAATAGTTTAAATCAAAACCTTATACAATGTAAACACAGAGGAAATGTCTTAAACAGGATTATTTTATCACTGTACAGTGTTTCATGTCTCGTGCCTGCATTTTTCAACAGTGTGGCCATACTGCACATGCAGCTCTGTATCTGTAAGCCCTTCAGGCCACAAATATCTGGTTCTGCTCCTGCCTCATGCTGCAAACACATTTTAAAAAAACAGCTCACATGCACCAGCGAAGGCTTATTTAACTATCCCATATGAAAGGCACTGACCAGCTAAATTAAAAAAGAAAAAAAGAAAAAGATTATGAGGGCAGAAGTTACAAATACAGGAATATAACCTTTCTAAATGTTTCACATAAAAAATGATCAACAAAGAAACACATCTCAGATTAAAGCAACTGAAGGCAGGTGGCCAACAAGAATTTATAACCTCCTGTGGGGGAGCTGAGGCCTTGTGATCTGGGTGAGTGATGGTGGTGATGAGACTGCTGCGAGAGGATGTTTGCCATGGGAGGAGTATTTGACTCCCACTCCAGACAGACCCTGAACTCACTACTTATATGCCTGCCCTGATACCAAGGGACCTGTGGCTGTTTCCACTCCTACCAAACGAATATGACATATAGCCGGGGTCGGTATTTAGAGTGGGACAGAGAAAGGGAACAGGGTCAACCTTGCACAACTACGCATTAGGAAGACGTGTTAAATGATTTGTGCGGTATTTAAAACGGGTGCAGTGTGCTTGTCTGCATAACAGAAACAAGTCTCAGAGGTAAAGCTCCCGTGATTTATGAGGTGCTACAGATGTTAGCCCAGGTATGTGCAATTTCCATGAAAAAAAAAATTCCTACCTGCTAATGTTCAACATGAGATACCCCAACTCTCAGGAATAAACATCCAATACTTTAATGACAACAAAATGATCAAAATCAACTTCACGTGTTACCTGTCAAGTACCAAGTTAGGGATCAAGGTTAGCGAGTGAATGCAGTGAAAACATATTGCGCTTAATTAGAGATGTGATCCAATTTATGCATGAAATAACGGACACATCTTTTGAAAACCTTGTACGTGCAAATACTGGTATAGGTAACCTGGCTATTTCCTGCTCACTTTTAATCCCCTGTACAAGGGCAAGTTATGGTGCAGGGCAGCGAGATTCTCCAGAGATTCAGTGGACCACAATTACAACAGAGTCCATCTCGCTAGACTTTAAGCTATTCAGACGATGCAGTCACGTGACCACCAACTACATGACATTAACTTGACATCTCAGGCCATTCATCATTTGCTTTGTAAATGGATTGTTCATTAAATTAGATTATTGCATGGATGCAAGAGTACTTATTTACATTAAAGAACAGGGAAATTTTGGAAGTATATCTTGTTGTTGTTATTAGGTTATTATTTAATGGTTTCACTGGTCTGGCCCACTACAGATTAACTCAGCCCATGAAGTAAAATGAGTTTGACAGCCCTGGTGTAAATGATCCAAGCCTGAAGTAAACTTATTGAAAAAGGGAAGTGACTGATTTTGGATACCTCTCCTGCTGAGGTTCATTTGCTATTTAATTCAGGTGGACATGCAAAGATAAAGAATAATGGAAAATGGTAATTTCAGAAAGATGACACCGACCCATGAAGGAGCACAGCAGTATAGTTTATACTGCTGTGCAACAAAGGTCCCTAAAAGTTTGCTATTGCTTAAGAAGTTTGCTATTGATGTATTTAATATTTCTATGTTACAAGGCTTTAGATGGGGAAGGAAACAAATCTTTCTTACACTTGGCTGAGGGAGACATCTGACACACATCTGCATTTTAGCCAAGTTGAAAAATGATTCTGTATATGCTTTCTTTTGTTTTTTAACCTCAGTTTTGATCCCAGTTTCATATGGAAATTGTAATTGTACTAACACATCTGGTGTGCTGCTGTTTATGTTTGTATCCCAAAAAAAAAAAAAAAAGGATCAAATAGGATCCAGAAAAGCACATGAATAGCAATTCTGTACCAAGGCTTGCGTCATAAATTCTTTTTGACTTACCCTCCTCAGGTCTGATGAGCAAAACAGGGCGACGTTCCTCGACCTCTTTCGCCCCCTCCTTTGCCTCCTCTCTGCCTTCCCTGTGAAGGCTAAGCAGCATCTGATCTGGCTCTTCACTGGGTTGACTCTCATCCAGTTTAACTCTCACTGGTGGCTGGGTGGTGGTGATAAAATGGAACGCAGGTGTTGTCAGGGACTCAGGCCACCTTTGGGAGGGGGTGGCAGGCTCAACAGTGGCCTTATCATAAATGCTGGTTGGAATGCTGCTTTCTGAGTCCTCCTTGCTTCTCTCCTGTTGCTCTGTCTTGACTGTGTAAGGCACATCCTTTACTTCAGGCCTGGGCACATTTTGAAAAGTTACTAATTCTTCCTGCTTTTCCTCATCTGTCTCTTCATTATTCAACCTTTCCTCATCATAAACTGTGACCGGCCTCTCCATTTCTTTCTGACCATTTGAACTCGCCCGGGGATGGACAGGAGCCTCTGAGCTTTCCATGGCGTACAGTGGAAAATGTACTGTATCTGATCCTCTTTCTTGATTGGCTTGGATCTCTGTCTCCCTTACTGGAAGACTCACATTGATCTGACTGATAGAACCTCTGGGTGCCACACTATCTGACGTACTTTTGTGATGTGCCTTAGTTTCAGTGCCTCGCTGATGATAAACGCCACTTTCTGAACTCACGTGTGGAAACTCAGGGTGTTTTTCACTTTCTAATTCTCTGTGTAATGGAAATATGACACTACCCAAACTCTTGTGGGCATGCAGTGGATGGTCTAAATCTTTCTGTGGCCTTAAATTATTAAAAAGGACACCTTGCAAACTTGTTAGACCCAGTGAGGGCTGCCAAGAAGATGTGGCACGCATCTGTGGCATGTCAGTACTCTGCTCTGCTCTCAGGGGACTTTCTGTCACTTCCTCTCTGCCTGAAGGATGGTCATGAACTCCATATCGTTCTCTCAGAGCCTGTTTGCCCTGCCTGTCAAAGCTCTGAAGAGAAGAGGCTCGGTCAGCTTTGGCAGAGCCTTGGGACGCAGATAGAACATTTTCAAAAGAAGGAGAGGATGGAGTGGGGAAGACCAAGGATTGTGGGTAGATCTCTGGAAAGTCTGTAGGACCGTAATCGTAGTCTTCTGGTTCCTCTTTAAGTGGTGGTGATTTAAAGAGAGGGAGATTTCCATTAGGAAGGTGATATGGGGTGGCAAATTGCTCTGTGTTGCCTTGTTGGTCAAACCTGTGTGGGAAATTATCATGCCTGATGACTGTATTATCTTCTGTGGGAGTAGCTAACATGGCTTTGTGAAGTTTCTGTGGATCACAGTCTGGTACCGGGTAGCACATTAGATTCCCCCCTTCATTAGGGCAGTGGCACACACGGCAAGGGTCAATATGGAAGGAGTGTCCAGCCTCGTACTTTTGCCCAGCATGAGCACATCCAACACGTTCACACTGCATGCAGCCATCTGCAGGCTCTGAAACCTCAATGCAGTTCGGTGGCAAATCGGGACAGCTGATGAAGTGGCAGCTGATCCGGCCCCCTCCTGCCGGGCAGGAGCACTCTGTGCTCCCGTAATCAACAAAGTAGGAGTCTCCCTCGGGCACCTTGCCATTCTTGAATCCGGCACTGATGCAGTCATAGTACTGGTAACCCTCGCATGCGCATCCTTTTTGTAAGCATGTAGCACAACAGGCACCACTCTCCAGGACTTCTTCAATACAGTTGTCCAGCAGGGGACAGTCCGTGCCAGTGCAATCAAGCTGGCACACACAGACACGCAGGTAGAAAAAAAACAACGCACACCACAGTAGTGCTACTTCAGCTTGAGCCATGGCGCCTGGAATACGTACGGCAATCAAAGAAGATCAAGTATCATCCAAAGCCTTTAGTTTATCTTTAAGGCTTCTGGCACATTCTGCCCACGTGAACCACCTCTACGCTGCAAGAAACGGGGAAAAGACAGAAAGGACAGACACGGGTTTATTTCTCGAAATAAAAGCAGACCAACATCTGGCTTTGCAGCTCCGCTTATAAGAGTCCAATTTTTACTGCCTCGCCATCTTTCTAACATTAAGGCTACATGGCCCTCATTATCATCAGCTGGAGTACACTGTTTTGAATCATTATGCAGGCTGTCATGATGAAACCTGGAATCTGCCCAGCTTCTAAATTTCTAGTACATCTGTGATTATCTCCATAAAAACATTCCTCTCATAATCTTGTGTCGCAATCAACCTGCAGCAATCTAACAGCTGAACATACATGAGATGCCTCATAACACTTTGGCCGTAGAGTTTGTTGGAAAGTGATTACACTTTAAGAAAAGCACATTCTCTGAGGTAATTACCAAGGTAGAGACCAAAGTGCAGGGCCCGCTTTAACTAATGATTCTTGTCTGCAGTTTCAGACTCAACGTGATTGCCGTCACTTCATTAGCTCGCTTCATCAGGAAGCAGAAATCGAAATTAAAAAGTAAAATCTTTCACTTATTTTATCAAATAGATCACGTAAAGCCAAGAATGTGCCACAAATTAATTCTGCTTTACACCGTACCGTTCTACATTTGAAAAAACTCCAAAAACAACACATTATTCTCTTTGTAAAAGATACTTCTGGAGAGATCTAATTCATCACCAGTAATACTAGGCATATTTTCCCCTGGCTTTTAGGTCATCTCTGCAAATAAATCCGCCCTCCACACATCAGATTTAGACTGCTGTGTTCTTGGCCTGACATACATGAAGTATGTGAATCTGACAGGAGTTTGTTATGAATATTGCTGTCAGAAATAAGTAAATCTGCTCCAAACAAGGACCCACATCATCTGTTAGTTCCACTGCAATCCCGTGAGTCATGAACAATACATCTGATGAGGGAAACGGGGAATGACCTTAACAGATTTGAACTGCTTAACTCGTTGAATGTTTTACACTGCTTGCTTTGTTTTTTCCCCCCTTATGTCATGAATTTTTAATATAAAACATCAACACATAAATCAAAAAACTTGGCACGATATCCACTGTTAAGAAACTATCAGAAACCTTTATTTGGGATTTCCACTATGATTTTTCAAAAAGGTTTCAGGAGGCTTTGAGGAAATTCCTGTTAGAGGCTGTTAAAGTATATCATAATTAGGTGGTTAAAATCTGACTCCATCATAATTATACAGATCCAAAAAGTAGAGGAAGTACAGAAGATGGAAGCCAAATTTTTATAAAGTAGAGGCCTGTAATGGCCCCATTAATGCAACGCTGTTATTCACTCTGTGGCAACTGTTTATTATACTCCACCCTCTTACAACCCTACATCACCAGCACAGTGTTGGTGTCTAATCCATGTTTCCACTCATTTCAGCTGCAAAAAAGAACCAGTGCTAGTGCTGAAAAGGAGGCAACACCGCGGGTCCTCAAAATTTCTGTTCCTACATTTACAAGCACTGATGTGATCAAGTATAGTAAGACCTACCACAAAAACCTGTCCCCAATTTGCTGGAATTGACGCCAACTGCTGTGTAAAGCTAGCAACATTTGCTTCTCAAATCTTTTAAAATGCGGGTAAGTTCTCAGAAGGCATCAAGACACAACTCCTTCCATCCGACGCCATCCTGATGGAAAAGAGCGATCCCTTTTTATCGGCCCCTTTTCATATAGATGATCAGTGGGAGCTTCATCCTATTCTGGAGGCGTTCTGTCACCATACCCATAAGTAGGATCATGACAGTTGTGTCAGGGAAAGTGTCACACACACCTTTACTGTACTAGACATAACAAAAGCTGGCCAGGAATGGCTGCAGAAGAATGCAAACACAGCAATCACAGCAGCCTGGTGTTTCCCAGAGCACTGAGGGAGGGGGGATTCCTTCATTTCTGTCTGCCCACACACACACACACACACACACACACACACACACACACACACACACACACACACACACACACAGCTGATCGACAAACACTTCCTAAAGTAATGCATCTCTTTGACATGGCCAAAAAAAAAAAAAAGAGGATTATTTCAAGGTTTCACTTTAAAACTGTTCAATAAGAGTATTCATCTTTGCAGTGCAGGAAACAGTAACTTACACAGTAATTTACACCGCGACACGTTTAAACAAAAAAAGCGACCCTCTGTGAGCTCGTGATAGGCTGCAAACATCTGTAGGTAACTACAGTTTCACAGCTGTTTTAATGTCTTCATTGCATCTGTAGCTTCCTTTTGATAAATGACTGCGACTACAGCAGGTTAAGACAGAAAGGCTTCATACGTCTGCTACACAAACGGCAGCAACCTGTGGCCTCTCACCACCTGATAACTGCGGAAAGTTGTTCAACTTAACCGCTGCTTGCAAGGCTGCAGAAAACTGAACACCAGAAAAAGCTCATCTGTGCTGAGCGACGCGCGAAGCTCTCAGCGCAACATCCATGGAATAAAGTTCGGCCTGATTTTAACGATGGCGCACAGGTCGTCGGTGAAAAAGACTGTTTAAGGAATAAAGCCGCGTAGAGACGCTGCTTTGCGTTACCTTGTAGAGAGCCGCCGGTCCTCTGTGCGCCTCCAAATGTGAACCTTTTGACCATCGACGCGCTGTTGGAACCAAGCAGGCAGGCTGAGGGGGAGGTACGAAAAGTTTCCCTGCTGGAGACTCCGAAGGAGATCCCATCCTGATCCATAATGAAGACCAGGCTCTGCGGGCAGGGGCCCGCACAATACAACTGCTGAAGATGGAGGGCTTGATTTGACTTGACAGGACAGGAGTTAAAAAATAATGACTTAATTTTCTTTTTCATTAGAGTAATTAAAGACTAAATTAAACCTGTGCCTATAAAGCAGACAAAAAGGTTGTTTTAAGGATGGCAATGCCCCCAATCTGCAGCACAGGAGCGTTTCCAGGACGTGTTAGTGGCACAGTGAGGCCAACAAGAAATCTGAATTTTTGATATTTGATCAAAAATAAAATATAGAAAATTGGTCACGATCAATATGATGTAAATAATCCTACCTATGTAGGACTTATGCTTTATGAATTAAGCACATAGATAAAAGTCTGACATGAACAGGTGACAAATTAAAGTAAAAACCGAAACCACTGAGTTCTACAGTGAGGACATCCAGTGGCTCTCCTGCTGTGGATCCTTGTTCCCGTACAGGGTAGAATCAAAGCAAATCAGTCAAAGGTTGTTCTGAGTGATCCCCTTTATTCCATCACGAAACATCTGATCACGCCAAGGATGACACGCACAGAGCGGGATCACTGAATGGTTTGATGAGAACTGAAATAATATCATACTCTATGATCTTCACTTTCACCACATTTCAGTCCAAGTGAAGACCTGCGGGAAATTTTGGACTGACCTTTGGAAATCCCTCTCCACCATCATCAGCACACCACGTCAATGTCTTTTTAAAGAATGTTCCATCACTTCGGGAGAGCTAAAAGTCTCGCTGAAGCTGTTCTGGTGGCCCACAGTGGGCCAGCACTTGATTAAAATACTTCTACATAAAGAAGAAGAAGAAAATCTATAGGCGACAGACACTAGAGACTTTGTTTGCAGTGGTTTTGTTGTCTTATATTGAGTACTGACCAATCACATTTAAGATTTGGTTGCATGCGTGTAAACAGTCCACATGAAGAGCAAAAACAGCTGATTGTATTGGCATAAATGCAGTCTGGAAGCCACCAGCCACACAGGAAATGATCCAGGGCAGAATCAAACCCAGGCCCCTGCAGCACTTCAGCACATGAGCTGCTAGCTCAACTGAGTGAGGTGTGGTGGCACGCAAGCGGAGGAAAGCCCTTTACTGGAAATAGCTTTTGTATCCGAGTAGACGTGACAGAAGTGTGTTTTCACAGTCAGACAGTGAGTCGTAGATTGTCAGATTGTGTTGCTTCCAATAGCTCAACTGACCAAATACAGCTTGAGAATTAAGATCCTGAGAAAAACAATATTTTATTGATGCGCTCCTGTAGTCCTGCTAAATGTTTTGAAAAACTGTGAATTTTGGCCTGTTGTGCTCTCAAACTGTGCAGAACCCAACAGTGAGTACAGTCCTGCCTACTTTGTCTTTGAGCTTTTACCATAAAAACCCAAAAGCCAAGTGTGGGCTTTAATCTAGCTTGGCTCAACCAAAGGTTTAAGAATATGCCTTCCTGCCTACATGGCAGCATTTTATGACTAATTTTTCTAAGGTAAGCAGACTTTTAAATGCACTCGAGCACGTGCGGCAGTCAGTGAACGGACTGCACTTCATATATTGCTGTTACTGCAAACCGTCTTCTGTTTAATTATACATTTGGGTTGCTGCAAATTAGGCTGATATATGTTCAGTTTAGCTCAGTGAAAAACAGCCTGTAGGCAGCTCACAGTACAAATTAAAACCAGCAGGGCGTGTGGATAAAACTTGTTCCTCACATCCATGGATGATGATCTGGAGAATCTGGAAGCCTGATTAATGACTTGGGCTCTTTGTTGAGTTCCTCAAGATGTTCCTGAGCAGTTTTTTTAAAAAAAATGCTGCTGTCAGGGAGTGTCACAGAGTGCATATGCATCCCAGCATAACATGGTCTTGAATGGCATAATCCTTTTTATTCATGTTATATGTCAGTAGTTTCAGTGTTGTTTTGCGGTCTTTTAATGAGGAAGCTCCAGTGCTAAAGGCTACTGATTTGCTTTGTGACAAAAGACGATTTAGTACAGTCAGCTGAAAACGTGTTGTTACACTTCTGTTCTTTGTTTTTGTCAAGAAATGGAGATTAGTGGCTTCTAATTTCTGCTAATTGTAGCGTTGACCAGATCGCTGGCAGGAGGGTGGGGTTAGGCTGCACTTTAGCAACATGCTAAACAAGAACAGTTTCAGAAACTCAAAGACGAACCTTGTTCCACACATCCCAATTTATTTCAAGATGCTGCCTTTCAAATCTCCTTTCTTACTCTCTGTTCCACCTGGCTCTGCCTGATAGGTGTAGAAGTAAACCTGACCCTAACCCACTGGATGCTGAGAGGTTAAACTAACCAGAATGGAACATGACAGCGATACTGACAATCACAACTAATTTAGTAAGTATGATATGCCATTTTCTGTAGCGATGAAGTATGAAGTTTGTGTAGAAGCTGAAGGCAAACGCACAAAATGACTTATTTTTCCTAATATTTCACATATACCAGTGTGATCGGCTACTTTGATCTCACGTAAAGTTTATATCAGCACAAACAGGAAGGTGCTGAACTCAACACATTCAACTATATTTCTCCTCTCATGGTATCCTTTGTGCAGTAAAACATTATATAAGCAGTATAACTGTGTTTCTGAGCTCTCTTATATTTCCTTTAGAGCCATGTTGTCGGCCCCCAGAGTAAACTTCAGCCTCTGTCCACTTTAAGGACCTTGCATGTACCTCTTAAATTGAAGGCTGTAACCTTGGCTAAACAAGAACCTCGTGCTCACGTCGTTACTCACGATGCTGTCTCTCTCTCCCGCCAGTTGCGGACCATGCATGACACAAGGCCATGAGCTATCTTAACTGCACACAAAAGACCCAATCTCCTTCAAACACAGGCCTGCTTTGGATTACCTGTCTGAGCACAATACTCCCTGGAGGCATAAATATGCATGTCATTCAGCTGAGTGTGCCTGTGCATTCACATGTGGCAAAGAACTAACTTAACGTCACGCATTTTTAATATGTTTTCAGCTTTCGGAGGGAGTGTGACCCTAAACAGCAACCGGGCACAAATCTAAGCAAGTTCACAACCAGGCCTTATCTTATATCTCACTTTCACAACACTTCCTTTTATGTGAAGCAGCCCCTTTGCAGGATATTTTACATTTGTCATAATTTAGGATGTATGAGTTCAAAGAGCGCTGGGTGCCCAAGTGTTGTTTGGATGAAGATGTGGCATGCTTGAGGTTTGAATGGACTCACTCATCATGCCGGAGCAAAGTGACCCAATCTCAAATCTGGACCACACCCAGCGGCTCATATAAAGGTCCAAATGAGGAGCTGTCGGGGCCTGAGGTGAAGTGGTGTGACAAACACATTAGCCCTGATCGCAGATAAGTCTGTTTCACGGGAGTGGGCCTGCTTTCAAGTGGAGATAAGAGATGAAGTAAAACATTAGATTCCAAGTTTTCAGGACTGGGTCGATGGAAGGGCATGTCAAAACTTGCCAGAAGGTCGACTCTTTAAAAAAATAAGCTCTACTGTACCACGGGCCAGCTGCCTTGTTTTCCACATACAAAAAATGATTTGGCCGTGACAGCGTAGCTCCCTGGAGTTAACTGCAGTTTTGTGTGATGTCGTAGAGATGACACAGTGTAGGATAACAAGATCAGAGAGAGAGCTCGCCGTGGTTTAGAGAACAAACTCGGTTTTTGCAGGGACGTAAAAAAGATCACGCTAAGTGGAACTTGAGTGGGACTTGACAACACATGGGTGAGATTTGTGGAAGCCCAGTGTGATGTCCAGTAGACACAGGCGAGCCTTTGAAATAGCTGGGGGTGAAGTTCAGGGAGCCATACTTCACATTTGGGGTGACAAAGGAGCATCTGGCTCAGGACTTGCTGGTGGGTGTCTTTGATGTACCGTTTATTGAGAGCACGGGGGTCAAACTGTTGGAACCAGAGGTTAAAATGATCCAGAACGATCTGGAATGGCAGTTTAATGCATACTATTATCAATCAAGTTGATTTTTCAAAACTGCAGCCTGACCCTGCTTTTAGCTAACGCCATGGAGATACTCAAAAACTCATTCCCCCCCCCCCCCCTTTCTCATCCCTGCCATGCATTCATACCAGCAGATGTCAATAAAGCTGCAGTGTTAACGCTGCTGAGGTCAAAGTGAGATAGCTTCACTCTCAGAGATGGAGAAATTTGCAAGAAAGACAGGACAGGAGAGGAAGCTGATAAATGAAGGAAACATGAGTCATAAAAAAATTAAATCTATTGAAGAATTCTGTAATTGTAAAATTGTCACGAAAGAGCCAGTAAACAGCTGATATAGGAAACATATGAGACAAATCTGTTGCGGGGTGAATGTGTGGTGGCAGGAATGTCTACTTGTCATCACTTTAATTGCTACTTTAATTGCTACCACAACATAAATTTAGATTGAATTTGCCGAGTGGTCTGTTGGGAGAAGCCAGATGCGTTGGTTCTGTCAAGTACTTATGAGGTTCCAGTTGTGTTCCCATGCCCAGTGTCCATGCTGCCTGATGGCCATAATACACAGTGCCACGTTTGCAGAAAACCAGCATATCAGCACAAACACCTCATGCCAACTATGAAGCATGGTGGTGGAGGGGTGATGATTGGGCCTTGTTCTGTAGTCACAGGAGCTGGGCATCCTGCAGTCACACGGGACCTCCTCTGTATACCAAAGTATTCTAGAGTCAAATGTGAGACAATCTGTCCAAAGGCTAAAGCAAAGTCCAGACCTCAACCCAGATGAAGAGAGCTGTGCATAAACAAACGTCCACAAACCTCAATGAACCAAAGCAACGAGGTAAAGAAAAGCAGGCCAGAATTCCTCCACAACAACGCGAGACACTGATGAAGTAATTAATTCAGGTTACTGCTGCTAAAGGTGGTTCTACAAGCTACTGAATCATGGGATGCATTTTTTTCACGCATTGATTCTTTTGGTTAGTTTTTGTTACATAATTAAGCGCACGGTGGAATATGTCACGTGCCGTTGAGGTTGTATTTAAGTAACCTGGTAAGGACCAATTTTATTTCTTAATATATCCTGACATGTAAAACTGTAGAACTGAAAGAGGGTGTACATTCTTTGTCACATGACTGCAGGTAATATGCATGAACAGAAAGTTCTGTGACGATCGCGGATGAAATGTTACACAGGTTAGCTGCAGGCGTTTGTCTTTCATGCGTGTGCATTATACCATATGTTGTATGTCATGTCCTGTAATGTGTTTGTGTGCCACCTGATGACTCCCTATAGTCTTTTTTATTTTAATTGTAAAAATGCACAACTTTTGCCAGACCACACTGATGCAGCCCCCCCCCCCCCCAATCCACAGGGCACACCGCATACTTCCAACACCGGCATCTGCTCAGGAGTTCACACACAGGTCACCTATGTGCTGCTGGGCTGCATGTGATGTGATTATCATGCAAATGATCTACACGTCCCGTCTTTATCATGTGTCATTACTTTTATAATGGTTTATAATCCAAATCACATTTCTGCTGATGTCTCAACTGACTCTAGTTTGTCCTGGAATGGCATTATTTAATTATGGCTGGAAATAAACTACAGAAAAATATAATGGCGATATTTAATTTTTGGAATGTTCTTGATTCAGTCCATCTGTGTGTTTCTGGCTAAAAGTTGTGGTGAATAAATGCATTAAATTGCTTCCAGGCTAACTATATTCAGACTGTAATCTGTACTCAAAGTATAAATAAAATATGATGGGAACATTTTTTTTTTCCAAATCACTGACACAGACTAAAAGGTTTTGGGAATTCCTGCCTCTCTGTGACCAGCTCAACTGCAATTTCTTGTTTCTTGCAGAACTCGGAGGATTTATCCTCTGTAGTGTGTGACTGACAGCATCACCACGGCACTACAGAAAGATCTAGCTCCTGCAAAAAGAGTCAGCATTGTGCAGCCATAGGGTGGGAAGATGGAGATGACTGACCTTCAGGGCCTCAGTCTGCGGGCTGATTTGCAGGACAAAAGTGAACTCTGACGGGAGAAGGGAAATGGGTGTTGTCGTGATCTGGAACCTCCCTTAGCCAGGCACTGCAGCAGACAAAGCAGCCCTGCCCTATATTTCTAACACTGGGTAAAGTAGCTGAGGGCACTTTATAAGTAAATGCAAAGCATGCTGTCAGTGGACTGTTTTATAAGAATAATATGTGCTGAAATCAAGATTCTAATCCCTCCACAGAGTCGCTCCATGCTGAGTTCCATCTGTGTTTGGATTTGCACATGAATGTACTGAACATGCCAAAGAATTATGGCCTGAGCTAAATCAAAAACTGCTACCTGAGCGAAAGAAACAAAAGCCCACTGCCTCAACCACCTTTCTACCCAATACAGTTTTGCACAAAACAGAATGAAACGTTCCACTTACATCATTAAAGCAGCGTCACCAAACAGAATACGTTTTGTTGAATAAAACTGGACAACTGAGCGTCATAATGCCAGGTCTGTGTTTGCCACTTTGTCAGCTTGACTTAGTTACTGGCTGGCCTGCCTTGTTTGGCAGCACAGTCTGTTTGGATGGAGCAGAGTGAGCAAAGAGGAGCCATTGACAGACATGTGCTCCGACTGCTGCCTGTGCCAGTCAACAGGATGTTCGATTTTTATCCTCTGAGCACTGATTGAGTTTAATAGCTTGATGTTGACTACTGAGGAACAAATACACAAGTAGGGAATTTAGCAATTAGGTTAAGATTAAGATTAGCACATATGGGCTAATGTGTGTGTGTGTGACAATATGGAGGTGAATGAAAGTTATCATAATATGCAACATATAATAATAGCAACACGCAGTGTTTTGTGAGTTGCATTGCATCTGAACATTAAGATCATTGGATTCATATGGACAAACTTCTTAAAGCCACACTTATAGATTTTTATATCAACACAGGAAAAAAAAGTCATTTGTAAAACATGCAGAAAAAAGCAGAAGACTCTCTGGTTTTGCTCAGCTCTATGTTCAGTTTCAGTGTTTTTAATTCACTGCCCACAGCTTTACTGAACAAATGTCTGGTAAACATAATGGAGCATTAGCGGAGACCAAAAATGAGCTGAATGGGGCTGAATTGAGATAATGGTAATGCCGCTCTGTATCTGCTGCATGGGTGGCCGGTACAAGAATGGAAGCGGTGCGTGCCCAGAGAAATCTAAAAATGGACATTAATTGAATCCTATCAACGTGAAATAAGTCTCTGCTTATATCTCAGAACACCGTTATGTCCTGTAAAGGAGATCATGGTGCTTGTTTGGATCTAGCTTATAAATTACTGGCATCTTGTGAAGTGTCTTATCTGTGACAGAGAAGCTATAGATTTCCATGGTTTGGAGTCAAGCTAACTTCCAAGGCTGGAGCTGGCCTTTGGGTGTTTGTGCATGTGTATGGTTTTTTAATGGAAGACTGAAGAAAGACCAGTGTGCTTGATGCGAACAGAGGTAACAGTACCAAGTTAGTGAGCAAATTACTCTGTGATTTATCATCTCAGCAGATACATTTTCTCTCACTGAGCACCTTGGTGATGCAGAGCAAATAGAGTGTAGTGTTGGTTTTGATAAAATAGGCAAGTTGAACAGGTGCTGGCTGTCACAGACTTACTGTTATATTCAGTATAACTCAAAACTAGCAATTGGCCCCATAAAGTCATCAGGAAAATGTTAGCATCATGTAACGTAAGAGCAGAGGGTTGTTTGCTCATAGACTTTTATACTAATGGAATTCTTTTAGCAACCATAATGGTCGCCACATGGTGACCCTGGTTAAGTAGAATGCAGGTTTAAGATAGTTCATGTTTCACACTTGAAGCTACATTCATCTGTAATCCTGTCCATGGAAAAAAGAGAACAACTGGAAACTATGGAGAAGTACTTTATGTAAATACTGGAAACTTGTGAAATATAACATGGAAGCTGAAGTTTGCGATGAAATGTCTTGATCATGTAGAACTGCTGTACCGTCTAACAAGTGCACAGGTATCTAGTACTTCACTTTATTCTTTGCAGAATTTAGTTTTTGCACTGTTGATGCACTGTTTTCATACATTGCAAAATAGGCACTTATGAATTCAAATATATGCACAATGTTATAAAATGTCATGTCTTATCTAAAACTTGATTTCACTTATACTTTAAAAAAAAATCGTTATATCGAGTGATTATTTTGATGGATCTGACTATTCACACCCATTCAGTTAATCAGCTTCTGATTTCATGAAATATGCATGGGCAAGCAGCAGGCGCTCAGCGGGGAGCTTTGGAATCTAGGAGATGTTGCTCGATACAGAGGAGGCATCCAAATTATGCATTGCTCCAAACCGGCTCCCCGTGTCTTCAGACCTTTACACAGAAAAAAAGAGGAAATATTAAAAAAAAATCATGTCATTACGGCCCAAAAGTTTCAACTGTGCAATTCTGACATCACCAACTGAAAATTGCCTCAAATGTTCCTTCACATTCTTAAGCCATGTGGTTAGAAAAGACTGAAGTGCACTGACAGAAAGATTCCTGTCCTGAGCTGATGAATAGGCCCTCAAGTAAAGCAAACATCCACAGCCTCTGTCATCTGCCTTTGTCATGGTGGGAGCCAGGGCTAAGCTAGCACTCAAAGCTTGCCTTTAAAAATGGAACACAAAGACACACCTGGAGGAGAGTCAGCGCTTCCCTCTCTCAGTGCGGCTCGGGCGTTGAGCACTTCATCATGTCATAATACTCTGAACTTTGCCTCGAATGAATGTCACTGCTGTTCAGCAAGTTTTGTAAATATCACACATTGTCCCGTTTGCTTTGGAAAATCCCTCGCTGCACATTTCAGAATCCTCATCCAGCTCTTTGAGTCATCTTCATATCTTCATCAGGTCAGGTGTGCAGTTCATGGGAAAGGCAAAAAACTGACCATTCTTATCATTTCATTGTTTTTGACAGTTTATTAATCATGGTTATGTTACAGCATATGTTGTTTATGCACTTGTTTCTTACGGGTTGTATATTCTTGGAGTTTCTAGGAACCATCTGTGGAACCACCACATGACCAGTCGGCAATCCTTTTATGGTGACCTCATAGCATCCACCAGGTCACTGGCAGCCCATTAACATAAGAACAGGGTTTTATTTTTGCCACAGGCTAAATAGGGAATCGAAGTTGTGCTATTTGAAGAAAAGAAAAATAAGAAAAGAGAAAAAAAGAAACGGGTTCTTTCTCCCATCAGTTCATTATAACAGCTCCTCAAATGAGTAGCCCTTGAACTCTATAAATGTCAACCCAATCAACAGTCATGCTGACTGTTGACAGTACACTATTGTTTTATGCAGCCTCGCAGGCACTTTGAAAAGGCAGCGGTTGTGGAGAAAATAGGAAAAAGGATCTCTCCCCATATGGAGAGCAGATCTGCCTCTGTCTACCGGGGAGAGTCCAGCTGGGTCTGCTGGGAGAAACAATACAGTGTCTTCTAAAGGCTCTTGTTAAATATATGACCGTCATGTTGCATCACCACACGGAGCCCCCAGAGAAGTGTTTCCCTGGCATCTCTGTTCAGGAATGCACGGTGCACACTTTTTAGTCTCACAGTGAAACCCAATGGGTTAGATCAGTTGTACATGGCTGGTTCCACAGGCCAAAACCTCAGTTTGTGTTTTGCTTTGTGATGTGTGCACGTTGCTTAGCTGCTCACACAGACAAATAGAAAAATAACATCTGTCAGGTGGTGCTAATTCAGTGACATTAAAAGAGTGTTAGGAGTAAATGTGAATTCCAAAGGACTTCATGTGACACATTTGCTCAAACGTGGTGATTAAAAGCTTTCAGATCACACAATCCACCCCTCAGGCAGGCCTTTTGAAGGTCTTCAGCTCCGTGGCAATAAAACATACAACATCTGCTTGAGTCTAAATGGACATCTCAGCAGGAACACAGATTCCTTTTGCTCTGGATTTAAACAACTGATAAACAAGCTTCCATTCAGGCTCCTTGTAAACTGTATTTATATGTGTTTCTGTATTGCACTGTGGTTCTTAATCTTGCCTTAATGCAGGGGTGTCAAACATAAGGCCCGGGGGCCAGACTCGGCCCAGCAAAGACTCTAATCTGGCCCAATGGACGGCTTTGGAAAAAGTGAAGGGCGGCATAAATTTTGGACTTCATCTGTTTTACAGCATTTCCTACTGATAAAGACCTTCATATTGGCTAATAATACTACACCAAATGAAGCAAGAGAGAAACAATTACATGAAAGGTTCCTGTTTTTTCCACTATTTACTTGGAAATTT
>JAVDPK010000982.1:16953-46223 GCA_034780415.1 Cichlasoma orientale | reverse complement strand
GGAATGAGTTTACTATTGGGCGGGGACACATATCGGAAACCTGACAGATCCATAAATACTCTGAGCAAAGCAGGGGCGGGTTGGGGTTGAAGTTCAAGTCCACATGGAGCTGTAAATGGATTTTGGATCATTGGGTAGATTTCATGGGTGAAGCAGAGAACATGCCTCCACCCCAGTGTTTAGAACGCATTAATTCGTCACTTGATGAAAGAAGCAGAGCATTTAGAAAAAAAATGCTATAACATTAATAGCTAGGTAATGAGGCCCTTTTCTTCATCTATACAGATTCACTAAGATAAGACTAAACACAGACAGGTGCAGCAGGAAGTTCAGTTTCTGAGTGAAATCAGAGCGCCGCTTCTCTACCAAAATCACAGTGACTACCTGACTATCTGGAAGATGCGGTTGAGGTAAGACTTGATCTCGCTGACAGCTTGATGCAGGAGCCGACGGTTGGCTCCGACTCCCACGTAGGTCATCCTGTAGACCGCCACCAGGGACTCCAACAGCCGGCCCAGAGGGTGCAGCGGGGTGTCACATGCCTGGATGACAAAGGATCATTTAAAAAAAAAAAGAAAAAGCTGTGCTTACTCAGGCGTCACATCAATAACACTTGCTTTAATGTAAGGCTGTGAAACACCTACTGGACCCTGTGTCTGAACTTCCAATCAAAAGTGGAAACTTAAGTATTGAAATGTAAAGTCCTCATATTGTTTCATTGTTTTCGCAGACAGTTTGAATTACTTTCCAAAACCAGCACTTCTCCTTATACATGGTGTGATTATAAAGTTCTGCAATTGAACCCACAAGAGTGAAAAAACATTCCATGTGGAATTTGTGCGATGCACCTCCAAAAATGTAAAATTCTTTGGCCTCAGTCACACAGGCCTAGAGACTGGTTGTCAACCCCCTGGTGACCTCTGTTCACTAGGGGAAAGTATGTGTTCCCCGACCGGTTGGTGGTGGTTACTGGGAATTGGTTACACAGAGCTGGCACCAAAAAACTCCGTTGTGATTAGTTTGGCACTAGCAGGCTGCCACAGTCACCTGTAGCTTGCATAGAAGATGCTGGATCACCTAAAACACTCTCTAACCACCGCGCGGCAGTGAAACTGAAAAAGTGTGACGCAAAATGAAAAAGGAGAATGTTTGTCTTCAAAGTAAAAGTTGTGCATTACCAGTGCAACCAAGACGTTTTAAAAGGATGTAAGTTTTATTTTAATTTGTAACTTTCTTTTTTTTTTATTTACAAAAAGCAATTTTGGTGCAGCTGCAGCACTGAATGCCTCTTTAGTACTTTTACTTCCTCGACTTGGTGAACTCACCTTGATTAGGTAGAGGCGGATGGCGTGGTATCTCTCCATGGTGATTGGTCCTACATGTTGCGGGATGACCTCGAGACTCTCCAGAGTTTTGTTGTGAGACCGAGACAAAATCTCCGGACTGGGACACACAAATGTTGCAAATCTCACATTTTACATTTTTCACTTGCTGATGGGAAGATTTATGACCAATAAGAAACCTGAGGGCGTCAGGCGGTACCTGTCCAGGATATGCTGCCGGTTGGTGGTGAGGGCCACGGCGATGTTCTCCCAGGCCTTCTGGGGCTCCCCTCGGTTCGGTGCCTCGCAGCCCAGCTGACTCCAACACTCCTCAAAAACTGCCTGCCACTTATCCTCGGCGCACACGCACAGACGGCCCAGCTTCCTGCCGCATCACACAACGCATACAAAGTATAAAAATACAGACATAATAAGCTTTCTTTAAAAAATAATGTTTTATGAGCTTACACGGCTCGGGTCTTGTCCTTGTCGGTGTCAAACAGGTGTGGTTTGAAGTACGAGCCTGTTACTTTAAGGCCGGAGCCCCATTCGCCACTGAAGGAGCCCTCCAGGTAGTCACTGTTCGCCATGGTCAGCACGCCCTGAGGGCCAGGAGCAAGGATATGTAATACTGAGCGCCTGTACCTAAATAAAATATATTTTCTGACATTTGTTTAGTGAACATTAGTCACCTTTCCACTGAGCGTCCAGTCGTCGGAGAATTCGCCTTCGTACGTCGTGTCGTCCTCTGACAGGAGGACGCCAGCGCCCTGAAAGACAGAAATCCATCAATGGGAAGAATCTCCCACTGCAACTACGTTTACGTGACTCTGTGGAGATTCTTATTGACACTGTTTTTAATTAACAGTTATTCTATTTTGTCTTGGTTACTTTTATTGTGATTATTCCGAGTTTTTATTTACTTTACTCTCTTTGTGTCTACATGTCTGAAAAGTGCGTTATAAATAAACTTTACTCCCTTCAGGCATTTCTGATGATATACAGCTCCAGTGAGAATTTAACAAAATGTATAAATCAGTTCGGAAGGAGAAAAAACTCTTCACAAAACTGCTGAATATTATATTTTTTTGATGCTCCACTTCAGCAGTTTTCCTGGCTATGAAAATTTTCTGGTGCCCGCTGAATAGCATTTGGTCTTCCACTAAAAGAAAATCACCAGAACTGTGGAAAATATTTTTAAGTGAAGTCTAATTACTTAAGCTTTAAAAAGTTTTAAACAGTCTTGTTTATGAAACAGCAAAAAATAAAAAATAACAGGAAATACGCAGACGTTCCCCCGCACCGAGGCCCCGCTTCGAGCCAGAAAACCCCATACCACGAGTTTTTATAACAACTCAGCCTCGGGGTGACCCGACCCGGGTTTAAATCCTCATTCCCTCCATGTCATTCCCATTTTTCCTGTCTCTCCATAAACTGCTGCCGTTCAGTAAACCCATAAAGAGGTCTAAAATAATAACCGTCAAATAGTTTGAATGCAGAAGAAAGGAATCCATGCTACATATTTTTTTAACTTACCCCTACTGTATTTACAGTCTTTCATTTCTCCAAACTATCAGGAAGTTAATCAGCTGGCCGTCGGCAGAGTTTAGGATGTGATCGCTGGACAGACTTTCTCCTATAAAAACACTAAAATGAAGTGCTCACCATCATCTTGTTGTCTTTGAAGGCTCCTTCGTAGTACAGGCCAAACTGGGTGACCACGATTCCGGTGCCCTGCCGCTGGTGGTCCTGCCACATGCCCATGTACTTTTCTCCTCTGGAAAGCAAACGGACAATCAGGTAGCACCTTTATCTCTTCATGTGTGTGTTGATGGAAAGCTGCCACTAAATTTAGAGGAGGAAGAACCGCCGGAGACTTCATACTTTGTGATATCGTCAAAGACTCCGTAGCCCGTCTTCTTGTCCTGCAGCCACTGGCCGATGAAGACGCTGGGGGACGACGTGTTCAGTTTGCCACTGCGCAGCATGCCGTGACCGTGCCGCACGCCGTCCTGAAAAGACCCATCGTAAACTTCCCCGCTGGCGTACCTGCAGGCAGACAGACGAGGGTTACACTCTTCTAAAGCTTCAGGTACGGCTGAACCTGTATCCATCTTTTATCCAGTGACACTCCTGATCAACTGCAACCTTTGCTAATGAGAAATGGTGGCTCATTGTCAGCTCATCTTCTCAGAAACCGACTAGCAGTCGCAGTTGTGGTCAGAAGTTTCCATCCACTCATAAGCATGAATTTCATGGTAATCAGGGGCTTTTAATGATTTCTTTCAACTGTTCTTAGTCCAGGGTGGAATAATTGTACAGCCAACATCTTTAACGACTTTAGAAAACAAGAACTGGGTGCACGAGTTTGAATTTATTTTGGATTTTCTCTGATCCACACAGGGTATGACAACATCTAACCAATAATAATGATGATACTCTAACATTTAGTGTCCATTTTCCTTCCCGCTCACCTGTATGTCCCCAGGCCGTGCATCTTGCCGTCCTTCCAGTGACCTTGATAGTGGTCGTTCTTGCTCAGCGTCTTATTGGGAGCCACAAACTCGCCAAAGCTGAACAAACAGACGAGAAGGTGATGAAATCACCTCTCACACTCAGATAAACACACCAGGCTAACACACACTGAACACTTACTACGAGAGATTAGGACACTTGAGTGTCCAGCACTCACCCATCTTCTAGTCCGTTTTTGAACGTCCCCGTGTATATTCTCCCATCAGGCCATTTCAACACACCTCTGGAAAAACAAAAACAAAGTTTCCAAAATCACTCGACACATAAATAAAATGATCTTTAAAAGCGTAAATGCACAGTGTGAACATCCAACCTGCCGTTGGGCTTTCCCGACAGCCAGCGGCCCTCGTATGTCGCATCCTTCAGCCGCCCCTCCTTATAAAACGTGTAGGAAGCCGTTCTGGAAACGGGAGGCTCCAACTTCTGCACAGTGCCGCCTGACGCCGCGTCCTGCCCCGCCCTGCTCAGCACCTGGTCCACCGCCTGGTTGATGGAGCGAAGCCACTTGGCCTAAAAACGAACATACGGCTCAGGAAGTGTCGTTTTTAAAAGGCGAGCATCACCATTAAAATAAAGAAATCAATAAAATTCAAAATGGACCTTCTCCATGGGAGTCAAAGCGAGCAGGGTGAACGTCTCCTCAGGTGTGATCACCTTTAACCCATATCTACACACACACACACACACACTCTCGTTATACACTGTAAACCACAGATTTTAGGGGTCACAGCATGCACTAAATCGCTTGAAATGTTCTCTATAAAAAAATGTACATACATGTATTATGATTTATGGATGAGCACAATATTTACTCAATTAGTCATAAAAATAAAGAAAATCAAACAGTTTACACGATCATCACTTGTCTTAATTTTTTTTTACTTCTCCCTTGTTGTAACTGGTGCCTGGAATGTAATATGATGCTACAGCCAGAAGGTGGCAGTACTGCACATAGAAGGTGTTTGTCAACTACCAATAAGAGACCTTGCAAACTACCACAGACTTTATATAAAAGATGAACGAAGCTTATGGGTTGAAAAAGTTCAAGTGCCTTAAATTGACATTCTTTCTAATGTCCAAAAGGCGACTCCTCTGATTGCAAAAACACATCCAGCTGTCCAGAGAAAATTACCTTACTTCACCTCAACTATGACCTCAGTAAACGCTTTCCTGATGAGTTTGCTGTCTAAGTCTATCGTTTGAAGTCTGAATGAATTGAATATGATGGTCTCCATTAGAGTATAAATGGATGATAAAGCAGAACATGCTCTACCATGTTAAGTTGCTACCCTATAAGCAGATAGATCAGATTCTGCTGCACTGACAGAAGAAATGTGCAAAGCCAAAAGGCAACTATGGCTAAAAAATGAAAATGTCCAGTGTAAAGTCTGCCAGGAAAAGCTGGTAGCTCACAAACCACAATTGTGCAAAATCATTTGAGAGCCGCTGAGGAATTCCCAGTGACAATGCAACAGCATTTCTGATTGATGTGCCCAGAACTGTGCAACAATTTCCAACCACCCCTCATTTCTTTATAATTTGGTATGAAAATTGGAAATGGGTGCAGCGATTTATTTAAACATGTGCAAATATACATGGAAATAAAATATATGAGGCAAAATAGAGTTTATACATTTCTAGAGAGCTTGAAAGTTAATATTTGGTGTGAACACCTTTATTCTTCAGCACAGCCTGAACTCTCTGAGGCAGCTTTCTTCTCATTTCTTTAAGCAGTCTTCAGGAACAGTTCTCCAGGCTTCTTGAAGGACATTCAAAGCTCTTCTTTGGATGTTTCTGCCTTTTGTTCTGTTCTCTGTCAAGATGATCCCACACTGCTTCAATAATAGAACAGAATAGAATGGAATGCCTTTATGTCATTATACAGAATGTACAATGAGACTGTTGAGGAATGTTGAGGTCCGGGCTCTGGGGAGGCCAATCCATGACTGATAGTGTTCCACTGTGTGTTTTTCTATCCAGGTATGATTTTACTGCATTGACAGTGTGTTTGGGATCATTGTCATGTTGAAAAATGAAGCTGTTTCCAGATGGTATTTCATAGTGGATCAAAATCTGATGGTACTTTTCTGTGTTCATAATTTAATCAATTTTAACAAGATCTCCAACACCATTGGCTGAAATTGAGCTCCAAACCATGACCGAGCCTCCACCATATTTTACAGATGGCTGCAGACACTCATGCTCCTGTGCACTCTCTGTAAATCCCGACAATGATTTGAACAAAAAAAAAAGTCAAATGTGGATCATCCCTCCATCAGACCTGCTGCCACTGATTTTCAGTCCAGCTCTTGTGTAATGTGGCATACCTCAGCCTTTTCTCTCCGTTTCCCTTCCTTAAGAAAGGCTTCCTGACAGCCACCCTTCCACTGAGACCATTTCTGATGAGGCTTCAGTGAACAGTAGATGGATCAGCTGAAAGTCCAGATTAATCTCTGGGGTTCTGTGTCAGGTGACTATCTATAGCAGATGAACATTATCTGAAAAGCTACTGAAAGAGAGGCACAAGAGTGTCTACAGCCATCTGTAAAACACGGTGGATGCACTGTGATGGTTTCGGGGCTGCCTAAGAGGGTTCAGGCTGTGCTGAAGAATAAAGGTGGTCAAATGTTGACTTTCAAGCTTGTTAGAATTGCACAAACTCTGTTGTTGCCTCATATACTGTGTTTCCATGTATGTTTCAATTTTCTAGCAAAACATGAAGAACTGAGGGGTGGCACAAGATTTCTGCACAGTGCTGTAAATGTAATTCTGAAGATTAGATTGGAGAAACAATGACTGCACCTCTGGAGAAAACAAAAACAATAATCTAAGCATTTAAAAGGCTCCCTGTTATCAATTATTATAGAAAACCTGCAACCAAACCAACTTACAGGCCCGTGTCCTCTTCGGGGATCGGCTCCACCCACAGCGTGGCCAAAGGGAAGATGTGATGGGTGGAGAACTGCAGGAGAAATGATGGAGAGAGGGAGGGAGGACAACGAGATAAAATGGAAAAGAAAGGCTAAGAAGAGAAGGCAAAGAGTGATCGTTCATGAAAGAGAAAATAAACACTGACATTAAATGAGAGAGACAGCGACATGAGCCCAGTCACTACGAATGGGCAGGTGGGCCACGCACTGCAGGTGATCTACAGACTTCACTGTGACCAAGCAAACTGGGAACGACCACTTCACGAAGGCCTACATTTTTACAATTGTACATTTTGAGCAGCATTATTGTGAGTCCTTTTTGGTGACATGCTCAGGAGTAACTGTGTGCCGGACTGTCCTGGTAATATGAGACATCTTCATCTTCATCCTCACCGCTTATCGCAATCACACTTTTGATGATTATAAGCCTACAATTCTACTTCTAGATGCAGAGTTTTGCCTTTTTATTTAAGACTTACTTAAATAAAACATGAGTTTCACACGCCTTTAAAGAGGAAGTTAAAGACTAAGCATCCATGCATGTCCCCCCCGCTTCTCATTCTTTACAGTCTTCTGCTTTCAGTTACTACTTTCTCCATCCAGATGCTAACAGCTGCTGCTGAGTAAGTGTAAATGGCCAAACTTGTCTGTTCATTTCTGTCTTTTCAAACACTGACAAAACGAGCATGACTCAGGGGAGGTGTCAAACCAGTCAGGGTGCAAGAGGGGAGTCGAAATGTACACAACAACCACGTTAGAGATGACAAGGAGGCACGGACAAGGATATTAAAGAGAAAGAAAAAGGAAACGAGTGAGGAAAGGGGTAAGGAAACTGCTGTGGAGAAGTGAACCAGGAAGTGCTGGTATTTTTTTTTTTTTTTTTACACAAAAATGTGTGCTTTCAACCAGCAGCAGAAACCAAGGCTTTAGCAGGAAAGGAGAACTTCAGCAGGATGAAGGGTTTTAACTGGGCTGGCTGCAATGAGGAAGAAAAACAGGAATATGTAAGAGCAGAATGAAAAGAGCTTGAGCCTTGGTTACTGCTCATTCATCTTCCCACGCAGAGTCCCACAGGTGGGGAGCGGGCGGAGGGCAGAGGAGGGGGCTGGGGCTGGGTATCAGTGGAGATATTTAAGTAGTGATGCACCCACGGCCGAGGGATCTTTCTTTCCTTTTTTTTTTGCCGATATTGTCAAAAACACATGCGCATGTTCCAAAATGTTCTTTAAAAGTTTTTTTTAGAACACAAACCACCATCTTTATTTGAAAAATAAAGTTTTATTTAATCTAATCTAGTTACACTGCAGGCCGAGGCTGCAGTTTGTGCAGCTTCTCATGAGCATTTCTTCTTCACTTTTACTCCACTCTGCAGTTAATCATTAGTTATTATTAATCTCTTCCACGGTGTGTCTTTTGTGCCGGAGTTTTCTTCCAGTCACCAAGTGCTTGCTCATATGGAGTCATTTTGATTGTGGGGTTTTCTCTTATTATTATTATTGTAGGGTCTTTACCTTACAATATAAATCGCCTTGAGGCAACTGTTTGTTGTGATTTGGTTCTATATAAATAACACTGAACTGAATATTTATTTTAGCACAGGTGCATCACCAGCTTGAACCCATTCAGATTTGGGCTTCCAAATTAAAGCCAGTAATAACTTGCTGCTTAATAAGTGTGTTTGTGTGCATGTGTTGTCTCACAGAGCCAAATCATATGACACACAGTCCCAAACCCTGCACACAACCACCCACACAGGAGGAGGAGGAGGACGAGGAAGAAGTGGGACAGAGGGAGAGTTGGGGTTGCTGTGCTGAGATTTGCTGCTGGCTGCATACTTACAAGATTTTTACAAGGCGCCACGCCCTGACAGCACGGAGGCAAGCACACACAAACGCTTGAAACACACCAGGTTACAGTGTCTGAAATATGGGGGCTTCTTAATAATGAAAGAGGCGGAGAAGTGATTGGAGTGTTTCTGTGTCTGTGGGTGTGGGGCTGACCTGTGCGTGGACCAAAGTGTCGTTGAACAGGATGAACCAGTTGACGGAGAACCTGCCGGCGTTCTGCAGGGTCAGACCTTTGTTGCTGCTTTCGCAGATCAGCCGCCGGTGAGGCTTTCGCAGAGAGTCCTGACGATACAGAAGGACGTCATTCGTCATAATGTGGCGTCACTTTAGGGAATGATAACGTAAGGTTAATGAGCAAATTTACCGTCATTTTTCCAGGAAAGCTCTTCCAGAAGTGGACGGTGAAGTCGGCCTCTTTTCTTTTTCTCTTCAGTCGCAGGACTGAAGCTTCAAACTTGGAGCAGCTGTCCTGCAGCTTCTGGTACTCAGTGGAGCACTAAAGGGAAAAAACAAAAAACTCAACTCATAAATAACGACAGGCAACAGGATTCATATGAATAAAAAGCAGATTACTTTCAGTTTCATGTTTTTTGTTTGTTAAACCACTTAATACTGAACTATGAATCATTCAAGCACAAAAAGGTGCCGAACGTAAGGGATGAACCAGTGTTGTGTCTACACATAACAGACAACTTAGCAAAGAACCCATTTTAACACACTTTGTTACTAGGAGCCTGTTGCAAAAACACATCATTTGTTCCCATTTCTTTAGTTGAATCTATGAGACGGCAAAGATAACACAGTTTGACAGACATAAAACGTGGCATATTTCAGCCTAGTGTGCAGTGTGTCCTTAAAAAAATAAATAAATGAGGAAACTGGACAAAAGAAAAAGTGGAGGGCCTAAAAAACTATCTACAGCAGATGCAACAGTATCAGAACAGAAGCACTAATCAACAAGCTCTAAGCACAAGATCAATAGAGGCTGGGGTCTACCACACCAGGCAAGACCCCAGGTGCAGGCTGTGCAGATGCCCCTGAGACAATCCAAGCACCTAACAGCAGGGTGCAAGATGCTAGCAGGCAGGACATACACAGAACGCCATAACCAAGTGACTGGCATAGTATACAGGAACATCTGTGCCGAGTATGACCTGGAAGTCCTGAGGTCAAAATGGGACACACCCTCACAGGTGGTTGAGAATGACCGAGCTAAGCTCCTGTGTCCAGAAATACTTTTATGTCTTTGTAATTCTAAAAAAGGTTTAATGCTTTAAAATTCAAACTATTAAAAAAAAATCCTGTACAAGTATACAAATAATTCCCTGTAGGTTGGTTATTCAGGTTATTCAGGAGGAAACTGAAGGCTGTGTTGAACACCGATGCCAAACATTTCTATTAGAAATATCAAAGTTACCATAACACAAGAGCTTAAAAGAGTGAATAGCGATATACAAACTTTGAGGTCACACGTGCTGCTGCTCGGGTTTCTAACCTACCACTTCGAAGCAGGTGGCCAGTTTGAGGAGCAGCCGGCCGTATTCGTAAACATGGTGCGTCGGGAGGTAGAAGAGTGCCACCAGGAGGTCGGCCGTGGTGAGGTTCTCCTCACTGCACTCGGACAGCTTCTGGAGCAGCTCCAGACTTTTCCCAAACACGTCTCTGCAAGAAAAATCACCACAAATTTATTAAAAATGAGTCTTTTTTTTTTTGTCTTTTTTTTTTAAAGAGTTCATGTAAAAATAGTTTGCGTTCACTCACACGGACGGTTTGGTCAGAGCCTGGAAGCCTCCCATCACCTGGAAGTTTCCGACGGCACTGCAGTAACTTCATATGGAAACACAAGTGTTAAAAGTGTTACAATATGAACAATCAGCAAATGGTTCAAGTTGTGATGCTTCTGAATACGTACTCATGGTAAGAGTCGAGGAAGATGCTGGCGTGCTCAAGGATGAGTAGGCTTTTGACTTCACGGCCTCGCCGCAGGTTGGCGGTGAGGCTGGTGGCGTGCTGCCCAGTCAGGTGACACAGCCGGCCAAACCTGCTCGCCAGCGTCTGCAGGAGGCCGAATACGACCTGACCGAGGGCCGAGCTCAGAGACTCTGGAGAAGGATGGCAGCCAAACAGAAGAAAATCAGAAACAATAAACGGTAAAAATCAGAGCTGGAAAACTTCCGCCTTCATGACGCTCATTTCTTACCCAGCTCCAGCAGAGGGCGGATCATCTGAGACTTGATGTTACACAGCTTGCAGTAAAACTTCCTCTCGGTTGACGCGAGTTCATGGAGGCTGGCGATGAAACCCATTACGTTCCTGTCAGAGAGCGCCACACACCGTCGTCCGCCCGCAAACACACTGTTCACATAACCGAGCTGGAAAACAAAAACACACAGACACACACACAGTAGAGGAGTTTGTATCAGTGTTGCTGCTTCCTGAATCTTTCATGCAGGACTTGAGCTAAAAGCAAGAACCTGCAATCGTAAACCACTCACGTTCATGCAGAAGGGCAGCAGCACAGGCTGCTGTGTGCACCCCCCCGCATGCTCCTCCTCTTCTTCTGCTCCTCCTCCCTGCTGATGCGGCTCCTTCCCATTGCCCCGCTCCTCCTCGCCCTCCTTCACCTGCTGCCCGCTGTAGTATATGATGGGCTGGATGCAGTCTCCGTCTGCGAGCAAGAGGGTGTGTCTCTCTCCTGCGCTCACGTCCCACACTCGGATCCCCTCTGACAGCTGGACGAAGGAAGCAGATGTTAAAAACACAAACTTACAGGGTTAACATCCGTGAATTTGGGGGGGGGGGGGGCTCCTGACCTTGGCGAGGCGGGGCACGGTGCTCGGTGACTCCATGTGCCCCAGCTGACCGGAGCTGTTACTGCCCCACGAGAACACCTGGAAGGCAAAGGAAAAAAAACAAAAAAAACAAACACACACACACACGCTAACATGAGCAATGTCCCTTAATGCCAAAAATCTGTATTTTTATCATGTTTTTCTTTATTTCCTGTCATATATACACTTTTACAATATTTTGAAAAATCAGATATAATTGAAACTTTTTCGCCCCAACACTTTGGCTTAACAAGCCTAACTGACCTGAGACTGAGCTGTCACAGCGAGGGAATGGTGAGCGCCGGCAGCCACCCGCACCACCTCCTTGTTGTTCAGACTCTTGATGCAGAGCGGCTGCAGTCTGCAAACAGACGCAAAGTTACTGACATGCTGTGTAAACACGCAGTGCTTAGAAATGAGTTCACGGTTTAGACAACAGCAAACACAAATGTAGAGTCTAAAAATCGTGTGCGCTTGTCTTCATGATGCGGACATCCTTTTATAAACCCCGACAGGTGGGTCCTACCTGGCCAGGTTGTCTCCGTGTCCCAGCTGCCCGTGCTCGCCGTGACCCCAGCTCCACACCTCCGTCTGCAGGGTGGGCAGCACCTCATGGTTCTCGGGGACGGCCCCTCCCAGAGGGGTGAGGGCGACGGCTCGCACCCTGGGACGACCGACCTTCCTCAGCAGCCGCGGCGACACTGCACAGAGAAATTCATGGTCTTTAATAATCCATTTAAAAACTTTAAAATAACCAGCTTTGGGCTGAATGAAGTTCATGAAACGATGACATATTTTTCCAACATGTCTGAACCAAAGCAGCTCAGCTTCAGGTGCAAAGTTCAGCCAAACAAACAAACGTCTGATCAAAAGAAAAGCGCGGCGGCACAGAGACACGTCAGCCATCAAACACACACACACACACACACACGGTTTTTGTCACAGTACCGGCAAGAATTTAAAACTACTTTCACCCCTGCTCGTATCCATGGAGTCAAAAGTGTTTCCTGTCCTGTGCTCACGACTTACAGTAAGAACAGATGAAAAGGTAATGTTTTGGTGCCAAGGTTGTGTTTTTATTTTCATTTTTTCAATGTGTGGAAACAAGTTTCTTTAAAACAAAAAAAAAAAAAAAAAATGGTAATGCTCTCTTTTTTTGGGCTGTTGGGGTAACTAAGCTTTTATTGTGCTCCGACACAATAAAAGCTCCCAGGACCAAACTGGGACGAATGCAGGGTTCGTTTATTGTGATAAAGCAAGAAACGTTTAAATACGACGGGCTTTTATTGGAGGCATCAGTCTGCAGAACACGCGGACGTACAGGAGAGTTAGAATCAGGTGGGGATAACTGAGCTGGACTGGCTTATCTACGTAGTTCTGGATGTCCAGACCAGGAGTCATTAGCCACGTAAGAATAAGGCAACGTTAGTGTTACTGTTCTAACTGGGGAACACGTCGGCTAGTCAGCTTAGCCTGTGCTGGAAACAGGATCATTTTTCAGGGCTTTCAGTGTAACAACTGGATATCCAGACAGTGAATAACTGATATCCACTGTTAATGAATGCAGATCCATTAAAAGAAGCTAGTCATTGTCAGATGATAGCTGAACACTGCATTTGGGCCCAAGCCATCCCCCTTTGGGTCTCCACGTGGACCGTTTATCGACCTTTAAAGTTCTCGTTTGAATATTTGCTACTACATCCGTGAACCTCCTCTGTGGTCTCTCTCCTCCTACCTGGCAGCTCTAAATTCAGCATCCTTTGTCCAGTATATCCATTATCCCTCTTCTGCACATATCCAAACCATCTCAGCTACACATTTCCAACTTTGTCTCAAAGTTCTAATCCTGTCCATCCTGCTCACTCCCAATGAAAACCTTTATATCTTCAGCCCGCCCTGTTTTTATTTTTATTTATTTTTTTAAATCAGTGCCACTGTCTCCAAACCATACATGACAGCAGGTCTCATCAATCTTATAAACCTCTCCTTTCACTCTTGCTGCTCTCCTTCTGTCAAAAATCACCCCTGACACTCGTGTCCACCCGCTCCACCCTGTCTGTTGTATATAGAGCTTAAACCATGAAGTTGTATTAATGGTTATTAACCGTCATTGGAAGATGAGTGTTGTTCACCTTGCAGGAATGAATGCTTTTACTATTTAAACCATGAGGAAGAATTTGATTTTTAAGCCTTTAGTGACTGAAATAAATCAAAAATAACATCATCTGATTAAACCACGTTTGTCTCCACCTCTTGTACAGATGGAGGAAAACATAAATTAGAAAAATAATTAAAAATGATTCCAACAATCAAGGACAGATAAACCAAACAGTATTAATTAACGACAAAGATAATCGCCTACACGGGCTGAACTCTGGTTGCTGGATTTGGTTGGTGGTGTACAGCACATGTATAAAAAGTTGTCTGGCAGTTTTCAGGCTTTCCTCATCAAACCGCATCTTTCAGGTCTTTAAATACTGACATTCATAAGCTGTCAGCTCACGAGCAGATGATGAAACCTAGAGCAAACTATGTCAGGCTCTCTGTGAGGAAAGAAAGATATGATGACAGACAGGCGAGGATCTAATTCCTGCTCGGGGTCACGCAGCCGCAAAGGCCTTTCCCATAATGCACCGAACACCTTTCTCTCTAAGTCACATCTAAAACCTTCATTCTGCTCCATTAAACCTGCCAAATCCTTTTGTTCTCTCTGCTGTTTTCCAGGGCAGCGAAACAGCCTGCCAGAAGGAGAGCTGGTAATTTTAACATGCAGCTTTCACAGTGGCACAAACCAAAGCAGAATTTTGCTCCTTTTAGAACGGATTTTAAAAAAATGATTCCCAATTTAAGAGCTTGTTTGGAAAGAAATGAGGCATACAACTTTTTTTTTAACATAAATTCTTTTCAGTGGTGCGTGGGTGAGCTTTACTTTTCTGCAGGTGTGGAGAGAGAGATATATTTGTTTATGTGTCTGGATACATCTGTAAATAATTAACATGTAGGGTGTTGACCTTTGACCCTTATCAAGCCACAAACATTAGACACGTGAGTTGATTTTCTTGTCATTTTTTGAAGTGGTCTTGAGCTGCTTTTTCACTCATTTTCCAGTCCAGCTGATCCGTCTGTCATTGATCATCCTGACAGAGAACAGAACCAAACGCAGAAACAGCCAAAGAAGAGCTTTGAATGTCCTTCAAGAAGCCTGGAGAACTGTTCCTGAAGACTGCTTAAAGAAATGAGAAGAAAGCTGCCTCAGAGAGTTCAGACTGTGCTGAAGAATAAAGATGGTCACACCAAATATTGTTAGAAATGTACAAACTGTTATTACTTTTTTTTTTTTTTTTAAAGCAAGAAAATATAAAGAAATGAGGGGTGGCTCAAGACTTTTGCAGTGCTGCATGTCACATGGTCATAATGCTGATGAATTTTCATGTATGTAGAAATTCTGCTAAACATCTTCACAATCAATCAGAGTCACCAACATCTGAAGCCAATTAGAGACTAATTAGCTGGAGGTGACATTGTGCTGAAAACGACAAACAGACACACTAAACTATGCACAAAGCATGCCACAACGCTGAGCTCACAAACTGGACGATGAAGCCTGAAGCGTGAACGTGTGCGGTCTGCCATCGACCTGCATGAGCGCAAGGCGTACTTACGCAGCAGGGCATAGGAGGAGGAAAGGAGGTGAACAGCGTATCTACCCTGTGAGAGCAGCCCCGGGAGCGAGAGGCGGCGCCGCAGACCCTCGGCCTCCTCCTCGCGGATGTCCCCTGTGCTGGAGCTCTTCTTCCCCTGCATGGAGTCCTCCTGGCGGACACGCTCAGCTGAGTTATCGACCACGCCGGGGGATCCTCCTGACCGTGACGCTCCGGAGGGGAGGTAGAAGTTCATCATCTTTTTCAGGGACAGGGCTTCGTAGGTGGAGGCGACCCGCTCGCCCACCGCAGAGGCGCAGGAGGCCACCAGGTTGTTGAGCGTGGAGGTGGGGGTGGAGGAGATCAGTCCTTCGGCTGAGGGCTGGAAGAGAAGTGAAACAGGGTCACAGGTTTAAAGGAGTTAGGGTGAAAGATGGAAGTTCCTCCCCGACTACAATGAAAACACTGAAAGCTGTGGTTTCAGGTGACTTTTCAAACAACTTCTTGTGTGATTTTTAAAGAGCAGTGATCTGAAGTCTTGAGGCTTCAAACTGCACCAGGAGCATTTCAGAAGTTGGGGGGTGTTAACCCTCTGAACACTTCAGACAAATACTGCCAACATTACACCATCATCAAGCACAGCTGCCTGATTTTCAACTTTCCTCTGGTCCTTGAACAAATCAAGTGGGTGAAAAAAAAAAAAAAGACCAAATCTACATTTAAAAAGTCGCCAATAATAACAGTAATGCCTCACAAATACTCAAATTAAATTTCCGAGTTATTTCTACTTCTAACTGTAGTTGCTCTAATCATTCACAGTCATGCATGACCTGCAGGGGCCTGCTCCTAAACCACAGGTGCTGCTTCCTATGTTGGAACAAAGGAAGTCAGAACAGAAACTGTTGCAGCAACTTCCCTCTGTACATCTGGAAGTCTCCAAGTTCCTCCATTGATGTTTCAGACAGATGCCTCTGCTGAGTTTACAAAAACAGGGTGCTAAACCACAAGCTGAAGTGACCCCAAACAATCATGGTGCGACTTCTTGCATGTGTTACTGCCTTCAAGGAAAACAGCAGCGAGCAGGGCTGCTCAAAAAATAAAAAAAATCCTAATCACAATTTTCTGGTTGATATAGGTGTTGGAAAAACAGATTTAAATTGCAGATTTACTGAATTAAAAATAAAAATGTGCCTTTTTATCTGCAGAATTATTTGTGCTGCAATTTAACAAATGATTAGAGGGTGAAAACTCGAGTTATGTGAGCCACAGATTATCATTTTCTTTTCTTTCCACTATCACGCTATAGTCGAGCTCACCAGCAAAGCGTGCAGCCCTCCGCTCGCCTTCGCTTCCATCTGCGTGCTGTCTGACAGCTTCCTCAGGTAATCCTTCACGGCCTGCTCGTCCGGATATGGTGAGCTCTTGACCGCGGCGGCAGCACCACTACCACCTTCAGATGGAGCTGAGGTGTCTGAATCTGAGGTTTGGAGCACGCCGTTAACCAAAGATGCTTCCCCTTCCTCAGGGGCCTCGGCGTGGGAGAGGTCAGAGGTGGGTTCAGTGTCTTTAGCAACTGCAGGAGACTCAAACTTTGAGGTGTAAGAGGGGAGCACTGGCTCTGATGGAGATGTTTTGAGACCTGCGGCGGGGGCGGGAGCCTCCAGCTTGCCATCATCCTCAGTCAGCTCCACGCCAAGCGGGCAGTAGTGGCCGTCAGAGATGATGACATGGTCCTCTTTGTCTGTCATGGTGTAGAGCAGCTGGTTACACCTGCCGCATTTGTCCACATGTGGGCGGTGGCTGTCGTGGGACCCAAGGCAGCGCACCAGAGCGAGGCTGTGAGAGGCCCCGCAGGCCACCTGCAACACATACCGGCCCGCTAGGTGCTCCACCTTCTGAGGCTTCCACACAGGGAAGACAGCGGCATTGAGGCCCAGCTGGCAGCCGCTTCCCCACGCCCACACCTCCCGCTGCACTGACAGAGCGAGCGTGTGCTTCTCCCCACAGGCCAGCTCTAGCACCGGCACCATCTGCGGGGCCACGGCAACAGCGTCCAACTCCTGCAGGGCGACGGGGGTCGGGTTGGGAACGCTGCTGAGGCTCGACAAGCCGCACTGCCCCGCGGAGTTCTCCCCCCACATGTGGACGCCGCCATCCTCCGTCACAGCTCCGCAGTGGAAGCTTCCTGCTGCGACTGCGACCACCCGCTGCCCGCTGAGCGCGCCCTCCAGGGTCGGTTTGGCTGGCTCCGGCACTTGGCTCTGCTTCCATGGCAACTCGCCGAAGCTGTACACCTGTCCCCCTGAAGAGGAAGTAAAAGCCAATCAGTGTAGGTTACCTTTAGCTTTACCTAAAAAAAATCAGGATTAAAATCAGAATTAAGAACAACTAATCCCAGAAGTGTAAAATTAATCATGAAAAGTCATAAAAATGTCCCACCTTCCACCAGGAGAACGCCATGCCGTGTGCCCAGAGCAACCTGAAGGACCGGCCGGGGGAGGAGCAGCCTCTCAGGGGTGACGCTGTAGGAGTAACCCTTCCAAGTGTGGAGCAGTCCTCGCTCACCACCGCCGTCGTCGTCCCCAGAGCTGGGAGAGAGTCATGGAAATTAGAAAGAAGAATGAAGAGCTCATTTGGAAAGGGACAGAAATTTCAAAGGGAGTCTAAGGATCCTTCATTAGAAAATGCAAGAAACTGGCTACTGCGTTCAGGACCTTATCTAACAAAACTGATTAAAAATGAAACTAAAATCATATGATGAGTCAAAGGAGATCAGAGTCAGAAGTGTGTGGGCGGCTGATGAAGCAGAGCAAAGGCGGACAGCAGGTCCGCCTGTGTTTGAGCCTCCACCTCCTCTCTCACAAACAGCAGATGTTTTGTAGGTGAAAGCACAACAACTCCGCAGGCAATGTCACATGGTGATCACGGGCCGCTAGCTGAGTGGGATAATCCTGCAGAGGAGAAGGAGGAGGACTGTGGACCTACCTCTTCCTCTGGGTTTCCATCAGTGGGGTGGATACTCCTCTATTATTAGCATGTCACGCTCAGGACCCCTCCTGCTGCTGCTAATGAAGGCTCTGAAAGCAAAACTACACACACGACACATAATCAGTCCAGTCATCTCATACCTTGCAGCCAGAGTGACTTAATTATGGGGGAATACCCAGAAGAAAACCCCTGCAACTAAAGCCAACAGGCTGAGATGTCAAATTAAAAGCACTCCTAGTTCACTTTTATGTATCTAACCCCTCAAAACTCCTTATAAAGCGTTTGTAACCTCATGCAGGTTTTTCCTGTCTTGTTATTAGCTGCTGGTCGATAACACTAGCTGATTAGCTAATTAGCCACAACGCTAGCTTAAACCACAGGTGCTCCCTGGTCCGTTTTATGGATTTAAAAAAAAAAAAAAAAAAAGCCTCCTCCTATGTAACCTTTCTTACCAGCCGGCTGTCTGCGCCGTTCCCCGAGATCTTCACGGAAACAGGCCGGTTACACACGCGTCCTTTGGCACGGTAAACTGCTGCTTTCTGTTCATCTCTCTGTAATGTTGACACGGACCAGCGTCGCTTACACCGAAGATCGTCTACAAACAGGAGGGCCCACTCCTCCGCGGGAGCGAGCCCAAGCGCAGCGGGCGCGCCTTAAACCCAAGCCGAGCCAACTTTATTTATAAAGCGCTTTAAAAACAGCAACCACTGACCAAAGTGCTGAACAAGAGACACACCAGAACAAGAGATTATACAATAAATAGAATCAAAATTACAACACAACATAAAAGCATCAAAAAATACAAGCCACAATTGAACTCGAGTGAAACACTAAAATTAAAAAATAAAATAAAACAAAAATAAATACGTAAAATCTACATCTCAAACAAGCCAAGCAGAAGAGGTGGACGTTGAGAATATATTTAAAGGTGGCCAATGACGAGGCCTGTCTAATGTTTAATGGCAACAAATTCCACAATTTGGGAGCTGCCACAGCAAAAGCCCTGTCCCTCCTGAGCCTCCGCTGTGTCCTCGGCGCACCCATATTTTATTAAAAAGTAGTGGTAAAAAGTGGTACTAAGTTATCAGTAGTTCATTAATTAATATGCATCTGTTCAGCACAGAGTCAAATATACAGGTTTGTCTTACACTGCTGGACATGCAGACTGGACCTTGAGAAGTCACAAATGTCTGGTTTAAATCCCACAGTCCAGCGTACAAGCAGCAGCAGAGTGAGACCTCCTGTCTGTTTCCTGCTCTCGGGCCCCGCTCAGCTGCTGCCTGGCTGTAGACAAAATCTACGGAAACCCAGAGGGCTCAGAATAGAAGGAGCGCACAATCTTAAAAGAGTCAACAAATATTCTTATGCAACTCTCTTGATGACACTGAAACAGTCATGTTATTTCACCACAGGGTTTTTTATATAAACAGACATATTTAATAATAATTTTCAATATTATTACTAGAAAATACATATAAAATTATATAATATTAAAGGAAGTAGCTTGAATCTCTGTATTCACTTCAGTTTTTTAGTGCTCGCATTTATAAAGCAATAGAAACTAAAAATAATCATCTAAACACTTCTAATGTCCTCTCTCCTAATTAATGAGAGGCTGAATATTAAGCAGCCTCAGTAACCGAGCAACATGCACACACATTGTTTTTCTTCTCAAGTTGGAAATGTTTCCACAAACTTCTTTATTCAGACACATTTTTATTAGAATAAAATTAAATGAACTATTCGAGTAAGGTTAAGGTTTGCATTCAGTGAATTGTTTTGTGAACTTGGTTTATTTAATTATTATCTTTAAGTTACCTGATTTCTGTTAATCTGTTTTCTGTTTGTTTGTTTGTTTGTTTGTTTGTTTGTACTATTTAAACGTGTCAGTTAAGAATACAGGCAGGATAAAAGACAGATGTAGCTTCTGGGTCTCGAACATGAAGTGCCTTAAACTGTCGTCCTTCCTAATGGCCAGCAGGAGGCACGTCCTGTGGTTGCAAAAGATCTGGTGACTGTGGAGGCCATTTGAGTACAATGATTTGAGCTTTGTAACATGGTGTGATAACCTGCTGGAAGCAGCCATCAGAAGATGGGTACACTGTGGTCATAAAGGGATGGACATGGTCAGCAACAATACTCAGGTAGGCTGTGATATTTAAACTATGCTCAGGGCCCAAAGTGTGCCACAAAACTACCCCCACATCATTACATCACCAGCAGCCTGAACCACTGATACAAGGCAGGATGGATCCATGTTTTCATGTTGTTTATGCCAAATTCTGACCCTACCATCTGAATGCTGAAGCAGAAATCGAGACTCAGAGCAGGAAATGCTTTTCCAGTCTTTTGTTGCTGATTAGATATCCGCGTTAACGAGCAGTTGAACAGTACCTAATAAAGTGGCCAGTGAGTGTATGGGAATACTGCCATCAGCTCCCTCACTCTGTGACATCAGCAAACGCTTTCCTGATGACTTGATGAGCTTCAAATCTCACTGAATAACTCATGAAGTTCTTTTTGTGAGTTATGGTCATTATGAGATAGTCCAGGCTGCGGTGTCCTCAGTTCCTCTCATCACCAAGGTGGCAACGGTGAAAATACTCAGCCCGAGGTTTCGTAACAGGGATTCTCTAACAAGTGGGCGACATCAGGGTAGCTCGTTTCATCTTTTCCACTGTCGAAGGTTAGAAGACTGTCAGTGTTTCATATTGTTGGAGGAAACTGAAGGACCCTGAAGAAACCCACGCAGCCGTGATGGGAGCAAAGTTCAAGCAACGACAGTTCTGGCAGAGATGATGATAATTGAGTAAATGTGCGCTTTGGCAGAAATGGGCTTCCATCGCTTTCTGATCTGGTTCAGAGTCAAAACAGACTCAGCTTTATGTTGAGCACGAACAGACTCACTTTGCCTTAAGTGGAAACAGACAACAGTGACCTCTGCAAGCAACAGGGACTCCCCACAAATGAAACTGTACTTTAGAGGCCCCACAGTGGCCGCCGGGTGTAACAGCCCCAGAAATGCACATTCATCTGTCACCCCTCTGCAGTCAGCGCAGTCATACTTAAGATTTAAGGTCCTCCGGCTCTCCAGTTCACTTCTCTCCTTCCCCTGGTGTCGTTTCCACTCACTGAGTAAGGTGGCACTAAAATCAGCACTTTAATCTGCTGATTCAGGCACTTTGCATGTCTGACTTCCAACCCCAGACACCACTTCATACAAAATAGAGAAATGGAGTCAAAGGATGCTCTCGTGCACCGCCCGACTGAAGCTGAGAGACTATTGACCTTGATGGAGAGGGTGTGTGTGTGTCCGTGTGCGCGTGTGTGATTGGCCTCAGCAGTCAGTTATAATCGAACTCTGATCTTGGGAAAAGTGCTTACTTTCTGACCTCTTTCACTTAAAGGGAATATTAACAGGAGCTTTATGGAGAGGACTCAACTTGTATTTAACACCATCAAGAAGCTGAAAAAGGGTCGATTCAAAGGTTCTCACACGTTAGGAAGTTTTTCTGTTAAATCTGCAGCACTTTTCTCAGCTCCACAGCAGTGGGGTACATGTCCACGCTGCAGTGTTGGCAAACTGGTTTACTTAATCACGATGAGAACGGTAAAAAGAGGGGAAATATTGTTTAGAAATTAGTCCATTTTTTTTTGTGGGTCCTCTGCAATGCTCATATCCTGCTCTACTAAAAATAAAATATGCCTTTAAAGGTTTTACGTATCCGGACATAATGAATAAGTCTGAGCAGGGCTTAAAATTAGGAAGATGCAACCTGAGATTAACTACAAAACATGACATATTACACTGTCATTATTTATTTAACAAAAACTAATCCAAAATGTAGAAGCAGTGTGTGAAAACTAGGTAAACCCTCACTGCTTCCACAGGAATTAGGGGGTTAAATAGCAGCCAGGTGCTGCTCATCAAATGCACTTGATTTCCTGAAATTTCTTAGGTGCTTTTATTTAATCCATTCCATATAAAATCAGTAAAATTTGAGAATACACAGTAACGGGCAAAAGTCTTGAGCTAAGAAACTGGGCAATAGGCGCAGTGATTCCTGTGCAAACATATGTGGAAATAAGGCAAAAACAGAGTTTGTGCAGTCCTAACAAGCTTGAAAGCCAATATTTGGTGTGACCACTTTTATTCATTAGCACAGTCTGAACTCTCTGAGCAGCTTTCTGCTCATTTCTTTAAGTAGTCTTCAGAAATAGTTCTCCAGGCTTCTTGAAGGACATTCAAAGCTCTTCTTTGGATGTCACTTCTTCTTTTGTCCTCTACTTGTCTGCTTTCCTCAAATCTTTTAAGGACACACTGCACACCATGCTGAGATATGCCAAGTTTTCAGCGCTTCGGTAATCGTTTTGTTGGTACAAAAATATTATTTCATGTCTGTCAAACTGTGTCATGTTTGGAAATTTTCATCGATTCGGAAAAAGAAATGGGAAGAAATGAATGTTTCTGTGACAGGCTGCTGGTAACAAAGTGCCTGAAGATAGAATTTTGTTAAGTGGCTTAAACAAAATACTGAAAATGAATGAAAAATCTGCTTGGAAGCAAAATATGCAGAAATGAGAGGTGGCTCAATGCTTTTGCACAGTATTGTATATAATCAGAGCTATGTGGTTTCACTCGTATCTCTACTGTTTTTTTACTGCTTCAAAATAAGCCCGGCTGGAGGGAAAAAAGGCTCTTTTATACTAAATAGAATAGAATAGAATGCCTTTATTCTCATTACACAGAATATACAGTGAGACTGAAGACTGGAAATATTTACATTGCATGTAAAATATTACTACATAAAAATCCCTGTGAGGTGTGCAGGATAACAAAAAAAAAAGAAGAGAAAAGTGAGGATATATTTGCTTCAAACAGCTTTCATACTGAGGACATGATGAGGAGTTGGAGTGGGTAGAGCACATGACTGATAGCTAGTAATTATTGAAGAAATCCTAATGGCTCTGACTCCTGCAGGCGATCTTCAGACTGCACGAAAAAGGAGTGAAGCTGAGGACATCCAAGACTACAGGAATAACAGGAAAAACAGGAATACCAGGAATAACATCGTAAATACTTGTTCAAATTAGAAATTAAAATTTGCTATGTTATTGCTACCTGGAAGTACATTACTGTAATTTTACCGCAAATTAACATTTAAGTGGAATAAACACAAGTGTGATTTACAGATGGGTGTTTACATATCAGAACTGCACCGTCAGCAAATTATAAGTTTTTATTAACATACTCATGAGATGATTAAAAAAGGCCTTACAGACTTAATGTCACATTTTTAGTAGCAACTTGCTAATTAATTCAGAGGGTATGCCTCACAGTTAGAACTATTATATAACCGTATGATGAATGATGCAACATCTTCAGCATTTTTTTAAAACATCTTTAGGTTGCAGCAGGTGGGAAATAAATACCATAAATGCACGTCCTTAAGTAATGAGAAAAGAAACAGCGTGGGTGTTTTGTCCACTCTCTTTGGTCAGGGTGTCCCATTATTCGACCCTTTTAGAGTCCAGGTGAGTGCAAGTGCAACAAACACAGAAGACCAAGTCCAAATCTTTATTCGGCTGTGCAGCGGTCACGCAACAGGCATGCAGGCAGCGTGGCAAACAGAGCAGGTTAAGTCTCGGGAGACTTAACCTGGGGGATTCTCATCATGCATGTGCAGCAGCTGTGTGATGCTGTCACGTCAGCATGGACCGAAATCTCTCTGTCTCCTGCAGCTTGTTGAATCTGTGCCATGAAGAATTAAAGCAGCTCTAAATGGAAAAGTGGGTTACTTTAGACAAAAAAATAAAGAGCTAAGTACACAACTAACAAACTAACTAAAGAAATATAAATAAATAAATAACAAATACAATTTAAAAAAGTGCCTACAGCAGCTGCTCATTGGACCCTTTCTTGTCCTTGTGTATTTTACCACAGTCTAATCATCAGCATTTAGATTTAAATCATTTAATTAAAATGTAATTACTGTTTAAAATCATTTACTGGGCTGTGTGAGTCCTTTGATTGGAGCTAACTATTAGGGCTAATTAAATTAACCAGATACCCCGCCCCCCTCATTATTACAGAGGTAGGATTATTGTGGACACATAAGACCGATTCATCAAGTCCAATGGGAGCCTGATACCTCAGCGGTGATGTGCGCTGGGAGGCTGTGACTGGGATCCGTCCAGCTGTGTGAAGAGGACCGGGGGGGTGGGGGGGGGGGGGTGGTTATGTGGAGAAAAAAGACTGGGACCCTCTGAGGCAAGCTGAGCTTTGCGTGATCCGATCTGCAGGGATCCGTTTGCGGCGCTTCAAATGGGGCGGAAACGCGACCTGACGCCGCTTTACTGCTGCTGGATCCTCATCAACTCCGGTAAGTGAGGCGGTGGAAGTGACTGACGGGATTTATACGGTAAAATCTGCCGTGACTTTCCTGGAGGAGCGGATCGAAAAGCACCGAGACTTCCTACCACCTTATTTCCTTACTTTATAACTTTGATTTTTTTTTTTTTTTACTCTTAGAGACTTGAAGTACAGCTTTTGTTTTTCAATTTAGACAGGATTGAATTTATAATTTAATTTTAAGTATATTGCAAATGAATTGAGTAAATGTAGGTTTAATGATCTTATCCTATAATAGTATTACCCTGTATTCCTGCAGTGGCACATAGGAGTTCAGTAGTCACATAACATTTATTATTATGGATAATCCACAATATAAATATGGATAATCCATTTAAGCCAAGTTTAAATCCAGGTGCAGGACACAAGAGACCCAAACAGGACTGCAAACCTTCAGTTAGTCACTGTTATTTTCACAAAAGTGTGCACAGGAAACTTTGTGAAAGCCATAACTTTGCAATTACACCTAATTATTCAGGTTTCAATATAAGGATTTATGTGTCGACTCAAACACGCACTCAAAATTACAAACAAATTGTGCACATTTGTGACCATTTTCAGACTGATTTCTCTCAGCAGATAACAGCTGGAGGTTTTAAAAAGTAAAAAAAAAAAAGAGAAAATATTATACACAAAGTATCTTAATTAATGGCTGCTTCAGGGTATTCCAGCAGGGATGGACAAACAGCGTTGGAAAAGGGGCAATAAGGCATAATAAGGGGGGGGGGTGATTTATCCTCTTCTCTAAAACAGCTAAAAGGTATTTACTTCTTTTTAAGACCTCCAGTTGTTACCCTCTTTTTCTGGTGCACACACTTTTTTTAGGTACTGAAAATGACACCCTAAATTCAGGAATCGACTTGGTGAACGCTGAGAAATGACACGATAGTCGGAGGGCTGCGTTATGAAGCACCGTGACACAATGCTGTTGGAGCAGGAGTGGGGTGGAGGCGGGATTCGGGGATAATCGGGAGAGTTTCTGCAAGGGGAGCGGGGTAGAAAAGACTGCAGCTAGGCTGACTGACATAGACTCTGTTATCTGGTGGTGGGGTGGAGAAACTGCATATAAGCTGCAGCAGGTGTAGGTGGGTGGGGGATTTGCTGATATTGTTTTTGGGCTCCTGCAAATTAACACAAGGCTGCTCGGAGTCCTCACTGTCTTCCTCTGATGAAACATTCCTAACCTGGCGGGGTGTTTCATGCACTCGAGTGAACACTGCTCACCTACAGCAAAGCCAAAGTCTGTGACTGTGCGTTTTCATTCTATTTCAGACCATTTGATGAATGCAATTATCTACAGTGCTTGAGTAAAAAAGACCCACATTAACAAAACTGGTTAAAATGTTTCTTTTTAGTCTTGCTAAAACTTCTGCAGGGGGAAACCTCCTGCTTAACGGCAGCGACACTGCCCCCATCTGCTGGGCGCGAGGAGCCACTGAGTGTGAACATGATTGAGTCACACTGTGTGTCACAGGAATAAGAAATGTTGAGTGCGGCTGAAGCGCTGGCAGTCCCAGATAAGCAGATGTACCTCTTTAGATGCATAATTTTAGGAAATGATGCAAAGATAAGGAATATAAACAAGTCATCATTTTGTGTTTCTCTCACAGTCTTTGTAGTGATCACTTGTAATCCTTAATTTAGGGTCTAAATTTGGTTGAAATGTGAAAATTTGTCTTTTCAGGCTAATTTCAACCATTTTCCAATTCATTCAGCGATTTTCTTCTGATTAAAGCTCTAAGAGATGTTTAAATGGTGCACAGTTTAAGGATAAATTTGGGTGAAAAGAGGTTTATTTTAAATGAGCCTTTTGATTGGTGTTTTATTTGGTGGAGAAATAGCTGTAATCAGATTGTGGTTTGCAGAGGAAGAAGAGATTCAGCCCTAGAGGAACGTCTGTTTCTATTTCACTCTTTAACCAAATAGTATTTAGATGTCTGACAAATTCACTGTTAATGTCTTTTCAACAAGTTCTGCAGAACAAATTGACCATCAGCCCCCCAAAAAAGAGAGAGCGGTTGTGATCCTTCAGCCCCTTCTGGGAGGTCCAAGTCAAGGAGCTTAGCCTCCAAAGATTTGTTCACCTCTAGTGCACTTTAGTGTCCGGAGTAATCACATCATCCCCAGCTTGGCCTGTGACATCCATAAAGAAGAGTGCCCTGTTCCAGAAAACTGGCTTTGCTAACCCTGAGATGAGGGAAACTTTGGGTTTTCTCTGCCAGAAAGAGAGCTAACTCTAACTCCGAGTCAGACTCTACAAACCTAACCTCAACGAACCCGAGCTTCTCTCTGTGTCCTCCCCTCCTGCTGCACCTGAAACTGGTCATACTCCAAATTTAGACTCAGACTTTGTCAGAGCCGCATGCTGAGAAAGCGCCCATCCAAGTTCCTTACTGTATTCCTCGTATTTGTTATGGCTGCCGAAAACTCAAACTTCATGGCACAGATTGTTCAGTGTTCGTGTCACCATCAGCTTTTCAGCTTTTTGGGCTACACTCCACTAAAGTTAGTTAGCTCCTCTGTCTTTTTTCATCAGTGTGCTGCAAAATTTTTTTGCAGAACCAGGTGTGTGAGCAACAGTAGTCAGAAAATGTGTACAAAGCACATCCTACTGGGTGGTTGCCTTAACTGCACCTTTGTCATTATTGTTATAAAGAACACTGGAAAGTTTGATTACTCTAAAGTCGGAGGTGAAAGAGAGGAAACGTATTCTGAGGTGAGTGATTGGTTAATTGAACACATGTGATACAGCCTCAAAGGGGGACAACTAGCAAAGGAAGTAAGTAAATAACAGGAAAACAAAAGTCAAGGATTACAAAATAAAACAGGAAAATAAGAGAATAAAAACAAAAATCTCAAATATGATAGGAAGTATTAAGTATTTCCATCTACTTTGTATTTTTAAAACTACAGTAGATTCATAAAAATTTTTTTGTTATCGCACTTTGGAGAAAAATCATCCAGTATATGCAGTGATTCTGATGATCCAACCGCCACCAACACACTTGTTTACAAAGCCAAACGTACGTCAACACATTTAAAAAGTGCATTTTAATTTGCAGTAGCAGCTTATGGACTTAACGTAATCTTACGTATTCAGGCAAAAAGGATGAACTCATTATCCTTCAGAGGAACTGAAACACACTGATAATTCTCCACACAAATTAGCTTTAACTCGAATCAGCAGCGGTGGTTTTTATCCTGAATCCTGGCTGTGTAATCCCACGACGTGTTATCTGCTCGTCCTCCGCTGGCGCAGCCTTACCTGAGACATCATTTTGTCTGTTCTAAATGGCCAATGTGATCACAAAAACTGGCATCACGTTTGCACAGTTTGTGCTCTTGGCTTGCCGTTTCTTACTCCGGCTAATCCTAAATTGCTCGCTGGTGATGCCAGATGGCTCGCCGGAGTTCAAAGCTGAGACAGAGAGCGAGGGAGGGCGAGGTTACTCGGTGTAAACGGAGCAGAAAAGGATGATATTTAGCACCATCCTGCAGAGGGACTCCTCTGATGAGGGACGACTGCTTGAGAACCACACTCTGTGTTTTCCCTCCACCTGTTTTATCTGTAATGGTTTGTCTGTAAGATCGAATTAAATCCAGGTGTAGTAGATCACATTGTAATCGTTGAAATTTTATGAACAGTGAAGTTCAGGTAATTGCTTTTCCTCTAGAGGCTGGGGACAGTATCTCTGTCAACTGCAATGACTTTGGTTTAAGCGGCGTATGAGTGAAAATACAGACTAGTCCTTTAAAAATGCTGGCGGGGGAGAAAAGTGAGGAGATAAATCAGGAACACCCATGACCCATGGGGGAAGAGGAAGGCAGCAGTCTTCAGAGAGGAGGAGGGTGAAGTGAAAGTGCTGAACAGTGCAGATATTTACTTCCTTTTTTCTTCAGTTTCTACACAGCAAAAGCGCTGTGAACAAGACAGTGTTTAAGCTTATTTACTAACTGTTAGAGATGAAAGATAAGCTATTAACAATGGCTTTTGGAGGTGTCTGGTCAGTGGCGGCCACAGCCACCAGACTGCAGTCGGGGGATCTCTGTGGCGTGAGGGTGATGATGCTGTGTGTAAACAGAAGCATAGAGGGGGAAAAAAACATTATTTCCTAGCAGGCTGTAAACATGTTTATTTCTGCTATAACATGGGAGTCTATCAATAACCAATGTATGCACAATAGGGGAGATGGGCTGCAGCAGTAAGAGAGCACACCTGGTGTCGCTCCTGTCAGCTAAGAACAGGAAACTGAGGCTCATCAAAACTGGACATTAGACGATTGGAAAAACGTTGCCTGGTCTGATGAGTCTCAATTTCTGCAGCAACATTCAGATGGTAGCATCAGAATTTGACAACAACATGAAATCGTGGATCATCCTGCCTTGGATCAAAGGTTCAGGCTGCTGCTGCTGGTGTAATGGTCTGAGGGATATTTTCTTGGCCCCTTAGCAGCAGCTGAGCATCGTTTAAACCTCTGCCTGAGTATTGCTGCTGACCACGTCCATCCCTGTGTGGCCACAGTGTACCCATCTTCTGATGGCTGCTTCCAGCAGGATAACGCACCATGTCACAAAGCTCAGATCACCTCAAACTGGTTTCACATTATTCTCATTAGGCCCGAGCCAACCGAAGGGTCGGCGAGGAGCCTATAGTGATCGCTAGGGGCGTAGGTGCGAAAATGGGGGGGGTCGCATGGGACGCGGTCGCAAGTGTCCCCGGACCTCATGGGGACGTGCGCCAGGTCGTGACGTTTCCGAAAAGGT
>JAVDPK010000981.1:0-66606 GCA_034780415.1 Cichlasoma orientale | reverse complement strand
AAGACTAAACCTTCTTATTGTCTCTGTATGAATTATTTTGATGCACTTTTATCTCCGTCTTTTCAGACATTTAATTTGAGTTGGTAATGCAGATGTTCTATTTATGGTTGATTTTTATGTCCCTCTGGGAAAAGACAACAAGTGTGTTATCATAAGTAAATTACACTGCCCATATCCCGACTTTCGATGATCTCTCCCTTGGCATTTGAGAAATAATTTCTTTTAATTATTTTTTGGCCTTTATTAGTACACAGTGAAGAGAGAGAGAGATGGGGGAAGAGGAAGGGCCACGGGTCGAATGCAAACCCTGGCTGCCTGCACCACAGCCATCTGGCGTACATGGTCACTTGCTCACCCACTGGGCCACCCTGGAACCTGAGAAAAAAAATTCTGATGACAGGAAATTCCTCTTTGTTTATCTTTTCTGAGTGATAGAGTCAGTTCTGACAGGTAAGCTGGCATGGCAGTGCCAATGAAAACATCATGCTATGTAGTTGGTGTGTATTTTTGCCGATGAGATTGTTCTTCAGAAGAAGCAGCGGAGCATTCGTTGCATAACGAACACAGAAAGCACCGTGTCACTCGAGGTTATGTGAAACAAAATGACCAGTTTCCATTTTACGATGCGTGGGTCACAAATGATTGAGCGCTTAGCTGTCACTGTTGTCTTGAGTGATAGAATCGGGTACCGAAGCCGTTTTGAAAAAATAAGCAAAGTAAATGGAGCGAAGCTTCAGGCCAAAGCCACATTTTCCAGGTTTTGTGGATTAATACTGAGTTGGCCGTATTGTTTGGCTGCTGTCATGATTAGATTAGATCTGCCACCCTGTGTAGATAATCCCCATGTGCACCTGCTTTTCCCCACACTCTGACAGAGCCTGAAAAGGTTAAATGAGCTATGACTGGAAGGTTTAATCAGAGATGTCCTAGACTCTAAACTACAGACAAGAGCCATACTTGTCATAAAGGTGTCACCTTTTACTGACATCAGCTTCAAGACATACTTCAGGTCTGAGTGAGCGGGAAGAATCTCAGTCTGTCAGCTTCCCTGTTTCACACCCATTCACAATTTTTGCGTTTGCACTTATAGGTTCATCTTTTCCTGGTGTCAGTTTATATAACTAAATAGCAGCCACTATTACATAAAACTGACTCCTAAAGCAACTTCCTGGTTCTGGATGCATCTCCTTCCACTTTTTACCCAGCAAGTGTTGTTTTGTAACTCAGATGCTCTTCAGATCTTTGGCCCTTTGGGCAGCACTGCATTAATATATAGACCTCAGTGAGTCCTTCACACTGTTCATGATTGCATGAGGGAGCATTAATGTTGAACAATATATATACAGGTTTTGGAGCAACATATGTTACCATTCAGATGATATTTTTTTCAGGTAAGGCCTTACTTATTTAAGAAAGACAATACCAGACTATATTTTACACACTGGGCAACATAATAAAAAAACTGGGTGTCAAAATACCCCACAAAAATTACGATAAGTGGCCCACTGTCAAAACCAAATGTTTGGCCTGATGATATGGCAAGAAAAAAACTAAAGGGATCAAAACAAATGATCACGAACTTTTGGTGAAATGTGGCCCTTCCAGCTCCACTCCTTCAGGAAGAGGTCTGTATGGCCATGAAACAAATGCTTTTATGGCATATTGCAAAACTGAGAAGGAACTGTTATTTAGTAATAACGGAATTCCACATTAAGTTGGCTAATCCTCTTTTAAACCCAATTAAAGTATTTACAGAAACATAAACACCTGTCACTGTTCTCTGACACAGAAACTCTACTCATACCTCAGAGTTCTCAGGCTTGCCCATCCTCAGACAAAGTTTCTATAGAGTGAAGAAAGACCTAATGCCAAACCTGCGCTGGATATCAGCAATGGCAAAAGCTACAACTAAATACAAAAGTCTGGAGCCACCCTTCATGTCTTCATATTTTGTTTCCAAGGAGCCAGACTTTCTTGTAATTTTTTTAAAGTGCTCTTGAGCAATAGTTCTCCAGGCTTTCTGAAGGTCATTGAAGGACATTGGCAGCTTTTGTCACTCATTTTCGACCCAGTCCTTGTACCCTTGTGCTCAGATTTGTATTTTTTGGGTTGTTTGTTAAGCCACTTAATTCTGATATGAGGCATTCAAGCATAAAAAAGGCACCTAACTCAAGGGATGAACCAGTGTTGTGTCTACACATAACAGACGATCAAAGAGCCAATTTTAAATTGTATTTTTAGACACTTTGTTGCCTGCAGCTTGCTTTGAATGTCCTTCAGGAAGCCTGGAGAACAATTCCTGAATAGTTCTTAAAGAAATGACAAGAAAGCTGCCTCAGAGAGTTCAGGCTGTGCCGAAGAATAAAAGTGGTCATTCTGAATATTGACTTTCAAGCTCATTAGAACTGTACAAATTCTGTTTTTAGCTTATATACTGTATTTCTATGGATGTCTTTGCACAACATGGCCAGTAACAGTAAACAGAAAGTAAACAGAAACAGAAAGGTCAAGGTCACTTTCTGTTGAAGAATCTAAAGCAGGTATCCTATTCTAGTGTGACTGCCATGAATCTCCAACCTACAAAACCAAACTACCAAACTCACAAGTTTTGGGTTTTTTTGCACTGTGTTTGGCATGAGACATTAATACCCTACCCGGTAGTGTCTTGACCTTGCTACTTGAATGGATTCCATTGTTAAGGCTAACTAGGAAATTGCATTGTTTGTATTGGGAAATGGTTTCTTATGACAAGACATTCATTGTCTTTTGTTGATGTACATCTTTGTCCATTGTTGGTGATAATTAGGACAATGGAGCAACAATACCTGCGCCAGTTAAATGATACAGATGGGATGCAACAATTGTCATGGTCATGACAATGGCAGAAGAAACAAAAGACCTCTGGCAGTGTTTGATACTATTGACCACAATATTTTATTACAGAGATTAGAGCATGCCATAGGTATTAAAGGTACTGCGCTGCAGTGGTTTGAATCACGTTTATCTAAAAGGTTATTTATGGAGTTCCACAGGCTTCTGTGCTGGGACCAGTTCTAGGGGGTCGTTTTGATTGTTTGGTTTCCTCTGTATTATTGTAGGGTCTTTTCCTTACAATATAAAGCACCTTGATGCAACTGCTTGTTGTGATTTGGCGCTATATAAACAAAACTGAATTGAATTGAACTGAAGTGTCCATTTTTATACACATTTCTTTGTCAATATATCTGCTTTTTTAAAATATATATTTAAGTCTACTAACCTCATTGTTTGTTGATCTGTGCCTTGACACACTGGCACACTGACTGAAACCATTTGGCTTGCACTGGAATGAGTTTGTTTCTTTTGCATGGCCTTTAGCACCATCCAGTGGTGGCTGTACGTAGCCGTATTGGAGAGGAAGTGAGCTTGGGGAGTACAAGGGTCCTTGCTGCTCATAGAGGAAGCAGCACAGTACAAAAATCCTGTTGATCTGTGCTCCAAACACCACAGAAACAGCAATTGAGGGCTGTTGATGTATTATAAATATTTGACTCTCACATTAATATGTTTTTTCTTTTTCTGTTTTTACATGTGTCCGTATTTTTCACATTTAAATCCTGCCAAATATAACAAACCAGCCGTTCCTTGGACAATGCAATGCTGAAGAATATAATGTTTAAACTAAACGTATAGCTGAAAATACCCTGCCTGCAACAACGTTTTGTGATAGCAAACTGCTGCCACTGGCCCTTTGAATTACACTAATAAAACTGCTTTAATGATTGTATTTACTCTTGGGGATAATAAAACTAACCTTGACCGATAACACTACAAAGTTCTGCCAGGTCAGTATTAACAGATTATATCTGCCGCCCTTTCTAGTTTATCCAGGTGCATCTGCTTTTCAATGCACTCATTCAGTGAAAATGATACAGAGCTTATTGTGACAAGTTTACTCTGTGATGTTGTGGCTTCTAAACTAATGATCACCTTTGATCAACTCAACTGGCCTGGAGACCACTTTGATCCATAAATTTCATTCATATGGTAATATGACAATTTATTTTTTCCCTCTTCTCTTATGAACAAAGTTTGGGTACATTAAAGGGAAGACTGCGTGTTTAGCATTGACACCAGCATTGTTCAGTAATGCTGGTCTGAAATTACAGAGTGCCACAAAATTTAGTGCAGATATCAACAGTACAAAGAACATAAATCCATTTATTTTCCCTTCCCACTCTCAGGTATGTGTTTGTGATGCCCTGATGTTCACCCAGCTGTTACTAGGGTGGATCATAACTACTTGGATGCTAGGCCAAAAAATTTCAGATGGTCTAATATTTTGTGTGAACTGCATTTATCTTGTTTTAGGCACCTCATTCTTAGTCTCGGGAAATAAATGCATTCAAACATACATGGACACAGACTGAACTCTCTGAGGCAGCTTTCTTGTCATTTCTTTAAGTCGTCTTCAGGAACAGTTCTCCAGGCTTCTTGAAGGACACTCAAAGCTCTTCTTTGGATGTTGGCCGCCTTTTGTTCTGTTCTCTGTCAGGATGATCCCACACTGCTTCAGTAATGCTGAGATCTGGGCTCTGGGGAGGCCAATCCATGCCTGATAGTGCTCCATTGTGTGTTGTTCTATCCAGGTATGATTTTACTACTCATAATAATAATAATAATAGCAGCTCTTTGGAAATCACCTTGTTGGATGAAAAATACTATTTTATACCCGTTAAATTGCATTATCTTTGGCATATTTCATAGACTCAACTAGAGAAATGTGTACAAATGATGTGTTTTTGTGACAGGCTGCTAGTAACAGCCTTTGTTTGTGTATATTCTGTTAACTAAAAACCCAGGAAGGCTGTAACAAGTGTTTAACTACACCAGAGGACAGTGTAGGGTAAAATGTTTAAATGATCATCCATGTGCAACATTACGACACCTTTCAGTCTAATAACACAACATACCCTTAAACAAAAACAACATACGTGTTGTAAAGAGGTCAAACACATAGGACACAGCAAAGGGTCTTTTAAATTTTTCTTTTAAATCCATATTCCACTCTTTATAGTCACACCATCAATCAAATCCAATGTTAGTTCCAAACAAACACATTTTGTTATAATACAACTCTAATAAGCTTTAAAAAGATGGCACCATCAAATAGAAGGGGAATATGATTAGGCAGGAGAGTGTTGTCACAGATATTTTAACAAAAATATTTCCTTTTAATGAAGATAGATCTTTTTCATATACTCTAAGGATAGAATAAAGTCTTCCCTCTGACATCTCAGGGTCATATTTTTGGGGAGTGCTATCTTGGAAGTGTTGCATAGTCGAGGAGACAAATGTAGGGATGTGGGGATCTTAATTTAAAACGACACACGAGGAATAAAAAGCTCTTAGTTTAATGCAGAGTGCAGGGTAAAAAATACTCTCTTCTGAATACTTTGATGGGATTGTTTTTGGCTCTAAAGCCTTCGCGTAGTAAAGAAAAAACAAGTCTGCAGACTTAACCTGCCACCGTGAAGCGTGTGTACTGGGATGTAAGTGTAAAACCTACCTGCAAGCGTTTTAATAACAAAAAGATTTGTGCAAACGTAACTCATAGAATAAAATCCACAGCAATCCTATGTGATAATCTCCCAAGCAGTTTTATGAACACAGGGGAAAAGCTTGTGTCTCTCATATTGTATTCTTTTTTTAAAAAGTGCCGCTCAGTGACCATCATTCAGAGTAAAATAACAAAATATACTCTTGGCAGGCAAACAAAGAACCAGCTTAGCTTAAAAATACTTTCTAGCTTATGAGCTTATTAAAGCTCCAATTGTAAAACCTGATAAACCTAACCTTCTGTTTTGGCTTTCCTCCACCTACATGGTGATTTGCTTCTTCAGAGACTGTTTATAAGAGCAGAGTCCTCCGAGGAATCCTTGTCCGACGGTCGCTGAATGTGCTGCTCATTCCAGCTGGATGAAAGCTGGATATGTTTCTATTTGCAAAACAAGAAGGGGGATTCCCATCTCGGCTTAAAGTGTCTCAGGATACTGTGCCAAGCAATTTTAAAGCCAGACATTAACAGAAATGAAGAAAGGGGCACACTATATCACCCGCACCCAGTCTTTGCTGCCCGCTCTGACTTTACAAGCTCCAACCAGGGAGCACAACTGCACTTTCTTCCTTTCCAACGTTTCCATCCATACATTCGTTTGTCCCTTATATCCAGTACACTCATCTTCAGCTGTCCAACCACTTATTGAGAACATGTAAGTCTGTACTGCTCCAAATCCTCTTCCCTTCCAGTAGCGTCTGCAGACCTCTGCTTTACCTTTAAGTCTTTGTCCAACAAAAAGAGCTGCGAAACCGACCAGGGTCACCGGAACTCATAGATTGCTGCGCTGTGCTCGGGAACGTGGGTGAGGTTTAAAGACTGGTACCTACAGTGCAAGGAGATGGTATATGTTAGCAAATATATTGGTGTTCATTTTGTATATGAGGCAAATATAAAACCTTTTGCAAAGGGATAAAATGCAAACTCAACACATAAAGACCCCAGCCAGCCAGCCGGTGGATTTGAATGCAGGACCTCCTGGCTGTGAGGCAATGGTGCCAACAACCACAAGGGTGTGCTGAACCTACTCTGGCTTCCTCCCACACTCCAAAGACACGCATTTTAAATTAATTGGTGACTGTAAATTGGCCGTATGTGTGAACTGATGTACTGAGCAGATGGTGGTGTGCAGTCAAGTGGTATTTTAAGAAGAATTTATACTGTCTGATATATAACTATGTTTTACTTCCCTAAAGCTCTATCACATTAGGCCCAAAAATGCTGGGTGTTAGCAAAGCTCCATTAATGGTTTGGGTAAACTACTTTTCTGTGCAGTAAAAAACAAACAAGACCCCCCCCCCCAACCCCCATTTTCAGCTTAGTGAAAATGCATTTTTCAGACGATCCCGGTGTTTCAAGTCATTTGTTCATATCTTATGATACTATTCTTAAGATTTTTAATGACATCAAACCCCTCTTTTAAACCATTTCTGGTCAGCATTTCTTGAGTTTTTCATTTTAAGTGCCAAAGCTAGTCATTCACACATTAGATTCACACTGCCTCACAAGACATGAACAGGAAAACCATCTTATCAAGATTGGTCTGCATTTGCTTATCACTTTCTTTTACACCATATCACAGCTGCACGATGAGAGCGAGGAGCTGCCATTGAGAAAACCTGAAAGATGATGCAGAAAGCTGGAAACCAGGTCTCTTAATGACTGTTCCCACATTTTCCAGCCAGTCTGGGATACATCAACTTCTCAGAGGTAGGTCCGCTTTTTAAAATTCCTAAAACGAATCAACCTTGTATCAGAGTAACTTGCATTGTGCTACGTTACCATTCAGAGCTCCTGTGGTAGTAGTAGCCCTCAATTGTTGCTGTGGATTTCTGGAAGCAGATGTAGTAGAATCCAGCAAAGGAAGCGCCGCTGATGTCCTTTATTGTGTGGTCCGGGACCAAAAACTGCTCCTAAGGCAGACAGGTGAGAAAGATCAGCAGATGCATATAAAAGGAAACCTACTGCTGAATATTGTGAAGTTCACTGTTGGGCAGTCTTACCTTCCACCTCATGAAAATATAGTCAGAGTTCTTCAGATCCTCATAGTCAAAATCATCAGAGTTGAATGTCTTTGCATACTGATAGAAGGCCTGAAACTTGCCCTTGACACAAAAAGTACACAGAATAGATCAGTGTGAATCAGTGTGACGAAGAGCACTTTTTGTAGTTTACACTACAAAAAGGAGCAAGTTTTCACCTTACCCAGTGCTTACGATCCACATCCTCATCCGCATCCCATTTCCGCGTAAGAAATGGCCGTTTCCTACTGATGATCTCTCCAGCAAAGAATGTGGTCAGAGTTGGATATTCCTACAAGAGCAACCAAAAGCAACTGAAGACACGTCCGATCATTTCTACTCTAAGTAACAGCAAATGACAACAATCATGTCTGTCCATTTAATGTTCAATTACCATAAAAGACCTTTCTATTTACATCCTGACATATAACAGGTTTGTATAACAAACCAAAACAATTTCATAGCTAGTTCACCACTGCATTCATAAAGTGGAAATTTAAATTTTGTAATCATCAAGTGTCGTTACATTCTGGGATAAAAAGGAATACAGGAATCCAAAGATGTGAGTTATTACCCAATAATTACTTCTGTAATAAACTCGAGGTCCAATATAAGGGGAGTAAGGATTAGTCTGAAATTTTAATCATGCAGAGATACTCTAGTGGAGTCCAAGAATATAAATATAGAGCTGGAAATAAGTATTGTTTCTAAATAAAAAAAAAAATTTAAAAAAAAGATGCACAGAAATCAGTCATTAGAACTGTCAATGATAGCTGAAACTGGTCTTATTTAATCCTCTGTGTGTGAGGTGTCATCACGCCAAAAATACCTGAAATGAATCGTTCCCCTGTAAAGCACTAATTTCAAACAACTGCCAAAATTCATCCAGGACTGCCTGAACTAGGAAATTTAGCCCAAAAGGAAGTCTGATAGAACCACAAATTTATCAAATAAACTAAAGATCAAATTTAAGAAAATGATTTCATCTGTAAGTAAAGACTTGTCTTGACTTTAGGTTATCTTCTGTTTATGTATGGGTATGTGAGTTCAACCCTGTGATGAACTGGGCCTTTCTTTACACCTAGTGCAATGCAGCCTCAACACACTCAAATTGTGTATTTGACTTTGTAAACTCAATATTTAGCCCACCAAAACCCACGTGTTGGCTATATCCTATCTTCTCTACCATTGCCATGATTTTGTCTTTCAAAACGTGTGCTTCTCTCTTTTGGTCCATGATGGATCCTGACAAACCCCTCATTTGTGCAGACATTAAAGGAGGGGGTTTTCAGCATAGATGAACAAATTAACAACAGGATTTTAAGAACCTGTTATAGTAATCATTTTTATGCTGAGTGTGCCTTCAGTTAAATTAATGCAAGATTACTGTAAGTGACAATCTTAAGACTAGTCTGTTTTTAATCTAACAACATTTTTTATTCATGAGACACCGGCCTTTTGGAACAATGTGCTCGACAGTCCAATCAAAAAAAAAAAAAAAAAAAAGGAGCTGCATGGCCACGGTAACAGATGTGACCTGCCTCTGGGGAAGTGTGCAGTCACTGATTCAACTATGAATTTTGCATCATATCAAAGAGCGCTTGAAGATAATGTTCAAAGGTTCAAATTGAACTAGAAATTGACATTTCAACAAGACAATAACCAGCAAATGAACAGCTCAAATAGTAGTAGAACAGCCTAGTCAAAACCCAATTATAACTGAAGGTTGTATGGGGATTTAAAATGGACAGTATATGCAAGAAAATCTTTAAAACACACTGCAATTGAAGGAATTTTAAACAATGATGCAAAAAGCCTTAAAGAAGTTAGTTCTGCTGCTCAGGGCAAATCTACCTTCTGCTACAGGTGTACTTTTCTCATAGTAAAAATGTTACATCTATTGATATTTTGCTTGTTGTTTTACTGTACTGCCTTTTTCTGTAGGCTCTGTTATCAACTTTCGCTTGTACAAAAATGTTCACAACAATTTCCATGAGCGCTGTGGCCAGACATAGTTTCAATTATTTATGCTCATGGTTTAATAAAGGGAATCACCTCTCTCACCTCTGTTAGTCCTTTTATCTTCAGGTAGCCGCACAGGTAGGAATCCTCCATGGTCACATGCTTTAAAAAGAAGACAAGAAGATTTTGACATTAACTTTATTTCTGCAGTATTTAATTCCTTATACAATTAAATTGGAATCAAGTGGGATCACGCTATGGTTTTATAAAGGAATGTTAAATATTAAATTTCCATCAATACCCTTACACACATAAAAATTCCCACAGAGGTGAGTGTTTGTGTAGGCCTTCATTCCGAACATCCCAATACGTATTTATAGTAATACCTTACTTCAATAACATGAAAATATTAAATAAACATTAACGAGTTTAAAATAGAGGTTTGTATGCACTCGCAGGCACTGTTTATGGTACTGCTACAGGGCACGACAGGGCTGATTTTCCCAGCTGCCAATCATCACACCGCCCGTTTGACAGATGACCAAACGGATCTGACATCTGGACTGAATAACGAAACACCCGCTTCACAGCCCCACCTGCAAAACAACCTCCACGTCGTAAGAGTTTCCTTTGCTTTTCTGGTGGCCCCTGAATTTGGAGCCGCTGTATAGGAGCGAAGTGACAACACCGGGCTGCTGCGTGTTTATCGGCGGCGGCGGGATAAGTGAGGCCGAGGACGTGAAGGCCGCGGCGGTGGAGTCGCTGAGGTATCCAGCAGGGACAGGCATGGCTCCCGCTTCGCTGACTGGGCACCGACCACGGGCAATTGCCGTCGAGGCGAGGTACTCTGCCGGCGTCTACTAAGAGGTGGCGGAGAGCCGAAGAGGTCCAACAACATTCAAATTCCACTTAATTCCTCTACAGTTCAGTTTACCAGCCACCAAGCTCCCACAGAAGTGGACTTCGACGCGGCGCTGTAGCCAGCAGCATCCGCCCCTCTCATTGGCCAACTGAGTTTAGCCTACGAAGATCTTCAAATCTCATTGGTTCAACGGGCGGAAGGCTTTGTGGGAATATTTGGGTGTAGTTTTTCTCCTGTTGTGTAAGGGTGTGTATCGCAAGTGTAGAAGCACTTTGGAAACTACATTTCCCCAAACAACTAGAAGAATTTACGACGCTGTCAAGCGCCGAAGGTCACACGCGTGTTTTTGAACGCAAGAACTGCTTAACGATGAGCAAGAAGTGAACAGCTGATAAATGCAGAAAAAACAAGACCTGATGCTAATAGGAAAATACTTACTCGTGTAATGCTACATCTTGTTAAATGAGGAAGTGTCAGACACAGGTAGCCCGGGAGTCTGTTTTCTTCTCAGTCAGCTTTACTTAAAAGCATCAGACCTGCACCTACTTTCCGCTATGCTTAGGTGTATTGTTAGGCTTCAGAGTCATTTTGGAAATGCTCTTTCTCTCAGTAAAGTCTGCCCAAGAAATCAGCACTACGAAAACGCTGTGAAGTACTCCGCAGCCGCAGCAGGTAAGCGAAATAACCACTGTGAATTCAACCTGTCTTCTGAAGAGCATTTGTGTCATTTAACCCTGCTGTGGCGTTTTGTTTTTTTTCTGTTCACCAGAGAGAAAGAGATTTTATCAAGATGTCAGCATATCTCAAGGGGAAGGTATGTGTTCATTAGTAATCCAGTCAAGTATGATACTGTAGTAGTAGGTTTTTTCTATCTTCGTGCTTGTCATTCTTTAATTTCATGGATATCTTTAATAAAAAAATAAATTTTATGTAGGTGGTTTATATGAAATAAACCTAGACCGAAGGAAACTGAAAACTCCCGGAGGGAAGCTGTTCACGGTGCCAAATGAAGCCCTCGCCATCGGTGTTGCAACTGAGTGGGATGCTCAAAGGGACACACTCAAGTTCTACACCATGCATTTGGTAGGGTATTTGACATGGGATTAGATGGAGTTTATGGTAGAGTTTCTTTTTTGTTTTTTAATTATTTACTGGTGGGACCTGTGTTACATGAAATAAAGTGCAGTAATACCAATTTTATGATAGAGAAGGCTTATATGATTTGGTAGCTCATGTGCATTAAAAGCATCGTATCTCAGATCTTTCAACAGCTTGCAGGACGTTTACTTCTCAATTAACTGTGGCATGATATTTACACAAAACTCTTGTGATGACTTTAGTTGCCAACTACTAATTAAACACTGAACTTACAGAAATATTAATGTTGGTAAACTCCTCCTTTTAGACTACGCTGTGCAACACTGCTCTGGACAATCCCACCCAACGCAGCAAAGAACAAATGATCACTGCTGCTCTAAAGTTTCTGGAGACTGACACCATCTGGTATGCTGCACATTTCCTTTTCTTCTTTTTTTAAACTTATTTAATTTTTTTTGAAGCGTTATCCTTCCAGCGTTTTCCTAATAGGAGCCACTCATTTATTGATTTTATGAATAAATCAGTGATTTAATACCTGCAAAAGAGAAATTAGCACAATATAGACATCTTGCTGGTTATTTCCTGAGATGTCCATGTTTTCCTTTGTTGCTTAAATATAGTTAGCTCCAGTTGATTGTCGTTACTGTGGCTTTAATGTTGTAGTAATTTCTGTTCTGTGTAGTTACAGAGTAGATGAGCCCCATGGTTTAGTCGAGCTGCAGAAGAATGAGTGGGACCCTGTGCTGCAGTGGATTGAAAAAAGGTAACAGCTTTAGCTCTGGTTGTATATGCTGCAGTTTTTGAAGGTGAAATATTTTCTTGCTTGATTCCAGCTGCTTATAGCTGCTCAACGGTTCGGAGACTCCTTTGCTTTCCTGTTCACAATAATTAAGTGTAAAAGGCCTTCTCTGTGGTATTCACAGAGCCATTTACAGCTTTTGAGGTGTGAAGATATTCACATTATTTCTAATTTACTGACCCAAGGGTCAATAATGTGACATTGAAGTGTGAACTGTGCTCAGTCCAGAATGACATGAAAGCTTTACTAGCACCTAGAAAAGCACACATGCTAAACTCTTCATACAAAATCTCTGATGCCAGCACAAAGTTGGCAGCAAGAGTTCCCCGGACCCAGGGTGACGCTCAAATGGAATTTTCTGTTCGCTCCAACCAAAACATCCAAAGCCTGACTTTCTCTTGGAACTGTACTTTTCTACTCGTACTAATTCCTCGTACTGTATATTATGTAACCTAGAAGAAATCCCCTGCTTTTTAGGTAGGTTGGTACTTTCAGCTGCTGCCTTATTTCCAAATTTCCTGACAGTGCTCCCGTTTGTCCGGTCTAGGAGTGCCATTTTAATGTGCACTTTTTCACAGTGTAACCTTCATGCACGCTACTTACAGTTTCAACAAATTCTCGCTCCTAATGTCTTGAACAATATTCAGGTCAAATCATGTAGCAAAGTCATTGGCTTAAAATTCTCAATGTTGAGAAATATTGCCTGCACAAAATGATAAAGAAAGAATATCGCTTTGTTGCATAGCGCTTATATCGTATTAGATGGTGCTGATCGTGGTATTTATTGCTCATGATCGTGGAGGTAGTGGTGCTGTTGGCTCACTCTCACATTAAGGAGGTGTGGTTGGAGCTTTCAGCATCCATTATGCAAAAGTTAGCAATGTGGTCAGTGCTATGACTTGCTGATACTTATTCATGCTTTTTATGGTCATGGTTACTACTCATAATACTCTCGACCTCAAGCACTTTAATTTGGTGGTGAGCAAGATTAATTTGTTCTGGATATGTTTTAAAATCTCATTAATTTGTGTAATACAGCCAACCCTGTGCTACCGTTCACTTTCCATCTCTACTTCACACATTACAATAACCTTCCAAGTGTGAAAGCTCATGAGATGGATGAGCTCCTACGTCATTGACATTTTCATTTTCATTTTTCCCCCCAATAACTTCATTGCAGATATGATGTCAACATCGGCTCCTCATCCAGTATTTTGGGTCCTGACATTCCAGAGGCAACCAAAGACACATTACGGCAGCATCTCAATTCTTACAACTTCTGGTCTCTGACAGGTAAAAAAAAATCCCTATCCTTAACATTCAGCTGCTCTTTTGACCTTATATCAGATGGGTTGTCCCTGTATCTGCTGCCTTTCACCTGTTGGTAACTGTAAATAGCACAGTTGATAATGAGGAGCGGAAATCCTTTTTTTTTTTTTTAATGGAAATGGTGCAATGTTTAATCCCAAAGTTTGGGTGATGTGTAATTAAATTGAGTGGAAACATTCTAATGCCACGTTTTACATTAGTGGTGTTGTTCCTGTGCAAGACTTGAATATGTGATCACCCAGCTGAAGTCTGTCGTGTTGTCACTGGGCATGATCGACAGACATCTGAGCGTGGAGCAGGCTGTGTTGCTCTCCAGACTGGAGGAGGAATACCAGGTAGGAAATTGCAGAGTAGCCACAATATTTGACATTATATTTTTTTTATATTACTTGCCCATAGAAGAGGATTCTTGCCTTTTTCAGTCAATTTATGTACTGGCTCAACAATGTGCAGCGCGTGCTTGCTTGCTTGTTTCTTGTTTGCTTTGCAAATGTCTGATGCTCTTCCAGCCAACAATCTTAAGCTATTCTCTTTTTTTTTTGTCTTCTTCACAGATTCGACGCTGGGGTAACGTGGAGTGGGCCCATGACTACGACATGTATGAGCTGAGGGCACGGACTGCTGCTGGTGCCCTTTTTGTTCACCTCTCATCTGAGAGTTTAACTGTCAAACACAAACTTCTGCAGGACTGAAAAGGATTAGGAGCGCCTACTGAGAACATCCATACCGCCACTGTTATACACATCTCTGTATCCATACAAAGACCACATATTCTGTTTGTTCTGTTTAGCAGTGACAGCTGCTCTGTCAGTGATCTGTTATACAGTCATCTCACTCCAGTAAAACATGCTGGCTCTCCTTTTTGCAGTGTTTACGTGTAGCAGCTGCCAAGCATGACACCCTTCAGAGTTTCCAGTCGGTTCTAAATCACCTGTGACGTTTTGGACAGCGACGCATTGCCTCAAAAGAATAGTGAAGGTTTTTGTTGCCTTTCTGATGGTGCAGTGATAATTCCATATTTGCTTTTTCTGCGAGCAACAAGCTCACTACGGCAAAGCAGATGTGCTCATCCTAACTGTACACTATTCAGTCTGTACTAACTGTGCTGTCTACTGTCTAGTAGCAGCAATAACATGAAAAAATATAAACTTCATTAAATTCTGAATTCAGATTACATTTGTGTAATTATTTAACCATGTTATATGTGTCAAGGTATTTTTGTTTGTTGGTGAAGAGTAAAACTGAAGTATGTACAGAGATGGCCTGTTATTAAGATCTTAAGATCTCAGGATTTGTCATTTTTACGGTTGACCTACATTAAAGTAGTAAAGGAATAGAATCGTGTTTGTGGGTGCAATTTTTATTTACCAAAGGTTTTATTTTATGTAAAGAAAACTCAAGCAGATTAAACACTTTTACAAATGTCATATTTGTCTGATCTATTATAAACTTTATGTAGCGTTTTTCTTATAATTACAAAGTAACAAAACTTCACAATAATTATTATGTATATGAAAAAAAATACCAGAAATGGGTAAAAACATATAAAAAATTATAATTCTGTGTCTGCCTTAGCTAATACGACATTGAATGTTACTTTCGTAAGACATCAGTTGCAACCTTTGGTTCCCTTTATTTACAATCGCCTAAGTCTCATAATGAGTGTTCTTGCTGTCCAATCACGCTGAAGGTTTGGATTTTTTCGTCCAATGACGTTGATGCGTATGCGGGACTTGCTGGATGTTTCCTCATGTATCATCGTTATCAACCCATGGACTGACTTGTTTGTTGTCGAGCAAGATGGAGTTCCTTTTGGGAAATCCTTACAGCACCCCAGTGGGACATTGCATTGGTACGTAACTAATTATTTAGGAGACGACATCATGGTATATACATTATTTATATATATATACCTTAGAAAGGTGTCTTTTTTACTGTAATAGTCATTTACGGGTTTGCTATCTTTAGCATGCTAACGTCCCTGAATGAGTTTCTCTACAGCTGGAAAGCCAGCGTTAGCCGCCTAGCTAACTATTAGTTACGGCAACATCTGCTGTCACCGTGCAAGCTTTCTCGTTAACAAACTAAATGTGTGCTTTATGCCATCGTCTGTATGGCACAAACTGTTAACAAACACAATTACTTCTATTTCAAATTATGACAAGCAGCTAAGTTAGCTAACAGTTAGCTAGCCACCAGTCATCGTCATTAAATTGGTGCGCTGTTTTTAAGACGTTATTAAGGCGATTTTCTTAAGTAAGTACATGTGTGTTTCAGAGAGAGCCACTGATGGTTCCCTACAAAGTGAAGACTGGACTCTCAACATGGAAATATGTGACATCATCAATGAAACAGAGGATGGGTGAGTATCCTGAGAAAAATCAATGAAAAACCACATGACGTGTTGATTAAATGCTCAGTGCACTGGTTTAATTTAGCCGTCTGTGCACCTGTGCTTTTTACATTATGGAGGTCCGCAAACATGATCAAGTAATATTTCCTTTCCCTATTTTTTAGTATCTGAGTCATAATAAGTGAGGCAGTCTGGCACTGACTGTATGAGGTAGATTTATGCGAGGCCTCATCTTATCTCTTTGCTCCATTAGCCTTGTACTGAATGTTTAAAACTGGTGTGTGAAGTCCAAGACTTGTTTGATCAGTGGGCTGTAAACCAGATTAGGTGGATCTGGCCTAGCAAAGTGTACTGTAATAAGAGGTCTGCTTGTCTTTTGTCCGTGATGAATGCAATGGGTGTAGCACACCCACTGATCTAAGGCTGGTTTGCTCTGTTAGAAATAGAGACTGAAAGTTAATCATTTATTTTTTTTAGAGCAGAGCAGCAACAGTGTCAAAGAATTATTGACACACGCTTCTCATATTTAGCTTTCTAACATTTGCCACAGTGTCTGACGTCTGGTCAGTGCCTTTGAAAATGCCACGTAAAGCTTTCAGCTATTACCTTATTGGTAACTTTTTTTTCTTCATAGTCCATTTAAAAGTGATAGCCAATTTGCTATTCTAGTGTGTTTAATGTGTGCTTTGACTTGTGTCTGTATTACAGCCCAAAGGATGCCATTAGAGCAATGAAGAAAAGACTAAATGGCAATAGGAACTATAGGGAAGTGATGCTGGCTTTAACAGTAAGTTCACATGAGCAGGAGAAGAGCAGATACAATATTTATATATGTTACAATGTTAAACATATTATAAATGTTAGTATAGGTTTTCCTCATATAGCAAGCAAATGAATAATTCACAGGTGTGGTTTTGTTCTGTTACGCAAATGCAATCTTCATGCCTTTATATCAGTATTAACTTGTTTGTATAAAATAATGTGCATTCACAGTTTGCAGTCCAACACATTATGTTCATTCCACATCTCAGTTACAAAACTTTAAACCTTTCTATAAGAGGAGCTGGTTCACTGATGGCGTCTTTGCATCTGTCAGGTCCTGGAGACGTGTGTGAAGAACTGCGGCCATCGTTTCCATGCTTTAGTGACTAGCAGGGACTTCGTTGATGGCGTGCTTGTTAAAATTATCTCTCCCAAGAACAACCCACCTACCATTGTTCAAGATAAAGTACTCGCCCTGATTCAGGTAAGATAATGGTAAAATTGAATGCACCAAGTTTGTACCCTCTCGTCTTTTTTTTTTTATTTTTTTTTTTTTTATGGCGATGTGCATCAGCCAGTCACAAATTGTGATGCCTCAGACTTGAACAGCAAAGCTCTGCAGCTCTGCACACAGGAGGAGCAAGAGAAAAACAAATGGAGACGTCACTGAGTTTATTTCCTATGTTCTTGCATGACAAGAAATTAACACGTATATATGGGAGAGGACCAAATCATGTTTAACTGTATTTAAATATTGCACTTTAATTGGTGGACCTAGAAGAGGCCCAACAAGTCATGAGATTTGCCTGAGCTGTTGTATATGTATAGAAAATGTATGTAGAAGAAACCCTGAAAGGAAAACTAAATAAATGGAAAAAGTATCGGCCAAATTGTTATTCAAAACATCCGTATCATAGGACCCAAAATTTGTACATCAATGTACAAATGTACATCAATGTGAGAGAAACAAATATTTGTGATTTGAGTCAGTTTGTGTGAAATAAAGTTTATGAAGTAGGTGTTCAGCATATGTGGCTGTTCAGGTGGTCTTTATTCCCAGGCATAGTCTCAGGTAAGGCACACTGTCTCCAGGGCTTCAGCCAGTGGCAGCTCTAGTTACCTCTCACAGCTCAGATAACCCAGCAAGGTTCACGTGGGTTGCTCTTATTTCCATCAGGGATGCTATGTGACTACAGCTTACAGCATGGATCCACGAGGAACATAGAGTAGTTGTGAGGGAGAAGCTAGCAGCCAATTCTTTTTTTCTTGTTTATTTAGTAGTCAGAGTAACATGTTTATGACACGAAGGTCAGCTGGGAAAAGTGTGGGGGGAATATTTATGGTGCAACACTACCTTAAATAAACAACTGTAGTATTGTTGACATTTTCATTAGTAAGGGAGTTAAAAACCCAGTTGGGCAACAGGCTGTGATTGTGTTGGCGCACCTCCCTAACAACCTGTCTCATCTCTCATGGATTAATGTGTTTACTCTGGAGCTGCTAAAATTTAGCACGTGTGCACATTTCATAGCCCTAACAAGTTTAAAGTCAAGTCAAAGTTGAAATTCTAGCTGAACTCCTACCAGCTTTATGATTATTTTAGTAACTTGCATTTATTTTGGGCTGCTATTTTGTCTTGTATTCAAGCTCAAGCCCAGTCTACCCTCTGCTAAGAGAGAAGCCAAAAGCTTTGTGGTTTGCTGACTGAATGTATTCAGGGCAGATGAACAAATATCAGAGAACAGGCTCCTTCTATTATTCTCACATCACTTGCTTTGTTTGCTGTGTCAGCCCTCTCTTTTACCCATCGTTTTTATATTCAGTCTCCCTCATTTATTTTAACCCTTTTTATCCTGCTTTGTCCAGGCATGGGCTGATGCATTCAGAAGCAGTCCTGACCTTACGGGTGTGGTTCAAATCTATGAGGAACTAAAGAGAAAAGGCATCGAGTTCCCAACGTCAGACCTGGAGACCCTGTCACCTATACACACACCTCAGCGTGTAGGAGACCTCATACTTGGCAGCCTAGTTGTCTGAATGTCCTTTGCAACAACCAAGCACAGTATAACTACCTTCTCAGGTAATATGTTACTGATATATTTATTATCACTTTCTCTATCGTTTCTAGTCAGCCACTGCTCCAGAGGGCGACTCCACCCTACACAAGTACAGCAGCACTACTCAGCCCACACAACACTCCGTCCCACCAGCCTACACCACCTCTCAAGTCCCCAACATTCAAGCCTCTGGATCCATTAATCCTACACCCGAACAGGTACAGTTGTACTCCCATAACCACTCTAAAAGAGAACTTCTTTTAGGTATGTATTTACCTTGCAACAACCTTCCTACAAAACAATGATGTTACACTAGAAATTGTACAGAACTAGTAATTCTGGAGTTGAGATGCAAAAGCTGCTAAACACCACTTCAGTCAAAAATTAGATAATGATATTTACGGAATCCTTTCCACACGTACTATACACCAATCAAATCATTTTGCGTCATAACCCACTAAATACCAGTCTCTGCCTAGTCTGAATTATCCATGTGTTGTCAAAAGCCTCTAAGCACCACTTCCCATTGCCAGCAAAAGCCTCTACATCCCTAGAACCAATCAGAACGCAAGGTCAGATCATGTGACTTCAAGTATTTTCAGCTCTGCAGCGCACTGAGGAACCAGCTTTTGTGGTGATCAGATTGTAGACACAGCTGTAGGTGAGTGTAGCATTGTCCTGTGTATAGAAAAAATGTTTAGCGATCAAACCTGAGTCTCCAGAGGAAGTAAAAGTTGTAACAAGGTTTCTGTAGGTGAACCTGCGGCAGGAGCGTTACTGGCTGCTATTCTTCTGTTGTTGAAATAAACGTGCTGTTATTTTGTGCTATTGCGATTGTACTGTGTGAGGCTAAAATGAAATGACTGGACTTTAACACAGGAGACTAAATAAAAAATATTTTAAAAGAAAAGTGTCCAGGTGGATTTAGACGGTTTTGCATCTGAACTCCTCAATTATTGTCTGGTCATAGTAGAAAAAAATGCACTTTCACCCTTTATCCATTACTTTGTACCATTTATTTCAACTGAATTGATACTTCTTTTTTTTTTGTACACATTTTTAATTATAGGCCTTCTCAAGTGAATGACGTGTGATCAGAAAGTTCTGGGAATTGTCCCATTTTAAAAAATAAATTAAAAAAAAAAAAAAAAAAAGCTTATGTAATTTTTAATTGGCCCATCTCCAGTTTTTCAAGATCATCTTCTTGTGCACCTCCGGACTGGTTTCAGTGCAGCTGCTATATATAGATTGCTTTCTGGAAGCCCCATTCTGTTGTCTTGTATTTATGCATCTGCTGGTAATGTAAGATCTCCTCCAGTGTGTCAGAATAGTAATCTTTAAGCTTGATTGTCAAGACACATGGCGGCAGATCTGGTGAGTGATGAGTCACGAGTGTGTGTGTGTATCCAAAGACACACTGCACTTTCAATGCACTGCGTATCTACACATGCTGGCATGTATGTTCCCCATCACTGCTGTTCAGATTGTTTCCACTGAAGGCCAGGACATTACAGCAGAATGCATTGATAGTCTCACCCTACGCAAGGAATTCCAAGTGCAATCTAGTAAATTTCGGAAAACAAGCATGCGTGCTGCCTTTTGACCTTGGAAACTGTGTAGTCTTCAGATGAAAACTACTGGATCATAGCCAGAGCTCTTATCGCCAGCAGTGATCCTTCAGAGGTTGGTGTTTGCATTCTGCTTGCATTCAAAATCCAAGAGTGCACAGTGCAAGTGCAGTGCTGAAAGAAGTCCAGATGTGCACAAAGAGATGATCTTGAAGGGGCAGTGCCTGCCTTGTACTTTGTCTCCCAGACTGGTTGGTTGTTTTCCTTATTTCCACAATATACCACACATGTTTTAAATCGGTTTATAATTTTGTTGAGTTTTACTTCTCGTTGTTGTTGTTGTTGTTGTTGTTTAGCACCCAATTTATTGTTGGGAAACTAACTTTTTAGATGAACTCGCATTTTTATCAGATTTGCCGGCTACGCAGTGAGTTGGACATTGTTCGTGGGAACACTAAGGTGATGTCAGAGATGTTGACCGAAATGGTGCCAGGACAGGAGGATGCTTCAGACTATGAGTTACTACAGGCGAGAAATCACTTATATATTTTTTTGTGTGTGTGTGTTTACCCATTTCAGATTGAGACCCCTGTGCATATATGTGTTTTTGTAAGTATTTGTACTGTGTCCCTTTGGTTTGCTTAGGAACTGAACAGGACTTGCAGGGCTATGCAGCAGAGAATAGTGGAGCTCATCTCCTGTGTTTCTAATGAGGCTGTAACGGAGGAGCTGCTGCATGTCAATGATGACCTCAACAACATTTTCCTCCGCTATGAAAGGTTAGAAAACACAGACAAGAACATATTGTGCAAATGCAGGTGCAAACATGTCTTTGGGTGGAAGAAAGTACATGCAGCCAAACTCATCTACCCCGGCAGCACGGTGTGTTTGCACAGAATGGGTTTGGTAAGCTACAGACCTTTTCATGTCATCCATTTGTTGCTTTCAGGTATGAGAGGTTCAGGTCTGGAAGGTCCTCAGCTCAGAGTGTCAACAATGGGGTGAGTCAGTGTATACTGGGATTGCATCATACTTAAAATTCCTGGATTTCCTCTCTGAATCTATTGAGCTAATTCACTTCTTATTTTCCGCATTCTCGGACATCCACACCTTTCAGTGTCTGCAGTGTGGATGTGGCTTTACAGTGGCTTTTATGTGCTGTCGTTATATGTCAAAACCTGTCAGCTGTTTACCAGATGTACATGCCTAATTAAATGGAAACCCAACAAAGATATAAGTGTGTTTGGTTTTGCCATGAAATGCAGAGAAACCGTTTATGTCATTTATATTTAGTTTGAATTTTTTTGTTCTCTTTTGTGATGACAAATTGCCTTTCTACAATATAGTCCAAGCAGACCTGCTGTATTTAATTTCCATCCAGTAGGGTAAACATGGACTGCAGACAATGCAAATTTAATGCATTGCTTTTGTACTGGAACCGGGCTGCTTGTATTTCATCCATTGCAGAATAAAATGTAATCAGCAGCCCAGTCATTACTCTGCAAAATATCTAACAGCAATGTGTCGTCATGATTTAAAGCTTGCATATGTGAATAAATTATTTACTGAGGTACAGTACTGCCTTGCAGTGTTTCAGAAAAGAAACAGTCTGCAAATAGACGGGAAGCAAATTTTTTTTCTCCTGCTCCCTTTACTTAATATGTCGTACATCACATGACTGGAGCTGCTTAGAAGGTAGGGTTGGGCTAATGTGGCAAAAGAAATAATAATCACAAACAATTTGGTCAATATTAACATGATTACTCATTAAGTTTAGAGATGTCCATTTATGAGACTAAAAAATTAAAAACATGTCAACGTAGATGAGTGAACATTATGATTGAACTGAATCAAACAGGGAGTGAGTTTGGGCTTTAAAGGTACATTGCTGGGCATTTCTAACACAGTAAGCTAGAGAACTATTGTGAAAAAGTGCATCACAATAATTGTTTAAAATTGATTATTGTATTGTTATTATTATTAAAGTTTTTGCTGTTTTCTTGAGATCTTGGATTTCTCAAGATAATGACATGAAATCTCCAACTGTAGAGTCCTTTCACATTTCCTGGGTCTAGATTGACTCCAAACCTTCATTACCCCCAAGCTTGGCCAAACCCCACCCTCTAGTAGAATTTCCTTGCAGATCCATATATAAGGTTTTTTCTTTTGTTGTTATAATATTCAAGTAAAAAAATTATAAGAAAAGGAATCTTCTGATAGAGCATTATCACCACTGGGTTTCAAATTGTTTAGGCATGATATATCTTCCATAGCTAACATGCCATTACAGTGTGTCCTTACACAGGCATGTTAATGGTATTCACTGTGTCTTCCTTTCTGTCCTTTTCTGTTCTTCTGTTACTGTGGCTAGCTGAAACAGGCAAGTATGAAAACATTGTCATCCTCCCTAAATGATCAGTGTCACCCAACTGTGACTGAAACATGACTAAAGAACACGGGCCCAGCATTCAGCGGTACCTTTTTAACCCATATGGCATGTTTTCAATCTGCAGCCCCCAGCAGCCAATGATATGTCAAACCTGGAGGCAGGCTGACAGTGGCATAAGCTTAGGATGGCACCAAAATGAATGTACGCCCTAGAATCACTATCATGTTGGATTTGCATTGTCTCGAACCGTCAGGGTTTGAGATTTGCAAATCGGTCTTAAAGGAACAAGTCTCCTGGAGCCCAAAGAGTCAATCTACCCTCCTCCCTCCCTGCTGTATTTCTGCCTTCTTAAGGGGGTTATTTTCCTTTTTTTCCTCTTTTGTTTTAAATGGATAAACAACAATTAGGCAGTGCCTTCCTCACAGTACATTTATAATTAATGGCCTGGTTGGCAGTTTTCTATATGAAGTGCACTTGAAATGTAACAGTTTCTCCAAAATAAAAGTATTCTTACACCCCCCTTAAGAAACCGTTTTCCAGAAATTGAGTTGATTTGCTGCTTCCCTGAGTCACAGACATTTTTCATGCTCTCCTGAAGCTAACCGGTATGTCTTTCAAGAGTATGCTCACTCTTGTTTTGCAGCACTCGTTCATTTTGTTTACATTTATTCTGTAAATGATGTTTTTTTTCTCTCTCTCTCTTTTCAGTTATAATCAAAAAACTAGATCCTGAATAACCCTGCCATTTATAGCCTCCCACAAAGGATTTCTTTTGCTCCTCATGTGCCAAAAACCCTAGATCTTTTGCTTTTACATGAACTGAAGCCATATCGTGTCTCATCATTCCCCATTCATCAGGTCCTCAGTGAGGCTACAGAGGACAACCTGATAGATCTCGGCCCAGGCTCCCCCGCTGTGGTCAGTAATATGCCGAACGCAGCCCCAGCCAGCTTGCCTCCGACTATTACAGCCTCTGCAGGAAGGCCTTCCTCTCCAGCTACCCTGGCCTCTCGCTTGGCTGGTCTCGGTATGCACGACTACCTCAAAAGAATGAAAAAAATTCACATTTTTATGCAACAAATGTTCATTAGCTACTATTTCATTATATATTCAAAAACATAACTGTTGAGCAGGTGTTGCTGAATTCATGTCAGTCGGTCTTATGTTCTTGGATTGAAGGAAAACTGACAGTTTTTGACAACTTCCAAGTTAGCGATTGTAAGTTTGTTTAGCTTGTGAGGCTGGAAGTAAAAGTCTGGATCTGTTACAGTTACTGTTCTTCCTCAAATAATTTCTGGTAGCCCACAAAGTCTTGGATCTTTTGTAATGAACAACAAACAGATACAGGGCAGCCTCCCAATACAGGACAGATAAAGACACCACTTGAGTTTTTATTGTAGTGTCCCAAAGGTCCAGGGCTGCAGTAGCAAAGCTTATGTAGGATACTGTACTGAGGCTTTGTTTTGAGTTATTTTTCTTATGTTGTACTTTATTTAAATTCATGTTAGACTAGTGAAGCTGTGACACCATGGGTGCAGTGGGTACCATCCTAGTGTTGGCCCAGATAGGTGTGCAGAGAGTGATGCTCACAAAACAACCATCAGAACTTTATTTTACCTTGATAAAGTTAAAATAACTAAAAGGTATCTTAATGTACCATGTAACCCTAGTTCACTGTTGGCTGTTGTTTTCCTGTACCTGCTGCTGCTGCGGGCTGCTGTCAGTGCCAACACTTAGTCATGTGGGTGGAGGATTGTCAGTGGATGCGTCACTGCTGATTCCACAAACTCTGCTTTCCCATCCACCTCAAAGCAGAGGCAGACTTTGCCCTGTTTATCTTCAACGGCTTTTACAGTGTCCCAATAAAATAGGCTCAAAGCTGTTAATTTCTCCTGTAGCACAAAGGCATCCCTGTGGTTTGATGCAGTGGCACATGTATACACAAAATAGGTAATCAGTTTGATGTGAGACTGTCAAAAATTATACAACTTAGTGCAACAGATAATGTTAGTTTTCTGTTGTTGGATCCAAATTGTACTTAGAATTCATCTCAGTAGAAACAGCCTTTTTTCTTACTCTAAATAATGGACTTATTTTTCAACCTTTGAAACAATTTAGGTTTGGCCACTCATCCTCCTAAGATTAAAAAAAAAAAAAGTACATTTTTTCTACCTCTATGATACAGTCTTTTAGACAGCTGCCATATGTGTGTGACGGTTTTATGGCCAATACAGTCTGATCCTCTTCCGTGCAGTTTGTTGATATTAAGGCGGGATTTTTTTTTTCTTGTCTCCTCCAGACATGGGTGCAGACAGTGTGAGCAGTACCTTGAGCTCCCTGTCCAGCTGTAAGCCTCCAACTGGCCAGGACGACTTTGATGTGTTTGCTCAAACCAGAACTGGAACCATGTCTGAGCCACAGAACACGTAAGAGTCCTACAGAGTAGTCCAGTGAGGAGTGGGACATTTAGTTTGGCATTTGGCCTTCCTCTGGTGATAACATTTCCTTGTATATGTCTTGTCTCAGTACTGCATCAGAAAACACCCACGCCGCTGGAGGCCTTCCTCCCACTCTGGATGTCCTACAGCCAGCTGCAGGAGGGGTGAGTCTCAGTGATGATTTGGGCTGTAATTTTTAGCCAGTGTTTTCATAGCCTCTCAGAACATTTTGAGACTTAATGTTTGTGCTTGTGCGCTTTCTGACCAGTCATTCTGAGGCTGACATGCTCTCACATGCTTGCACTGGTGCTGCTAGATGCTACTAATCCCTTGAACAAATGGAGAAATGTAGTTTTTGTCTCTGTTTATTTACATCTTACAGTTTAATGGGAATGATTTGAATACTGGGGCTGCGTATCATCTCAACTACAATTATTTTATTATTATTTTTTTTTAACATGGTGGGTGGGGAGTTAGATCTTTTCCTTCATGCAGTACTAACCAGAGTTGTAAGTTGTTTGCGGCTTTATCATTTGCCAAGGAGGAAGGAAAACAGTGCTAGCTGTATTACCTGCTGTGGCATGGTTCTTCCATTGGGATTGTTTGTTTGCAATGAAGATAAAACATTTCTTTTTTTCTTTTTTTTCTTTAAAGCTTGTAATTTGAGTTCATTTTTGGCTGCAGTCCGCACCATTGCTTTGCTTTATTCGACTTCACCAGCATGGCACTACCTTTCCAGCTTCACCTGCATATGGATTTCTTTTTGTGTGACCGTGCACCCTCCCTCAAAGCTTAATAACAAACATTGATTTCTATTTGTTTATTTTTCTTACAACTTAAGTTGCATTTGAGTAACCACTGAGTTCATTTGAGTCATTTTCTGTTGTGTCTGGGGTGGGATTTTATTTCTGTTTTTTTTCTGGCCACCTGTGGCGGTCTCGATGCTGCCCCATAGGGCGCCGGAGGCCAGTCCTCTGTCATGGATGACATAGAGGAGTGGCTATGTACTGATGTGGTGAGCCCATCATCTATATTTTTTTAATTTATGCTTGCTTCTCTTTACTTTTTCATTCTGTTGTATTCCTTTATTTATTATATATAGATTTTTTTAAGCCTGAAAATAACATGCTTACAGTGTGGTACTTTTCTAACTAATCAATCACATTTACACGCTGTAGTTCACTGGAAACTTACTAACAGTGTGTTCTGGGGGCCGACTGACATAATTATGCGAGAATGTGACAAAATGGCACGAGGTCTTGAGTGCAGATATGTAAAATTGTTTTGTTTTTTTTTCTGTTATTTGTTTCTTTGTTTTTAGTTAGCTAGCTCAAGTGTAGCTTTGTGGCTACACTTGAGTAGCTTTGCATTAGTTACAGTCACACAATCCCTATTTATCTTGCACTTGCTTATAAATATCCCCTCAGTTCATCTACTGTCCTATACAAACCATTTTACCTCCTAGCCATTTAGCTCCACCCTGACAGCTCACTTTCTTCTGATTGGGTTCCCGTCGCCTGGCACCGCCTCCTCCACTTGCCAGTGTGGAGGTTCAGAAAACAAACCTGTTATAAACACAATCTCTTGTCCAAAATTCATGCTTTAATGTACATACTGCAGTCCAGTACCTTCTCCACCTGACTGACTGGTCCACTAGAAACATTTTTTTTTTTTTTTTTTTTTTTTTTAAATCTGAGTGATTTTGTGCCCCATAATGAGTAATAATGCATTACAAGACTCAACTGCTTATTTTGAACAAATTTGTGCTTATGTTGCACAAATTTGTAAGTGTGTGTGCTGAGTGACAACATTAACTGTTTTGGTTGGGGAACAACCAGAATGCATAATAACTTCTAATACTACCTTCACAACCTTTGGTCAGTGATAATGGCAGGTAAGTGGCTCCTTGTTGTGAGTAAAAAAGTATTTCATGGTTTTGTTTAAATGAGAGGTTTTTAGCACATGCAGAGGATCATAATTTGGTTTTTGGTTTGTGCTGGTTTGCAGTGGTTTGCAGTGGGTGATGTTTGTCACAGAGTCAACTCAAAGGTGTGACACTGCTTTTTTTTTTTTTTCTCCAACAGAAAGGAGAAGAAGGTGAGGAAGGTGTCACAAGTGAAGGTATGGCAGCATAATTATTCTTACATATTCCCAGTTGTCTCAGCTACATTTTGACCACTTTTCTGTTCTCATTTTTCTTTTCTTTTCTTTTTTTTGGCTCTCTTTCTGCGGCTTAATGCATCCAGAGTTTGACAAGTTCCTGGAGGAGAGAGCCAAAGCTGCTGAGAGGGCCCCCAGCCTACCGTCGCCCCCAAGTGGTAACCCAGGTGCAGTGCAGGGAACCCCTAGCCGCAAAAAGCCAGAAAGATCGGAGGACACTTTGTTTGCTGCATAGACCTCCCAGCTTTGATCTCTGATCCCCAGCCTTAGACCCGACCAGCTGAGCAGCATCACCTTAGGAGAGACCGACCTGACACTGAAACACATCCACCTCTGTTATGATTGATTGCAGCACTACTCAATCACACTACAGGAAATTGCACATAAAATCAGTAACAATTATATTAAGGCTCTCCGTTAATTTTTCATGCAAAGGGAAAAGAAAAATGTCCTATTTTGTTATGCCAAAAAATGATGGATCCCACTTGATGACCAGTGTTAGAGGTGGCGAGGCAGCGGGCTTTCCCCTCATTCTTTTGGTGTAAATAATCTCCTTCAGCCTGTTGTGGACTGCAGAGCTTCATGTTGCAGCTAATCCTGATAACTTAGAGTTTTGTAAAACAAACAAACAAACATAAAAGAGTCCTTGTCATAAGTAGGGAGTCCGTTTCCTCTCCAATCCCTCAAATTGAGACAAATTTTTACTGTTAAAGAAACCCCTGCAGAGACATTATGGATGTTATTGCAGAGTATTTCCCTTATATGCAGAAGCACTGATCATACCTATGAGGCTCTTGTTTTGGTGTTTGTATCAGTCCCTTTGCAAGTCTGTCTTAAGTTGAATTGTATATCTGTAAATGACAAATGTCAGGTTTATTAGTTGTGTGTATATTTAAGCTTACATATGTATGTAAGAGATGGTAATTTAATGTAGATTTTTGAAAAGGATATATGCTCCCCTTGCTTTGACAGTAGGGATGTACCTCACTGGGCCGAGCTTTTCCAAGAAAAGGGAAAAAAATATACATGTGATTATTTACAAAAGCTAAAAGAGATGAGGGTTAAGAAGGGATTTCAGTTTTTGTGATTGTCGTTGCGCACCATACCAACATACGTGTAGTCTTACCTGCCTTCTCATTCCCGGTGACAAACGTACGTGCAGTTATTTGATGATTTGCTGGTCACAACAGATTTATTGAGATTATTTTGTTGACATTTATTAGCCTGAAGCTGCTATAGTTTGGTAAACTACGTGATTTAATTTTCATCTATGCTGAACATGGAAGGGAGCGGATTTGAGTGCTGCCCGTGGTGCATGCATTCAGGAGTTTTTACTCACCGATCGTAGGTTTTAACTCCGTTTTGGGGAAGACTGTGCTGTATGTGTGTTTTAATTTGAGCTTAGAGGACCAAGCTTGCGATTTCATTTGGATATTGAAGGAAAAATTCCAGATAACTGGCTTCTTGTGTTTCATTGACTTAAAATCCACAGCTTTTTTTTTTTTTTTTTTTTTTTTAATTTTAATTGCAGGGATGTCATTAAAAACAGAAGCACATTATTTTTGTGCATTTCTCCTTTATTTCTTCACGCTGACATCTTTAAAGGCCTGACCTTTCAACATGATTTGTTTTCAGAAATGAGCTCGCTGCAGACATAGCGCTACAAATGAGACATTTTGCTCTTGACAATAATAAATGCAACATTTTACACAATCGTAACAAGTGTGCACTTTGATGGCCGCGTTACCTTTCAACATGTACTGTAAATCAGCTAAATCTTCGACTAATGTAATTAATGAGGCATATAAATAATTTATTCAGCACTTTTTTTTTGTTTGTTTCTTCAAATCAGTATTTTAAATGACTTTGTGGAAAAAATGGGGAAATGAGCTGTGTTAATGGATGGGATGAGAAATGGTATGTTTTCGTGTCTTTCTGGCTTCTGTTTATGTAGTTAAGATTTTTCTTTTTATAATTGCTGCTGGCTAATGTATTTAATTTGTCATGGTTGGGGTTTTTGGGTATGTGGGTATTTTTGTTGGTTGAAAGAGGCGGATAGTAAACGTGTGGATTATATGGGCAGTTCATCGCTGGTCTGTAGCTCTTAAAGAATTACACTACTTCTCTCATTTTATCTCATGAAGGACATATTTCAATAGACCTTTATGGACTGACCAGCACATGAGAAAAAAAAAAGACACAAATAACTTAGTTTGGACACTTTTGGCAACATTTTGTCATCATTGCACATTTTGAAAGGGAAGCTTCCTTTCTCCTTCCTTTCTTCTGTTTTAGTGTTACACATGTGTGTGTGTGTGTGTTGTGTGTAAGCTGTTCTGTAATGCTGAAATATTTTCTTTTTTTTTCTTTTCTTAATTAAAATAAGAAGGCTCCAAATGTGAGTTTAACACTGAAACATGTTATTTTCCTGTTTGGTACCTGGTTTCTCTCAGTGTGAGCTCTGTCAGTGATTTGTAACTGAACCTCAGCTACTGGTAACATTGGCAGAGGGTTGTGTCAGACCTGTTTTGCAGAACAATGTGTTTCTTTGTCACTGGAATAAATGAAAAGAGATGCTGATAACGGAGGCTGTGCTGTACGACTGCTAATTTTCCTGAGTTGCCTCATTTCTCTTTGTGTTGTTTTACTTATGCATGAGCTCTAATAAAACATTAGCAGTGTGGTCTGCTGGTGGTTTTTGTCTTTAATCAGAATTGTGGTGCTGTAAATCCAGCACTCTGATCCTCTCCCCGGCCTCACATCTTCACATGGCTCCCTAATAGCTGAAGCTGACCTGCAGTAAGCCATTTCCCTTTACCTTGCCCCTCCCCACCCTCCTCCACCTCATCCCTAGAGACTAATAGGCCCCACACCAATAGGGCTTCCCCATTGGTCATTAGGAATCGCCTCATCCCAAAACATGGCCCCTCATATTCTACCTCAGTCACTGGAGCATTTCCCCGGTCAACAAAGAGGGGTGTGTCTGTCCTGCAGTGCACTGAAATATACTGGATCTCTGTTTGTAGTGTTTTACAGTGGGTGGCTGACTTAATAAGCTATTTAAAGTCCTACCACACACAAGAGCTGCTGGTGGATTTCTCTTATAGGTAAACAGACGCTTTTGTGTTTACACTTTGACTTCTTGAGAAACCGTCCTGGCTATTTAAAAGAAATCACTGTAAAAGAATGCTGAAGCGCTGAGTGTACACAGGCACAGGGTCGCATTAGAGGAGTGAAAAAAAAAAAAAGTAATAACAGAGGATCCACTTTTTTTTTTTTTTGGGCTCAGTTGTCCTGACTGATAATGGCATTCAATTCTCCACAGGCAGTTAGCTAGCACACCCTGGTGGCTGCACCGTGGAACCACATGGCACACGTGCTTGAGGTCATGCCAGAGGCAAAACACTAAATATCCACTCACCAATAAAATAAACCAAGGCAAATGGGTCTGCTACATACAGTAGCAGTATAAATTGCAGGAAGTGCTGGCCAGGGCTGTGGTGCATTGTAGTTGATTTGACTGTTATAACAGTGCAATGGATACGCTTGACAGCACAGAAAATGGTTGTATCACATGTCAACCTTTCTGCCCGCATTATTTGACTGCTCTTGGCATTCGAACAACAATCCAACTTCACATCAGCTCAACAGCACTGTTGCTTTGGATTGTGGCAAAAGTTGTGAATAACGCTGGTCGCTGCTGCGATGTTGTGTAATGTTTATCTCCAGGATAAATTCACATGAATGGCACAAATCCACTCTTTTTTTTTTTTTGGACATATTTCATAGATACCATACAGTATGAACAGCATTAAAGTGGAAATATGTAATTTTCCATATGCTCAAATCCCATTAAAACAAACAGTTACTACTGCTCAACAGCTATTAAAAACACATTAATGAACCGCACAGTTATAATGGGTGCCATGCTCCTCCATTATCTGAAAAAGTCAGTCTCACATGCTGCTGCCTTAATACTCATTAGAGATCTAGACACGCTGCTGAAAATAGCCCCTGTAAATGCACTATTTACTCCCACTACAGTAACATCTGCTGAAAACTACAATGCCCATTTATAAAAACAGATGAAACCAAAGTGGAGCTGTTCAGCTATAATGCACAGCACCATACACAAACGTACCAGCTGTCAAGCACGGTGGTGGAGGGGTCATGATTTGGGCTTGTTTTGCAGCCACAGGACCTGTGCACCCTGCAGTCACTGAGTCAACCATGAACTCCTCTGTATACCAAAGTATTCTAGAGTGTAATGGGAGCAAGCTATTGAGTCATGGGCTGTACTTAGTTTTTCACACACTGCTTCCACATTTTGCTGTAGTTCTCGTTAAATAAATAATGCCATGGTGTAATATGGCATGTGTATTTTTTGAACCTGATAAGGATGCATACCTTGGCTGCAATGCACGGACACATACCTGCTTGTTAGTGCGAAGAAACAAACCGAAAAAGCAGTTGAATTTAACGCACCAAAACTGGAACACAGATCTCTTGGGTGGGCTCTTTGTCAGATAATTCTATTAAAAATGCTCTCAAGGGCACCAGCAGCACAAACACTTGTGATATCTGGTTCAGTGACTGGAATTGGCAGAGTTGAGGCCCAGCAGACAGCGATCGGCAAGGGCTCACTGTGCTGCGCACACACACAGCAGCCCGACCCCTAACATGAGGCCTCGACAAAAATCTGAGAAAGTGATTAAAGAAACATCACTCCCACGGTTGTTATTTAAAGGGGGGATTAGCATTGAAGACAAAAAATATTTTTATACAGGCTGAAGTTAGATTTTTAAGCCTGTGGGGATTGACTCACTTTTGGACCCGGCCACAAGTGACCATTAAAGTAACTGCAGCTTTGGGAACTTTATCTTTGCTTCATTTTTTTTTTTTTTTTTTTTTGCCCATGAGGTTGGTGTTTGGAGTGCTAAAAATAGTACCTTTAAATAGTACCTTTAAAGTGTTGGTAAACCACTGTATCTGAAGCCATTATTCTTGGCGATGTCAAAATGTGCCCCGTTCTTTTTATTTGTGTAATTGCATATTTGTGCCTCTAACCAAACCTTTAACCCCTGTCCCAAAACTTCACTGAAGGTGGCATGTTTACCACACGAGAACTGACATACTTAAACAGATATCTGGAAGATTCATGACTTATATTTTCATTTGAATGTCAAGCCCTTTACTATATTAAATTGCCTATTTTCCATTTTCTTCCCCAAACCCTCCTGGTCACCTCCAGTCTCCTATTTCTACTGTATTCCTAGCAGGGGGGCATGCGTCTAACAGCCGAAATATAAACAGGTCTCCCAACTGCCGCTGATTGACACGATGTGTTGATTTTCTCATTGCTGACACACACACTTGAAGGCATTTGAAAATAATAGCATATTCCAGTCTCAAAGCAGCCCTGCACGTGTCACAAAACGGCAAAGGGCAGAGATGCGTGCGTGCGCAAGTCCTCGGGCTATTTCACTGGTCTTCATTAGTTATGTCTTGGAAGTGTAGCCCCGCAATTCATTTGCACCTCTACAACCACAGCTCAAGGAAAGTTTAGCATGGCGCAAACACATTGAGATCAAAACATCTAAATTCATCTCCAATCCCATAATTCTCGCCGCAGCCTCGGCTACATCCAGCCCGCTGCGAACACTCAAGATTAAATGACCTATTTGTGTTTATAATTCACTTGTTACTAATGTTGCAGACCAGTGCCTTCCCAATTTCCTCCACCTGCAATTCTGCTGTTTCTTGCCCTTAGCCGCTCATTTCACCTGGCAGTGTAGGCATAATGAAGTTTCAAACAAAACCACACTTTATAAATGGAAAATATTGTGGAATTAATTATAAATAACTGGTGCAAAATATTAGAGGGATCCAAACAGAGGAATTCAGATATTATTTAATAGAGGCCACTCATTGGGACACTGTGCCAGTAGCTACACTTTTATACATCCACTGACGACGTAATATGTGCAATGACTTTTCGGGCCTCACTGGCGCCTTTCTTTTTCCTCACACTCGCTTAGCCTTGAAGCACTTTATGCTAAGTTAATTTACCCAAATATATCCGCGGCATCATGGCAGCCGCCTCAACATCAACAACTTTGTTAATGGAAACTTGCTGATCCATAAACGTTTGCGCTGCCACAGACTTTTGCTGGGGGGCAGCTCACATATGAATGTTAAAAAAACCATACAGATCGATGAGGGGCATTTGCAAAGGAGGCATAAGGTGTGTTTAATTATAACTGCGTCAGGGGTTTGCAGGTGTGCGCGTGCTGCTGGGGGAGGTGTTGCCGTTTAAGCTTAAGAAGGGGGTCTGGTATTTAAATAGGGTCACTCCTTGGCCTCACCTTGCAAGTGTTATGCTATATTAAATGCCACTCATGTTAAGTGTGTTGAAACCCTCTTTTGATGTAGTCAAGGCATAATATAAAGGTTAAATTGAAAAATGTTCCTTCAACAATGCAGGAACATGCCATGATTGATCTCCCGTGTACAGCAAAGAAATGTTAGGCAGACCTGTTTAGTTAGGCCTCCTTTAAGTGCATGAATACAATATGCTGTAATAAGTGAGCAGATTAGAATTTAAGTGTCAGTCAATCAGGATTTCAAAAGGTCAACAGAGAGAGAATTTGCAAAATGTTGGCAGAAATTAGGTCTAAAAGAACTGGATTCCATCAGAACAGACTTACTCGACAGTAGACATTTAACATAGATTTTGCTGATTACATTAGCAGTGGTGCTTATCTTATGTTCTTTTTTTAAAAACTCATATTAATTGCAAGGTGAGGTTTTGAAATAGACCCACTGCAATGGATGCAAATCAGAGAGGCAAAGATGCTAACGGTCAGGCTATCCAATGAACGTACCCCATCTCCTGTTAGAGTGTTAGCATGTGTAGTGTGTTAGGACACTAACATTTACTTATCAGCATAAAATCATGGAATATAATTATTATTGTGGGTAAAAAAAAATATAAGATAAAATCAATTTTCAAACAATATATTAATTGTATTGGAATGCATGGAATTTGTAGGTATTTGTAGTTTGAATTTGTTTGGAACAAAATGATCCTGAACAGAGCTAAAGCGAAATTGACCCTAGCATGCGCTAATTTACACCTGTGCAATTTTACTTGGTTATTTGAAGCTTCTTTTTTTTTTTTTTTATATAAAAAGCTGCAAAATCTTCTTTTTATTGGCAGCTTATTTCAACCAGAAATGTGATGTGCTTATTATGACCTTACTTAGATGTTAGAGCTTCTCTGAGCAGAATTATTATAAGCAGAATTTGATAAAAAAAAAATTAAAAAAAAGTATTGTAGAAGCTCCACCCCCAAAAAACATCTATATTAAAATATTTAAAAATATTAAAATATTTGTACTTCGCAGTTAAACCTTTGAAAAAAATTTTTTTTGACAGGGGGGGCAATAAAAGAGAAAAACAAATCATATACCAATATTTAGAATTTTTTTTTAAAGGCTTCAATGAACAAGCCATACAATTATGGCTATTTTTTTTCCTTTTATAAGAGACGACCATATCAACTTTTCATCTGAACATAATCAATAATTTTCTTTGTTTAATCTATCTTAAAGCAGTTTACACACATCATAATTGTGCTCACAGTTTCTGTGTAGATACATACAGACAAAAATCTGTAAACCTAGTCTATGTCAGCACGAGACACCGCACAAACAGAATAATGATAATATCCTTTGCTGAATTATTGTGTTTTGTTCAAAGTTCATCTCTTGGATGAATTCCCAGATGTATTCTTTAACTTTTCCACCACACAATACTGTACCTCCATACTTTATTTCCGCATTTACATTTTCAAGTAAAATTCCTCCTGGAATTCTCGTCCTCGCATGTCCCTGTACTTCCCAGTTTTAGACACAGGCCGTGATGAAGGAACAAGTTTAATGTCTGCTTCCCTCTCCTCTTACAGAGTCCAGAAGTGCAGGTTCAGATGCTGTGGCTCAAGAACATGTATTGGCGGCCCTGTGGGCCCTATATGCACGGGGCCATGGGAGGATCTGAGCCCAGACAGGGGTGGGTCTGGAGTGGATAGGATGTAGTCAATGCTGAACTTGATCTCTGACTCTGGTTTCCCCTGCTGTGTGGGGTTAGGGATAAGGTGGTTATGCTGGGAGCTGGGCCTTGGCCTCTCAGGATTTAAGGGGCAGAAGGTGGAGTCGGGCTCAGGGCGTTGAGCTGTGGCTGCGGGCTGATTGCCGTGACTCTCCAAAGAGTGGAAAGGGTTTTCTCCTGAATCACGGAGGCCAATTTTCATGTTCCTCCGGCGTCTGCGACGACGAAAGTTGCCATTTTCAAACAAATCGAGCATGGATTCACAGCCAGTGGCAAAAGTCCAGAAGTTTCCCTTTCCCTTCTCGTTGCCCTCAGTCCGAGGAACCTGCGGGAAATGAGAAAAACAATTCCCTCTGTTCTATAACAATAATAATATTTGGATGTATTCAAAAATAATTCTGCTGTCGAGAAAAAGAATGTCTACACTTAGGCTTCTTTAGTCCTTAGCAATAAATAATCACAACAAAAAAATTAATGAAATTAAAATCAACAATCACACTAAAAAACTGAGAATTTCCTACTTGAAAAAGGAAAATAAAAATCTGTGTGTAAAATGTATAATTTCTGGATCTGCCTGCGTGCCGTGCTCTTTACCTTGATGAAGCAGCTGTTGAGAGACAGGTTGTGTCTGATGGAGTTCTGCCAGGCTCTCTGGTTGGATCGGTAGTAGGGGAATCTCCTCATGATGAACTCATAGATGCCGGAAAGAGTGACCCGCTGGTCGGGGCTCTGCTGGATCGCCATGGCTATCAGAGCGATGTAGCTGATAAACACACACACACTTTGAGTAGGTAAAACGTGGTAAGACAAAAAGAGACAATCACGTGAAACATTGTTATTTTATTTTGTTAATATTCAGGTACGGTCCTTACTATTTTTTATGTACACAGTTTTTTTGTGCACTATTTTTTTTTACATTTTTATTCTGCAAACATCAGAAAGTGCACAGCTCCCCAGGAGATCTTTTTTCTTTTTGTTTTGTTTTTTTCTTTTTTTTCTTTTTAGCAATGATCCTGTACAATAGCAGTAATTTCTGGAGAATAATAATGTTGTAATCATCAGTCATTGTTATTCAAGCACATTTAAGTTTGATGGAAGTAACCGTTTTTACAGCTGTGATCTCGAGCTGATAAAACAATGTTAAGTTTGTTTTTTTTCTTCAGCTGTTAAAAATAAAACCTCACACAAGACATTTAGGTTATTTTTAATACAACATTATTATGAATTTCACTTCAAAGTTGCAGCTAGAGTCAAATTAAACCAGGTTTTTATTTAGTTTTTGTGTCAAATTTATAGCACTGGTGAAATTATTTCTTTTTTTTTTAATTAATGGAAAGCAAGGCATTTTATTATAAATATCATTTTGACTAAGGAGCTATTAAACTACTTTTTTATAACTTTACATTGTATGGAGGGACAAAGTGCCACTGGTTAAACGAAAATATGTCCTTTTTTGTGTATAATGACTAAAACAAGATATGTGGGGGAGGAAAGAAAAAAAAGAAAATCTGGATTAACAACCCACCATACCTGTACGCGGGTCTACACATTTTCTTCTCTTCGTCCGTGCTAGAAGAAGGGTATCCGTCTCCATCGTAGTTGAAGCAGTTGAAGGGGTAGTGAGAGTTATCAAACATATCTACACTTTGACAAGTCAGATGTGTAATCCGAGGTGTTTGGCTCCTCTGAGTGTCCTGGCCAAGGCCCAGCAGCAACACCCTGTCCCGCTGCTCTGCTCTGCCACCATGCTCTGCTCAGCCGGCTGACACTCACTCTGAGCCTTGCTGATGACGGCCGCCTCCAGCCCCCTCCCTCCCCTCCTCGTCCCAGCTGCTCTCCAGGAACTGCGGCTGATCTTGAAACTCGCGGTCACCTCTCTGTGGTCTTTCAACCCTTGCGACACCAGTGTTTCCAGCAACCACTTGAAAATTTTTTGTCCACCTTTCTTGTTTTTATTCTATCTCTGATCACTGCAAAGAACCTGTTTTTTTAATATACTTTATTCTAAGTGGTGGGAGAAGTACTCAAAATCTATGCAAACTCGGATGTAAATCATGCACCTGGCTGCACTATCACATTGTTGCTACAACACTGAGAAGCTGACTGTTGATTGATGACTAGAGACTCTAGCTAATGAAGGACAGTTATAACAGAGTTATAATAGATTGTATCAAAACTGAGGAGCAGAATGTTTCTCCTTACCAAAACCTGCTGAGAGCTTTGCTTAAGACTCAGTTGTGCAGCCTCCAGACACAGGCAGAGATGACAAATGAGCTGCAGGGGCTTGAATCTTTCAAGCTTAGGGTCACGCAGCTCATTTTGGCGTCATAATGCATACCCTCCAATCCCTATTAATAGACTCTAATGGTTAAAATGTTGAAGTTCAAATGTAACGTAATGTCAGTCATCTAGAACACATAAACATCTAGTCACAGAATTTGGGTCTTCAGGTGAGTTTGGCTCAGTTCACCCACTCCCTCTGAGAAATGAGCTCCTGCATCCTACAGTGTGAATAATGTTGCTGTGGGGGAGACTGATTTGTAAAAAAGGTGAAGACACACTCCTCCAACAACCTCAGAACCACAGAAGATATTGTCAAACCATCATCACGGGTTGAGAACTCTTCTGACAGTTATATAAAATTAGTGCGCTCTTCCACTAAGCTCTGCTGAGCTGATCCAGTCCATGCGGTCTCACTGTACCCGGAGTGAACGTATACAGGACAGACGCCCCCCCCCCCCCCCGCCTGCCTCCAGCAGGATTCTGGGTGGTCTGCTGGGCTCGAAGGCCGCCTTCATGTTTTATTTTGCTTCTTTTTATAGCTTAATCTCTCTAAACGTACTTAAAACAGCAAACCCCAAATCAACAAACAAAATCCTTTGCATCTTTGTTTTCCTTTTCTCTCTGTTAACTCTTTGGGGTGTATGTGTGTGTCCACTCTGGCAGACTTTTAGTCAACAACGGGAAGTATTGTAGATGCTATCTATAATGTTCTTTAATGGCCATAAATTGTTTCCGTGTCTATAAAACAGGGAGATGTGTATTCTGAAGGGCTCTTGACGGGGCAATTGGAGCTCTGCTGTGAGGCGACAGAGGCCGGGAAAACAGCCTGAGGTCTGCCAAGCCTCTGTGTGTGGCCTCTCTGGTGCAGGAGTCGCATATAGGTCCTATGCCGGTGCGTACGCTGAGAGATTAAAGCGGTACTCGTGTTTATTTCTGATGGCTAATGAAGCAACTAAAAGGTCAAACCTGTGCCTAGTTTTAGATGCGAGTCCAGAATTTCATGGAACTGCCTGAAAACACAGAAAATTGTTTGCTTCTTGTGGCTCCATCTGTGTCCACACAAGGATTCACAGCTTTTGGAGTAAAGGTTAAAAAAAATAATTCTTGAAGGTCAGTGCAAGCATGCAGAGTAGCAGATCCAAAGGCAGAATCGCGTTACAAAATGTCCCTGAGCGGTAAAATATTCCTCTGAAATTGATTTAATGTTCCCTCACGGTGGTTTTTGCATGAATGGTTTGAGCTCATTCAGGAGAACTGTCAACAGGAGAACAGACAAGAAAAAACAGACGTAATTCAAACGTGGCTGTAAACAGGAGCGACAGAAGAAAAGCGGCGCAGAGGAGGAGGAGGAGGAGGAGAGGAGGTCACAGTATCGGGTTGGATTGAACTGAGATCTGATAAGCCCCTCGTGGCTCACTCCCATGACGAGGCTTCCTCTGGCGTCCTGTCTGCGGCCGGCCGCAGCGATTACAGCCCTTAGTTCTCCTCTGGTCACTCTCTGTCCCTCTGATGGTTGTCTCAGATGCCGCTTCCTCCATTCATCACTCTGTCTGCCTCTTTCTGTGTGTGTGTGTGTGTGTGTGTGTGTGTGCATGCATTTATGTAAACCAACCAAAGAGCTTTTCCGGGGGCTGTTCTGTGAGGAAAGGTTATCAAAACACAACCGTGCACTGGGAACTGTAAACATGCTTATGCACAGATCTGGGGCTGAGGGCCATTTTCTGTTGCACTGCACTGCGCAGCCATCCTCGCTGCCGCCGCTCACCGACAAATCACACTGGATTATATCGAGTGCTACAGCATCATCACAGGGTCGCTGATTTTCCATTTTTTTGTTTTTGTCAAATGCACTTATTGACTTCATTACATAACACTACAAGTGTTGCATACATTTTAATTAGTTGCTTGTTTTCAGCTGTTGTCCACAAAGTGTTGGCAGATATATTTTGATGTATATTTCTTACTCTAATAAACATCTGACGAGTCTTTTATTCTACATGGAAACAAAGTCAACATCTGTCCATCTGCAGTTCAGTTTTTGTCGTCCACTTCTGACCCGGGAGGCTTTCAATCATGTCTGCCGGGTTATTGTGGTTGTAACTGCTGTTACTGACAGGCTGGCTACAATCCACCTACTACATGTCACCAAACTGGGCCTCTCAACATGTTTGTGATGCCTTTTGAGCATTTATTAGTATTTTTGAGCATTTTTATTACCCGTTAAATGATAGGGCGTTCTGTCGTTAATTGCACTTGCAAACTGCACACATACACACCCCTAACTCAGTGAGCCAATTATAAAACTATTCACCCCACTCAAAGTTGGAAGGAGGAAACTCTGCTATTAGCCATTTTAATATGGGAGTCTGTGGGGATTGGCTCCCTTTTACAGCTAGAGGAACTGCATTTTATGCCACTTTTTGGGTGGCTGCAGGTCAGGAGGTCGAGCGTGTCATCTACTAATCAGAAGGTTGGTGGTTTGATTCCCAGCTGATTCCGGGCTTTGGCCAGTGGAGGGAGCTCAGAGAGCTCAGCTCTTTGCTGAGCTGAGCCAAATGATCTGGCTCACTAAAACGAGGTGGATTTCCCATCATTACATGCTTGCATATCATTTCTTCAATGACATTTCATATCGTGCTGTTTCCTTTGCTTCAGTTAAGAAAAACACATCCACTGTGTCTTTTGGTCTGCCTATTCAGTTGTTAGTATCATCCATAAATTCTTGAGAGCTGAAGGAAGGGGTGTGTATGTTGGGTTATTGAATTTAAAAAAATGATCAGTCCAAAAAAAAAAGAGACTCATATTATGCTGATTTTGTTTTATTGCACTTTTACCATGATGCAAAGAAATTTGAGATAAAATCCACAGAAACAATGAGCTGAATAAAAAAAAAAGAAAAGAAAAAAGAAGCATTTTCACTTCAAGGACACCATCTAAGGTTCTCCATTGATCCACCCATACGTCCATACACACCATACTGCCCTGACACAGGACTATGGAAACTTAATTAAACCCTTATGGAACAGATGGAGTCAGCACATACACGCACATATGTAGACCTCTGTGTCTTATCTATAGTTCGCACCCAGGAGGAGCTTAACCCTTTCGGCTATGAAACCAGACATTCAAGTATTTCTATCATTGCACAGGCACTAGATTTTCCTAATGTAATATATTAACTTTCAGCCAGTGACTGAATCATCGACACCAACAGTTAAGCTATGAGCTGCTGGTAATGAATGAAATATACATCCTGAAAAATAATCTCTCCACAACAGCAACATCTGGACATCAAATATATTACAAAGAAACATTAGTGTCACATTTGGCTTTTGGTACCATAACTCTAACCTCATGTCTGTTGCACTGAAGGCAAAAACGTCGGAAAAATGGGTAAATGCTGTAAACACAGGTGGCGATTTGTGATGCCTGTGAAATATGACTGCCAGTACCTGGTAGCCACCTTTTGCACATGCTCAGTTTGCCCTCTTGTGGACAAACCAGGAAATTCAGCTTTAACAGAAAGAATATGTGTCACTGGTTAGTATTCATTTTGAACAATAAATAATAAATACTCTCTTAAGGACATGTAACATTTATGGGCAAAAATTTATGGACAAATCCAGGAGTAAACCTGCACTCCACTCCAGTCGAATATTTTCATCTTTCAACTATGAGATGCTGAAACGGCTCAGCAGAAATAAAGTTTAAAAAAAACAAAAGAAAACTATGCAACAAAATATTTTGCAGCAAATCAATAGCGTCATTTTCATAATGAATGTAACAGGAAGTCCCCTTCTACCTCCTCCAGCCACCCTGATTGGTTAACCGAAACCGGCAAATAGAAACACATAATTCAGCATGTGAAGAGGGGAGATTCCTTACAAGTCCCTCAGAATTCACTGAATTCAAAAAAACGGGTCCTGAACCACAGAGAGAGAGAGAGAGAGAAGGCGTCTCTTGCAAGACTTTGACGGTTTGGTTGCTGCAGTGGGTCGGCGGGGGTCAGCTGTGGTGATGCACTACACTCAGGGTTGGATTTTCAAAGGAGTCTAGGAGATGAGTGGTGGTTCGGTCCTGTTCAGCCCCGGATCCATCCAGAAATCTTAGGCATCACCTGTGTGTCAGGCATCAGTGCGGCTACAGTTATTGCACCGTTTTCCAGTCCTAGCCAGCAGGCGTCCTCTTCCGCGCAGCTTATTACCTCAGGCAGGTGGGCTTTCCTGTAAGTTCAGCAGAAATTAAGCCCTCAGAGAAATTCAGCACAGATGGAGTTCATCTGTGTTACAGGATGCCAGTTCAGTTTAAAAGACTGGGTTAGCTCAGTCCAGTCTCAAATCTCCAGGTAGTCAGTCCAGTCCAGCCGCCAGCGCCCCGAGGCAGCTACCTCCGTCTCGGGCCGTTGTGGGCGTGGTCTGTCCCTTGGTACCCCTGGAGGTCGTCCTCCACCACATAGCTGTGTCCTTCCTTTTCGATGCAGTCTGACAGCACGTTCAGCACCTAGTGACAAAAAAATGCCAAGCTTTCAGTACACGCTCAGCTTTTTGTGATTTTCAAACTAACTCACAGCTAGAAAGTAAATGAGCATTGTTGGGCAGGTCCTTTAAAGCAGGGCTTGACAAACCTGTTATTTTTAATTATTCTGCAGATAATAAAATCGATACGCAATCCAAAAACAAAAACTGCTTCACGAGTATGAAGCACTGACCTGGCGCAGTCGTCGGTCCATGGCGTCCAGGTGTGGCTGGATGAGGATGGGAGAGAGGCGGTCCCTCACCACGGATTCTGCCATGACCACAGACAGCTTGTATTCCTCCTTAGCCAGCAGCTGCAGTCGCAAGTGGGTCGACTTCCTTACCCTGCAGAAAGCCAGCAGCAGGGGGAAAGAGTTAGCGCGGCCTCACGCTTCATACCTGCGCCTCTGCTCAGCAACGCTCGCGCCAGAATACAACAAACCAGCCTTTACTAGCCTCACACAGATCACAATTTTTATTTCCCTCTTACATTGCATCCTTACCTGCAGCATTGGGTGAGTGGCACCAGAATGGACAGCTCATCATGTGAGTGTTTTCCAAAGCTAGGGTGAAAAACACAAGCATGAGGCTGCTTCCAGACTCTTCTACATTATGTTCTTGCACATTATGTGTTTATTTCTAACATTTGGTCTCATTTGCACGGCTGCAAAAAACTAAAGCTACGAGTCGAATGATCAAAGGTGCTGTACCGACTTACCCCCTGCCGTTGTCTAGATGGATGATGAAGGTCTCATTTCCAAACTTTTCAAATGTCTCATAATGGTGGCGATCCATGTTTCCTGTTCAGAAATACAGCCAACAGTTCAGCCAATAGTTAAGAAAGAGGTAAACAAAACACATGTATGCATATTTTAATGCTGCATTATTTGACCCAGTCCACCTTTTCAATGTTGGGAGATACGTGGGTCCTCGTGCTGCGTCAGACACTCACCCATGAGGAAGTCAAAGATGGTCATGTCCATGATGTCCAGCAGTCGTGTGCCACTGTCATAAGGCGGAGTCTGTTTGACCTCCTCGCAGTAGTCTGGGTCCACCTCCCATCTGAAGAAATGTTTAACACTTTTAGAATTTTTGCATCTGCTTTGGCAAAAATTCATTAGTACTCATTTAGTACGGGATCAAAGTCTTACTCTGCCTTCTTGCGTTTGTGGTACGAGCGTCTCCACGGGTTCCTCCAGGTCTTGCGTTTGGCGAGGGCCAGGTCCGGGAGGAAGGCGGCCAGAGATCCTTCAATCTGGTCTGGTTTGCCGCACAGAGCGTGCTCAGTGGAGCAGTAGTATGAACACTCTCCATAGAAGCACACGTTGTTGGCTGAGAGTCGGAAAAATGAAAGAACGGTAAGTTTAGATGCGTTTAGTCTATTCAGCCACTCGGTGTTTAATGCTTAAAAAGTCCCCGCGCTCTTTTTGCCTTTTTGCCATTCACTCCACATATATTTAAAGAGCATTAAAGCTACCTGGGGACACTCACTGACCTGTGTTAATTGCTGAGATTGTCAGTAATTTTAATCCTGTGATAATTTTCCTTGTGTATAATATGTAAAGCTGCATTGCTAATTGACTGTCGTGCTTTGGCACAGGGTAAAGTCCCCCGATAATACTAATCCCATGCAAATGAATATCACAGCAATTCAGGCCATACGACTTGCTCTACATTATGATCAAGGAGGTGCTTCATTTTTTGCTGTGCTTTTACTTTTTGGCATGTTAAAGAAATTTCGCTGAGGGTATTTTGAGATCATTTTTCCACAATTCGACGGACGGTTGGGAAACTGCGCACGGATGCAATAACGCTGCCCTTTCCCGCTGTGTACCTGGCGAAATGAAGAAGGTCCTCCAGAGCTTTTTATCCCGTGTAACATCTCGGATCTCCTTTGTCATGTTAACTAGCCGGCCGGCCACAGGTGGAACGCGGCGGAAGTCCAGGATCCTGCAGGATGGAGACAAATACTGAGGGTCAGTTCATTCAGGTCTTAAAATGTTGTGGCAGCCCACCAAAAAAGTATGAAAGTGATGACTGCATGTATTCTAATAACAGTCGTTGTAATTCGACCTCTGGATCTGCACCGCTCATCAACAGTGCTGGCAGTTGCAGTAATTGCGACAACATACAGATCATGAAGACTCGGGCCATTAGGGTACACCAATCTTTCAGTTTGTGTCCAGACTATAATAATATTAGCAATAACTGAGTCATAATTCAGTAAAATCTGAAAGCACACTTAGTTTTAGAGTTAGTTTAACTTAACCTTCCCCAGGATGTCACTATCTTTACCTTAAAAAGTCAACTTTTTATTATTTTTATTATTAGTATTCTTTGAAGACCTGCAGTGTGCTGAACCTCTGTTTGTGGGACCAGCTGTTTGTAAAGCAGAAAAGCTTTTTCACACCAGATGGGAGCTGAACTTACAATCCGTCACTTAGAGGAATCAGCGCTTCACCCGTGAAGCTACATGTGATGTAATGTCTGTACCAGAAGGGGGCACTGTGACACAAGTACCAGACAGTTTTGCCACATGCTGGTAAACCTCCCCGTGCTTCTCATGTGGCTGTGATTCTACATTAAGCTCTTTTTATTTTAACTCCAGTGCAGCTTTTGTTGCCTTATTATGTTGAGAGATATAAGCTTCCAGTAAATTCTGATCTATTTGTAGTTTTGTGTGTTTTTTTGCATGATTTGACCAGAAACTAGCGCAGAGCTGTTTTAAAGATAGGTTTAATATAGCGTGAATGCCTTCCTGTGTGCATGCAGCCACCCAACTACAACATCAGCATGGGCTCTTTAAAAATTGATACCTCTGACAACACCTAATGGCCAAGGCCTGAGGGCAGGGAGACACGGGGAGACAGACTGATTAAATGAAATGAAGGTGCGGGAATGAGACGAGAGAGATACAGAGATATGGGAGAACAAGCCCATCATACAAATGATGCCATCAAGTGTGTTGGCGGGTGCAGTGACACAGACACTTACAATCTCTTTCCTGCTCTCTGTCAAAAAGACAGAAGGGCGCAGGATGCGGTGCGGTACGGCACTGTTTGGCCTGCTGGGCCCGGGCCTGCCGCCATGCTAAAGGGAACAGCTAGTGCTGGCTCCCGCTTCTTTTATCACTCACGCACATTTTCTTCCATCTTTGTCCCCTTTGATAAGCCCTATTCCCACAGTGCCCATTTCAGACTTGTGTTATATTTAGGATGGGTCCGAAAGAACCTGCTAAGAGCCGTGAATTGAACAACAGTGGGAATCACTACTTCCCGTATTCCCGGCTGAAAAATGCATAAGACCCAAGTGGGTCCCGTGAGATTGGAGCTTATATGGTTTAATATTTTAAGGTCACATCTGGCCTTGTATGACTTTTTATCTGTCGACTACCTAATGCAGCAATATCATGTGAACTTCCCAGTTAAATCCAATCACATTATTAATGATGCCTAAAGCAGTTTAGCCTATATAGGAAAAAGACATTGTGTCTGTGCATGTGTGCGTGCGCCAGCGATGCTTTAAAAGAGCCTGTGTGTGTCTGCGGGCCCCCTGGGAGGCAGTGTAGCCTCAGCCTCTGCACCAGCAGCAGCAGCAGCAGCAGCAGCAGCAGCAACAACTCTCTGGACAGGCTCTAATTTAGAACAGACAAAATAAGGAAAAAAATAAAGCGCTGCTTTTGGCAAACCCTGCCTGGCTTATATTTAGAATGGCACAGGGCCTTTCATGCCTTTGGTTTCCTCTTCTTCCCCTTAACCCACACATATGCTGGAGCGTGTGAGCATATTTTCATGTGTGTATGTGTGTGTGTGTGTGTGTGTGTGTGTGTGTGTGCGCAGAGGAGGACCAGATGTGTAGCAGACTGGTGGAGAACGCCACTTCTAATGCAATTCCAGATGAACTGTGTCATTGTGCCTAAAGGAAAAACAGATTCAACATCGCTGCCTTCTGTGGCCCTATTGTGTGTGGACATGTGTATGTGTGTGTGCGCGCGTGAGAACGAGAGAGACCTCCGTATCATTTCGTGTCAGTTCAGAGGAACCCCAGCATTCAGACTACAACACAAGCCCTCTGCTCGTAGCAGCATACAGCCACAGTGACGTAAGCTCGACTTTAATAGCAACACACTGAAACTCATCGCTCTCGCTCGTCGATCAGAGAGCCTCGTGAGGATTTCTCTTTTCATTAAAGTCTCTCCAGCAGGCGGGTGGGCCATAAAGTGTTAGCCTGGTAAAGGCAGTGAAGTCAGAGAGCTTGGTGGTTAGCTAAGCGAGGAGGCTGTAGTCATTGTTCAGTCAGATTCGAGCTGAGGGAGGGCAGCATTCATCCGTTATGACTCATGGCCTCTCGGAGCTCACAGCTTCTACTGTACGGGTCAAGCTCACACCATTCACTGGGTTTGGGAGAAAAAAAAAGAGATGCGTTTCTGAGGAACGGGAAGAAAATGTGCAAGCAAGTGCAAAGGGAATCTAGTGTATATGGAAACATGCGTATGAGAAACATGCATGCCTGCATTCCTGCATCAAGACTGACTGTTGCTACACTCGGGGGTGACTTCAATCAGATACTTTTTTTCCATTCCATTCCAACCTTTAAAAAGAAAACAGGTAGAATGGCAACATTTTTATCTTTTTATCCTTTGATATTCTAATAACCAGATTATGCTAATCGAGCAATTATGTAAGAGAATTCACGCATTAATTAGCAAAGGCTTCAAATGTGGAAAATATTCATACGAGCACACGTGTCTTAAAGCGTTACTGTAAGACGGCGGCGCACAGTCGCGGTGTTTTGTTTGGGATCTCTGTTCCTCCCAGGTGGTTAATGAGCTGACACGAGGACGGGCAAAAAAAATTAGCAATCAGGGAGGAACAAAAACCCTGCAGGATGTTGGCCCTCAAGGGTGGAAAAAATACTTGGGAGGTTAGTGTAAATTCAAGATCATGAGCTCCCCCCCACCCCACCTCACCCCCTTTATTAAGTCTGAAGTGTTTGTAGCAACAGGACTGTTTCTGGGTGTTATGGTGCTCAAGGCCAAACACCCACTGCTGCCCCTGAAGGAAGAGGTCTTTTCATAGCTTTAATGGTATTTCAGTTAAATTTAGCTTTGGCTTCTGGTTTGTGCCGAGCTGCATCTTTCCTTGTCTCAACCATGTTCCATACATACATACATATAATGTCGAACATGGGAAACTGCATAAAAGTGACGTTTTAGGATTATTTCCATATATTTTACAAATAAAAATCAGCAAAGTTGCTACTAGGATGAAGGCACAAAGTGTTGGCAGGAAAAAGATCTCCGATTCTGCTGTTTTGATAATGAAGGCCTTCAACGTTAATAAAGGCCTTACTTTTGCCTTACATGTAAACAATTCTGAAAGAGTTTCTAGAGCGGCCTCACAGGCAAGTCTCCTATCTCTCCCACAGCAACACATCAGCTGCTGCTTGCTCAGTTTTTATTTTGTGGCTCAGTAGTTTTTATGGCATCATTGAGCACTGCTCCTCTGTTTAAGCTTGAGGTGTACGGGTTGCCTAATATGAATATAAGAAACAGAATAAGCTAATAAGAATCCCCTCTTTCCTCCAATAGTAAATGTTTATGTTTTATGAGTATAAATATTTACATCAAAAAGGTTTACAGTGTATTTTGATGCGTAGCATGCCTGCGGCTGAAAATTTGCTCTTTGTAGCGAGGCACGGAAAAGCTAAAATCTTTTGATCATCTGCTTTATATGTGGGACTCGTGGTTTTCAAAAGTCCCTGAGTATTGTGACAGGCTAGTGTTCACCTACTTGTCCAGATGAAAGGCTGCAATTTCAGCATTGTGTCTTTCAAAGTCAGAGAAATAGAAGAAGTCTGGCGGCGTCTCCTGCTCCCGGGTCTGCCTGCAGGAGCACAAGGGGGGGAAAAAAAAGCGCAGTTAGCCGAGGGGTTACATATATACCTTATGCATAACCGTTCAGCAACCTGCAGGGGTTTGCATGTAGTCACTGTTCTCAAAATGATTTGCATTAATGCAAAATACATGGATACAGAATGCATGGAGTAGCAGGCATGCATTGAGTGACAGGAATTCAGTGACAGTGTTTGATGGAGGGGGGGGGGTGCTACACATTAACCAACAATGCATTTCTCACTCCACAGCAGCCCAGTCAGTGATAATCCGCTCAGGCTTTACACCTGTGTACCTAATACTACAAACAGCATTTGTGAGCAGTAACTGAGGCACAATAAACTAGTGTCCTTGCCACACAAAAAGGCCCTCGTCAGAGTTACCGAGGGTGTTTTGTGGAGCAGCAAGAAGAAGGGGACAATTCAAGGTCAAAGACTTTCTCCTGAAGCATCCGCTCCTGTTCTCACCCTGTACCTATTTCTGTCCAGCTCTGATCCTTTTTCCCCCTAAAAAAAAACTGCCTTCCACACACATTCTGCCTTAAAGCTCTTACTGGAGGGAAAAGAGGCTCTTAAAGGCTTATATCCAAGAGCTGATGGAACATGGGCCAGGACGGAGCAGGACAGACAGGGGCCGGAGTAAAAGAAAAAGAAAAAAAAAGGGGGGGGGAGTCAAAGGAAGAAGAGGTGAAAAGACTTCTTGAGAAGGTGCAGGTTATAAAAAATATGTAGAGAGCCATGGAACCTGCAGTCTTTCTTAAGAGGGGCTGCATTTTTTAGTATTTCTTTTCTTTTGTACACTTTGCTTTCTCTTTGCTTTCTTATTGACAACAGTAAATACTTTCCAGGAAGGCAGCTGAGTGTAATGATTGGACTGCATCCTCTGCCGTTTCTACTTCAGCTAGTTGAGGAAGGATAAGAAGAATGGAAACTATCTTGGCAACTTCTCTTTCTCTCCTTCGCTCTCTATTCCCTCTGGATGCCTCTCTCTGTTTATTTCGCTCAAAATCCTCTATCTAACCTCCTCTGCTTCACTGCTCGCTCTCAGAACTGTTTTCTCTGTTTTGGGTTGTCTTTTTTTTTTTTTTTCCGTGTGTGTGTGTGTGTGCGCGCGCGCATTCACGGCTTAATACTTTCTATCTGTCTGCATCTCTCTTTTTCTCTCTCCAGTCCATCCGTCACTCCCTTCCTCAGCTGGCTGGCTGATTGTAACTCCACAGCTGCGTGGCTGACATATGCACCAGTCATTAACTAACCCAACATGGAGCCCAGAAACACTCTCATCCACTAGAAATTCCCCCAATTTCCTCTCTCTCTTTATCTTTCTTGTTCTGTCTTTCTAAAATCGATCTCCATCCTCAATCTCCCTGCAAACGTTTGACAGGCAGCCTCGTGCAGATGGGTGGCCAAGTTTGTCAGCAGTAAGCAGAAAACTTTGAGAATGAATTCTGCATCAAAAGTGCTTTTGGAATATAGCTTATCAAAAGATATTCAGCTTTTCTTTATGCATTAGGCTACTACGCTCAGCATCAATAGTTAACATAAGCAGTAAGTTATTCCTCCTTTAAGATTCCTCCGTCTTTGTTTCCTCTCTCTCTGCCTCTGTTTTCCTCTCACCCGCACTCCTGAGCGGTCACTGAGGCTCTGCCAGTAAAAGCCAACCGCTGTCTGTTAATTGTATCATTCTCTTCTTCTGGATAGCCTTGCTTCAGGGACACAGCTCTCGCTCCACACGAAGAAAAAAAAAAATGATCAAAGCGGATCGCAGTGTCTATTTACCCCCAGTGCTGCTCAGCAGCACCGCAGCAGAGAAATATCATTGATGGAGACATACAAAGCAGCTACAACTATTTTATCAACAGGGGTGTGAAGTCAGGTGATGAATTTATTGATTGCCAAAACTACAGGAGAATTGAATTTGAATTAATAAATGGGCCTGCTTATATATTTATTTTTTACTAAAATCAGTTTACATGCACAAAACTTGGCATAAAGAAGGGAAACAGGGAGAAACAAGCGCTGCCTTGTTGTTCAAGTCCATTTATCCCAGAAAACCTGTAACACTGCTACACTGGTAATTTACTCAGTCAAATCAACTCTTGACCGTGTTTTGGTGCTGATGCTGTTTGGAGTGTTTTCAGTGGAATTACCTCACAAATATGGCTACCTGTGCATTCACTTGTACTAACAACCTCTTCAAGCCGTTTGTGCCCCGGTTTTGGTGAGTGGATTTCTGGTAATTTATTAGAATGGTACTAAACACTAATTGAATTCAATTCAATTTTATTTATATAGCACCAAATCACAACAAATAATTGCCTCAAGGCGCTTTATATTGTAAGGTAAAGAGCGTACGATAATTACAGAGAAAACCCAACAGTCAAAACGACCCCCTGTGAGCAAGCACTTGGCGACAGTGGGAAGGAAAAACTCCCTTTTAACAGGAAGAAGCCTCCAGCAGAACCAGGCGCGGGGGGGCAGTCATCTGCCGCGACTGGTTGGGGCTGAGGGGCGAGAGACAGGACAAAAGACACGCTGTGGAAGAGAGACAGATTATTAATAACAACTGATTAAATAATTAATTGGAAGATGGTTGTAGATGCACTCTGCAAACCAACTTTTCTCGTGTAGATAACTTGTTGGCTAATATTAGCTATTTGTCGATATTGACAAATCATTTTCATTTGTTGGCCGCTAAATTAAAATCAGAAAATAAAGTGGTGACATTGTATAGTTTGTCCACTTTCTTGCCTGCACTGCTATATTATCTTAGTAAGGACTCATAAATAACCACAAATAACAAATGTTAGGGAAAACTGTTCGTTTTGTGTTCCTGATAGAAAAAAGCATCACCAAATATCAACATCCGTTTGGGTGTAAAAAATTCTATATTGGTCAGGCTTTAGCTGAAATGTAATCATTTCTGGGTCCAAAGATCAACAAGATGGTGATGGCCAAAATGCTAAAAACAGGACATCACAAACCAATGGCTTGCATCATAGCCCATCTTTTATATACAGTCTTTGGATTGGGCCTCCTTCCCATTTAAGGCAGCCAAACCTGAGCTTAGAGTCTAACATTCTGAAGATCTGTGCACATTGTGAAGAGAAGGTGACAAAGCAGTCGACGAAACACCCCTTTAGAAGTAAGAAAGCTGATTTAAAGCACTGTTTGGGGGCTATTATATAGAAAAAAAGATAATCTCAGAGAAAATAAAATACTGCAGGAAAATGTGTGATACTGCAGGCTTAACTTGCCAGTGTTTCATGACTGTGCTGACCATACAGGAGGGTAGTCATGGAGATTTCTTGGAGGATAAGAACGAGCAAACATTCTAGTGCAGTGATTCATGGTCACTCAGCCTTAAAGAAACTCACAAAAATACTTCACGGAGTCCTGCTACACCGCTCTCCCTGTATAGGCGAAGAAACCACAATAAGGTGCTTTATTCATGAGCTTCGGTGTGCTCCACGAACTCAATAATAAAGCATGTTCTAGGTGTAAATGCCTGTGTCACCGCCTTTATACGACTATGTGAATGAGAATATCAGAGACCGGCATGTGGATAGAAGTATATGTTTATACTTGAGACAAATATCTCTGCCTGTGGCCCGGTTTGGAATGTGCCTTCACTGATTCTCTCCTCTCACTGAATGGCAGCCAGGAAGCAGGAAGGCTGGATAATTACCACAGTCCACAACCAATTCAAATGTCAATAAAGTTATTTAGAGCATGTCATTTTGCCCACCCCGCCGACTGAGAGAGGAAAAAGGGTCAAGAGAGGAAGAGGTGGATTGGACGGAAACGGTATGTCTCTCAGGTATCTTTGAACTCACAAATACGCAGCTGTTTTGCATTATGTAACATTATGTTCGAATTCTCTAACAGAAGCACCTGTGTTCTGGAAAATCTGAGCACGTCCTGATCAAACAAACCATTAAGGGCATGTTACGAGGGAACAGCTCCATCAAAGCATGGTAGAGGAAGCATACATAAATGCATGACCACATAATAAAGTCTATAAATGTTTGAGTACACTGTATGCACTGAGCTCAAAGAAAACAGGGAGGAGGGCAGAGATGTCGACTGCTTGAGAGCTACTCGTCCCTTTCATTTTGAACTGCCTGGTTGAGCTTAACCTTTAAAATATTTACAAATCCACGGCGGATTTATCCTGAAGGAAAAGTAGATATCTACAGGGTGCGTTCCTTTTCCTCTCCAGCAAGAGAAAAGTAAAAGTATATTAACAACTAGCTGTCATTCTATACCAACACCAGCTCCTTTATCATCACAAGCAGGTGAGATGCACTGAGCCGAGCGTGCCCACTGTGACCCTGGCCATGCTGTAAACACATAGTTTACACTGAGTAGCCAGACAGTTTCTTGGCTCTGCTCCGAGGGGCCCCGGCAGCCACCGGGGCAGTGAAAGTCTATTAGCAAACACACAGCAGTGTGAAAATATAAAGGTGAATGAAAGCGCTGCATCTGGAAAATCAACCTGTGCATACAGGACATAGCTGACCCTTGGAACACCAGCAGAAATGAGAGGGGACCAAGGGGAATTGAAGTAGAGGCATTTCCCTTTGCCCTGTTACTGGCATCAAGTTGGAAAACTGTATTTTACAGACATCTGCAGAATAAAAATAATCAATATAATCATTAAATTTTAAGCTCGATACAATACGAGAGCTGTCACAGTAAATTTCCCTAAGGGGACAGTAAAGTATACGGTATCGTATTAGATCTCTCAGCCTGTGTAAAATGATTTCTCAGACCAACCTCTATTATAAACTGTCTGAATGGCCACATAAGCAACAGTAGGTGAAATATTACAGCCTTCCCTAAATTTCCCATGGTACAACTCAATACCGTCTCTTCATAGAGTTCTTCTGCATGGTAAATACTGCAGCCAGAGCGACGGCCCAAAACTGCAGTTCCTAAAACAAGTCAGTCCTTGTCCCACGTTAAAAGGCCCAGCTTTATAGTAGACAAACACACAGTCATGTGAAAAACAAAGGTTGCATCAGAGATCACGAGAGTAAAAACTGAAAGAGTTGTCAGGAGAAGGCCTCTTCTCTCTGCAAACATGGCTTGCAAAGCTGCATCTGAACAAACTACAAGACTTATGGAACAATGTCCTTTTGATAGACGGGATCAAAGAGGATCTGTTTGGCCATAATGCACAGCTGATCAGGACAAACACTTCATACCAACTGCCAAGCACAGGGGTGGAGGGGTGATGAGTTGGGCTTGTTTTGCCGCCACAGGACCTGAGCACCTTGCTGCACCATGATGTCCAACAGCTACAGCTTGGCCGAAATCGGTTCATGCAACAGGACAATGACCAAAGCACAGCAGCAAATGTGCAGCAGAACGGAATCAAGGTGTTGCAATGTCCCAGTCAAAGTCCAGAGTGGGTCAATGCGTGACTGAATCGTGGGGTGTAGTTAGCGTTTCACAGGACTGCGCTCACTGTCTGATGAGCACATTTACATCACATGGACCCGAGCGGACCCTGGATGACTCGCAGACACAGTATCAGCCCGGTCTGTTTCTTAGGCATCAGCCCTAAACTGGACTTTACAAATGCAAATTCATGACAAAAAATTATGGCTTCCTTTGCTGTTAACTGCAATAACAGCCTGTCTGTGTTCCATTTCTAGTAGGGTAAAAGTGTAGTATTTTATTTGTATGTTACTTAGCGCTAATTTGCAGACATCTGTGTCTGTGTGATGCACCTGTGCAGTCCACGGATGTACCTTGCTAACCAAGCTGACAACTTAGAAGTCCATCTCGTCCAGGTACGGCCCCACGTGGCTCCAGAAAAAAAAAGCTGCAGTTTACAGCAAGTGTATAGTAAATATCCACGTCTTTCAAACTCTACGTTCTAGATTGTATTCATCAAACTGTATTTCATGTGCTCCTTTAACGTTAAGAAATTATTATGTAAAACAACAAAAGTTACTCGCTTAACTATGTGTTCACCTTGATTTTTCAAAATGTAAAAAAAAAAAAAAATGTTCCCTTAGTTGAGTTTTTGCTGTTGCTCACAATCAAAATCCTTTTTAAGGCATCAGCAATGCATCTCAGTGGCTTAAACTCATTCATTATGGAGGAAAATTCAAATGTGGTGACAGTCAAAATTATGCACAGAGCCGTTCACTGTGAATTCCTGCCACACAAATCATTATATATGCTTTTTTTTTTTTTTTTTTTTTCATTTGCATTTGATGTTTTTCATGGTCCTTGCTCATTCTCCAGCATTCTGTTTTATCTGCAGTTGAGCTGAATTCTGGAAACAAAACATCCCCAACATATCGTTTCATCTGACTTTACAATGAATGCGGATATCTTTTCCAAGGTGATGTGCAATAACCCAGGTGTCACCGTGTCGTGGTGCATTTGGATATAGGAGAGGATATTTTCTGTTGTTTCAAAGTCAAATGGCTAATCGATCATCATAAGCCTCCAGGTATGGTTGCAGGCCAAAGCATAAAGAGGAAAAAGCAGAGAGGAGTAAAAAGATATGCTGCAAAATATAAAAAGACAAGGGCATCTTCCAGCCCCAGCGGGTTCCCACCAAAGGGCTGACTCCACACACTTGTCACACATCATCCGTCAAACCCACGGGCATGGCAAAGAGAGTGCAAGATCTCTGGTAAATACACATCTACGCAAACACAGAAGCATGCACGCACACACATTCATACAAAGAAGAGGTAGCGACTTAAATGGGTTTTTAAACCCCAAGAGGGAGGAGCTGAGCACCAAGGCAGCAGGTAAGCTTTAAATGCATAAGAGGCTAAGATAGCGAACACCATTTATGGGTCAAAAAATACCATCAGAACCACAGGGAGACTAGGGATGAGAGGAGGCGGTGCATTGTTTTATCTCAAGCATAACATGTGTGAAAGCTGACCTTTCGCGCAATGACATTTGATAAATTGAGAAAAAAGCTTTTTACCGGCATATGAGACAGGCGCACCTGCGTGTTTGTGTCTCACTATACGTGTTGCTGTTTCCTGGCCTTTGCCGCGATAACCCGCCACTGTAATCTCATGTCTGCGCTCGGGTTTTAGCGCACAAATGGGAAGACGTGACATCTTATTTTGTATGAGTAAGTGCTCCGCTCTGTGGGTGGTACACAGAGAGGACAGTTTGTGTATGTGAAGAAAGACAGCAAGAAAGCAGGAAGGAAGGAAGGAAAAGGGTGCAAGACACATGTCTTAATATGTTTTTAGGCAGGAGAGAGATGGAAAGAAGGAGAGGAAAGGAAAGACAGAAGGAAGGAAGGGAGGAAGAAAGGAAAGATTGAAGGGGCAGGAAGGAAAGAAGGGAAAAGAGAAAAATACTGCCCGCCGCCAGTGCTACCCCTCAGCCTCCTGGCAGTAGAGTCTTTAGGTGGAAGTACAAGTTCTAGTATACATAATTACCAGGACTCAGTAGATGTTAATTGGGGTGCGCATGAGCCTCAGTGACATGCAAATGGCTCAGTAAGAACCAGGAATAAGAAATCCTAAAATCATAATAAATATAAAGCATGAGAATACTGTCACTTCCTGTGATTGGCATTATTATTGTAAGCACTAAGTTGTCAGAGATCTTTGTAGATGCGTCTCGGCATCAATTTGAACATCCTAGATGACATCGTTCTCGAGTTATCGCAGAACAAGATTTTGACCTCTGGCCTGGACCTTGAGGTCAAGGTCACCGGGGTTGGAACTGATGCAAGATTTTTAGTAGATGCATCGATGGTGTGAATGTGAACATCCTAAGTTGGAAGTTGGCACATTTGTGTCTTAATATTTCCTTATATTTTAAAGGAAAGGAAAGGAAAGGACAGGAAAGGAAAGGAAAGGAAAGGAAAGGAAAGGACAGGAAAGGAAAGGAAAGGAAAGGAAAGGAAATGAAAGGAAAGGACAGGAAAGGAAAGGAAAAAAGCCTTTCATTTAAGATTAATGTGTTTTTCTTTGTAATTTTAAATCATGATTTGACCCGCTGCACCTCCCTGTGCACTCTAACATTCAGTTTTTTGTTTCTTTTTTAAACATTTCAGGGCAACTCTTCCATCACTGCTGAGCTCAACAGAAACGTTGCCTGTTTTTCTTTTTCACACCGGCAATTACAAACCTCTAAATAAATCACGCAGCGTATACAAAGATACAAACTGATCGGAACCTGAAAAAAAAATCAGCATCAACCTTCAACACCCCATAAAAGTCCGAGCGTGGTGTGCGCAGGCATAATGAGTCAGGTAGTAAAAATTTCACTCAAGGATTTTTAACTAGCACACCACAAACACCCAAGGGCTCTCTAAATAACCTTCACACAGCAATCCAGGTGTGTGTGTGTGTGTGTGTGTGTGTGTGTGTGTGTGTGCGTAACTTTGGTTTTGTGTGTCGCGGTTTCTAAGTGTGATAGCTGTCATGGCTCCCCAGGCATTGCAGTGCTCTTCATCCTCCCCCTCCTCCTCCTCCTCCTATACTTCCTTACCCCTTCAGATCCCAGACCTGACATACAGAGAGACAGCTGTTTCCTTCTGGCAAAGCTCACTCAGCCTCTCTCTCTCTCTTTAACACATTAGCACACACACACACACACAAACATAGAGGTAGGTGTGTGAACACACATATTTGGGGTGGGGTGGGGGGGGGGATAAAAAGATTAAGATAGACATGCAGAGGGAGCGAACTACAAATAGGCATATATAGGCTTCACAGAAAAGGATACGCACACCCTCACACACACACTGGCAAGTGATGAAAGTATTGAGATAGCATGCTGACAGCTAGGTTAACACACATGCGTACACACTGCAAAAAAAAAATCACTGCTACAGCTTGCTCGAGCTATTCTCCACGGAAAACAGCTACGCATGCACGTTAAATGTAACCGCCTTCTGAGACCAATTCAAAGCCATATAACCGTCATTTGCATGCATCACAGTGTGTGTGGATGAAGCTAATGTCAATATAATGATTTATGCAATAAAGACGATTTTAAAACCAACTATATTCAGCTTCGAGTTTGGCTTCTGTGTCCCCAAGGGCCAGCGCCATATAAATGCAGTCATCCTGAATAAATAGGCAACGCCTTCAGAACACAACAGCTCCCCCCCCCCCCTCCCCGCTATTTGGAGCCACTTCAAAGAGGCCTGTGCTTTAGCAAAGAATAGTCCTAAATGAAAATCACTGAGCAAAACACAGCTATTAGAGGTTTATTGCGTGGCATGACACCATGAAGTCTGTTGGCTGTGAGTGGAGGAGGAGGAGGAGGAGGAGGAGGAGGAGGGGGACACTGGAAGAAGGATGTTCAACTAGATTGTTATTGAGAGGCTTTTTAAACTACGGTAAGAGACGAGGGGCAAAAAAGGTGAAATGCGTGCTCCATTAATCTGAAGACTTTTATTGTGATTATCTTTGCATGAATCTGCCATGACACACACACACACACACACACACACACACACACATAGTAATGCTATATGCTCTTCTTCCTCTCCTGCTGCCTGATGTGAATTGTTGTCACATCATTGTGTAAATATTTTGTCCAGATAAACTGGCCATAAAGATGAGCCCATTATTTCAGCATAATCTGAGAGATACACCACTTCCTCTGACAGGAAGCGTGATGCCCTTATCCGCGCAGGATATACTGTAACACACATCCCAATACAGCAACACCGCTTATCGCAACACCTCCATCTATCCATCTGTCTCTCTTCATTAGAAAAAACACATCATCCTTTCTACGTTTGTCAGAAAAAAAAGTTGCTATTTATGGTACGAAGCTCTTCTGCATGAGAGCAAACTGCCTGGGAGACACTTCCAGGAGTTGTCCTTCCAGTGTTGGAATATTCCTCGGAAATACAAAATCAGTTCTTATTTCGTTTCGAATGCACTAAAGCCAGCAGGAACTCAGCAAGGGCCCCGGCTTAATTAAATTGCCTTTGATTAAAAACCGAACTTTGAAATTCAATTACATATTGCAAAACGCCTAATGCGTTTCCTTCCACCTTGAAGGTGGAGTTGAGGGCCTGGACTTAATGAGACAGCGAAAGGGAGGACGGATGGCTGGTTAGGCAGAGTCTCTGCTTGGCAGTTCTAATGTTTTCAAGTTTTCCGAAAAGGTGAGGAAATCCTGTTCTCCATGCAAGAAACACAACATGAAGGCATGACAAACATGCGCGAGATTTAAACGGAATCTCTTAACAAAAATGCAAACATGCATCATTGAATTCCCTTATAAGCCACATGAGAGTACGACTGAACTGTTTTCTAATCTCCATTTCTAAAGCGGGGTTGGATTACGTGTGTGTGCGTGTGTGTCTGCAAGTGGGAAGGAGAGATGATGAATTTCCCTGTACAGCATAAAAGATGATCCTTAATCTGCGCCATTCATTCAGCTTTCAAAGGAACAACATCAGTGAAGCGCTGCCACCATCAGCTGGCTCACACAGTGCTGTGTGAATGAGTAACATGCAGGGCCACATATTGACCAAATAATCACATTATGTTACACAAATGTACAGACTGTGAATATATAGCGAGCTGATTTGTGCCTTTGAAATGTAACGCTGTGTAGCATGGATATGCCGCAGGCTTCACGGAGGAAATAAAATAGTACAGCATCTGTGGGGTCGACTCTTAAAGGTTCCTAGAGTGCTGGGGAACTTGAACTCCTCCGGGTACTTTGTTGCAATAAGTGTTGCAAGCCTGGTGCCCCCCTCCCCCCCCCTCCCGAATGTATCTTTATTAACCTACTGTTACAGTTAATCATTATTACACAACAATAAAACAGCTTGAAAAGCAGTAAATTCACAACTTTACTGAAACACACAGCAAACTAATATTCCCATCCACGGCTGTATTTCACTGGAAGGGGACTGAAAAAAACGCCTAGTGTCTTAATGATGTAAACCCAACCCAACCTGAGATGGACAACAACACATGATATATTATACCGTGTACCAAAAAGTAATAATAATACCAAAAACTAAGCCAAAATGCAGAAGCAGTAAAAAAAACAAGCACATCTCAAATGACTCAAACACGTGTGAAACCCCCTTTCAGCAGCAATAACTTTAAATAATGCTTTTCTGCATGACTTGATCCGGATCTCTCTATCTGCTCTGAGAACTGTCTGACCTAGGGGTGAATTCGCAGGGACGTCCACCCCCGGGAAGACCGGCAACTGTCTTGAATGTTTTCCACATGTGAATAATCGTTCTCGCCGTAGACTTCAAATTCTTTGAAAACGGCCGTATAAGCCTTCCCAGATTGATGATCGTGAACAGGTGCTTCTCTAAGATCATCGCTCGTGTCTTTTCTCTTTGGCGTTGTGCTAACACATACCTGAATGCTCCGGAACCTACAACTGCCAAAACCTCTGCTTTTATAGAGGTGCTCTCGCTTGCTAATGATAATTAATCAAGTGCATTTGATTAGCAGCCGCTGTCAGCTACTTTCCCGCATAATTCATATGGAAGCAGTAAGGGCCGACTTAGCTTTCACTCACTGCTTCTGCATTTTGGCTTAGCTTTTGTTAAATAGATAATGACACACAGTAATATGTCATGCGTATTTATACTGTATTTACCTTTATTATGCCCTGATATGTAAAACCTTCGAACTGACAGATGGTGTACTTTCTTTCTCTGCTAATCCTCTGCTATTCAGATGTTTGTCTATCCTTTTACGAGGGGCAGAATCATTTATTTATTGAGTGTGAACGTCAGTGGAGGATTGTTCGATCTTAAGCAGTCTCAAGCCGATTATATCTGCTGTTCTCTGCTTCTGGGTTTTGTTAGCTTGACCTAAAGTCTGATCAGCTGCTGTAGCATTTTTACATCTCATATTTAGTGGTAGGTAAAAGAGCAGGAGCAATGCACAATAAAAAAAAAGTCCACAAAGGAATCCCGTTCACTTACCTGCATTTAACATAATCGGAAGCCCTTGATGTGCCCATTTGCAAAAATAACCTCCATTCACAATAAAAAATCTCCACTGGATGATTAGAAGACAGGCTTGGCTAAGACTGATTGCCGTGGCCTTTCCAGAGCTATTCTGGCTCTGCTGAGTGTGTGCCTTCCCCTCAGTATTGATCTATCGACCCTCGGTCCAGTAAAACCTTGCTCAGACCAAAAGGTAAATCGCACGCGCACACACATACAGGCGCAGCCCAAGCCCACGCATGCACGCGCGCAAACACGCAGACGCAGACTAACAAGCGCGCTGATTTTTGATGACAAGATTGATGCAGCCTCTCTGAATTGCATCAACAATAGCAGCCGCTCTAGCGTTCTCAGTGTTTGCGAGTCTTTAGTCTTCGGTGGCGGTGAGGTGCCATTGACCGGCCTTTGTAAGCTTTTGTGACAGCGATGCAATCACCGCAGTGTAATTGGAATTGAGCAACGTGCAGCTCGGTAGGTAGAGTCAGGAAAGGATTGCTATTGTCTGCTGTCTTAAGATGCGCACTGATGCGCTGGGGTTAAAGGTCACTCACAGAACACATCACTATATTTATAATTAAAAACCACAATCAAGAAGGCAAAAAATAAACAGTGCCTGCTGCTGATAAAAACATTTATGAATAAGCGAAGGACTGTCACTACTGCGAGGAGTTTAATCCTAAAGTGAAAGGAGTCAGTCTCTTAAGTTTCAAGTATTTCTGCAAGCTATTGTGACTCTGTGTGAGTGGCCTTCTCTGCTCAGCACTCGAGTCCAAGCTCACTCACCCGCACCGAACCTTTCTCTCCAGCGTGCAGCAACAAACGCTGGCGACTGCAGCCTCTATGTTAGTACATAAAGAGCAGCTCCTTTCCAGCTCTGTCATGACCACTCTTTCTCTCACTCTGTGTGTGTGTGCGTGTGTGTGAGAGAGACACCCCTCCCCACTCTCACCCACCCACCCTGTGCACTCAAGTGTCCAGAGGGAAGCTTGCTTTTTACAGCTCACATGCCCGTACTGTACACTTGCTCGGTCAACTTATTTTCTTACGTGCCGTTTATTTTCCTAAGGCTGCCTTTGATGTGTTCATCCAAGCCGAAAGGGACGTGCAAATCAATATTTAAATTACAGCAGCGTATCATTGCTGTACATCAGCTGTACAAAATACAAAAGTTTGTATCTCGCATATGCGAGAAGCATAACAGGTCCACTCTAATAACGCTAAGTGATTCTTTTCCGTGTCTCGCATTAAAGAATGAATACGCAGGCACCGGTTTGGTCTCTAGGAAGAATATTCAAAAGAATATTTAACTACTTATTGATGTTTAACATTTATAATTGATCAACTGAAAAAATAATAAGCTGACGTGTTTATTGCATCCCTAATAAAAACAAATCTCTGTCTAATGCTGCAATCACATGAAATGTAATATGAAATTGTTTAAAGTAAACAAAGCAGGGGAACAGAGGAACTGTGAAATTCTTTGAAACGCCTGATATGAAACCCAAACCAATTGCCTGATTTCCCTCCTGAACAACAATTACTGCTAATTATCAGCTTCTCTGCTCTCCTCCACTTCTGCCCTTAGCACTCAAGGCACGTAGCACATATCCATCCCCTCGCTTCTCAGGCCATTCTTCTTCTGTTCCATCTCCCACTCCCTTTGCGCAAACAGCCTTCATCTGCCTGTAACCAAAACAGACGAAGCCGGGGTGTCGCCGGGCCTGATGGGACAGCGTGAGTTCTGGCACTCTTCATTATTCATGCCCGCCTCCTTCCTCATCGCAGTTTCCCTTCTTCCTCCCTCAATCCCTCTCATCCGCCCTTTTGCTCTCACAGCGTGCAATGGATTTATTAGAAGGTATTACCAAGAAGGCCTGGCGCTTCTGCGCTTGCATCCCGATGGACCGGAAGGAGGGAGGAGAGGGAGAGCGGTGAGGGGATGGATACTTGGGCGAGGGGTGGGACAAAAAGCAGAAGAAGTAACACAACAGCAATACTTATGAGAGGAGACAGGAAAACAGGCAGGCAGGCAGGCAGGCAGAGGGTTCTTTCTTTAAAAGGCATATTTTATAATCTGTGCCCGCAACAACTGGCACAGTTTTAATGTGGCTTCATTGAACCTGTGTTTTAAACCACAGGTATTGTCTTATGCTCTCAGGGCTTCCATGTATGCATGAACCTGTTTTACTTACATCTGTATCTCTTTGTTTCTGTCTTCTGCTTCTCAAAGTGAACAGACCTGCCCTGCATCATTGAAGAGGATCATAGAAGAAAAGGTTGTAGACTATACACACAAAGACCACAATACACACGTCGGTGAGCCGACTCTTTATAAACCAGAACATTATGAAGACCAAGTCAGTGCATCTCCTTACAAGAGGCTGTTCATTTCGGATTATGGCTCTCAGTTTGACAAAACTTAATGGCACAGACACAGACTGCAGATGGGCACGGGCAATATTAATCTTCCTTTGAGAGAGACTAGCCTAGCCTGAAACACACACACACACACACACACATGCATGCACATGTTCCCTGAGGCAACAGAGACAAGTCAGTGTGATTAAGTGTGTCACAGAGTGTTGCATGTGCACAAACGCATAGATGTGCTTTTTGCATTTGCATTTGCAAACATGCCTCTGAGTTAGCACATTTATGTCCATGCAAATGCATTTTAATGACATACGCATGCACAAGATGTTATATGGTGCCATTTGTGGCATTAGAAACAGAGCATGAAACCCCAGCAAATTAAAAAAAAAAACCCAACAAAAAAAGGGGGCCTCTCCTAAGCTCATCAAGAGCCTCTCAGAGCTGATAGACTGGCTTACAGCGCCAGCGGTGGTTGCTACTAGAGGCTACACTACAGAGAACAAAGCCAAGGCTCTGTGAAACATCAGAGGCCAGCGCCATCCAAACCCCCGAAGAACCTCTCCATCGCAAAGTTCATTGTGCTGCAGACTTATCAGGCCATTCCTGAATAGGGCCCACTAATAGAATTATGAGGAGGGAATGAAAGGAGAAGAGAATGGCAGCAATGTTTCTGCTGAGAGAGGATTCATTTCCAATGGAGGCAACCCTCTCACAGACATATGTTGCAGATATCATACTGGCTACGGTCAATAAGGCCACGGCTGACTCCGAATGAACTCTCAGGCACAGGGTAAAAGCACCCGGAGATGTTGCATCTACTTCTTAGATTGGGTAGCAGGCAACAGACAGAAAGCGAGGGAGAGATGAGAACCGCAGGCAATGCTATTTCCAGTGAGGGTTTTGATGCTGAGTGAGCAGGTGGAAAAGTAGAATTTCAAGTCTCTCTCTCTCTCTCTCACTCACACACACACACACACACACACAGCCATGCGAGTGAAGAGTGTGCGTGCATCCACAGGGGAGAGGACAAAGCCAGGGCATCTGGAAACAGCTGGACATAGCTGATCAACGTTGCCGCACAGCAGACAAAATCAGAACCAGATCAGCACTTTTGCACGTTTCTAATTCACTTTGGTATCGCACTGTAATTACTTTGTAATAAAGTGCATGAAGTTATTTAAAATGCATTTATAGTGCTGAACAAATTTCCCAAAAGCTCACTAAAAATCACAATTTAGAAAGGTTTTTGGGTCCAAATACGTTGGCAGCATATTGCAAATTCACAAATTCATCTCCTCAAAAAAAAAAAAAAGAAAAAAAAAAAGACTGCTAGCAGGCAACTCAGACTCAAAGCCGGTTAAGAGATCACTGCTGAGTCCAACTTCCACGCTACAGAGTGCTTGCTTGCTCCTTTTTTTAAAAGCTCGCTCTGTGATTTGCTCTCGAGTCTTCATTCATCAGTCGTGTGCACAGAAGATTTCCTGCGAGCATCAATAATTTGGGCAAATAAGGCAAATTATGACATCTCAATTAGAGGGGACAGCGTGCTCCTCTCAATTGCAGCCATAATTTTAGACTGATACGATGGGCACATTTCAAAATACGCTGCTTTTTTTCCTAAATTAATTTAGCATAACTATTTTAATTTAAATGTAGTCATTTCTTTGAAAATTGAATCATCCGGCTCTGACTGTAATAGTTTATATGATACCCCATGTTTCCATGTGCCAGTTGAGGTTGCCTGCTGCTCTTCTATTACTCCAGCTGACGAATGGCCGTATAAGCAACGGAAATTGTGAAAAGGATGGATCACCACATGTCTGTGCTTTGTGCACATGATCAGGTTTTATATGACTCACCAATGCTCTTGGGGACATGCATACGGTAAATTGAAAATTTGGTTATCCAAACATTTCGAGGGCCGGAGCCTCTGTGAAGGCTAATCTCATTGGAGAAGGCCTCAGCGAGCAGAACAAGAGCGCCACATCTGCTGAACTGATAAATAAAGGACAAACTTTTTGTGTGCTAACAAACATTTATTTAGTTTATTATTTGACTAATTATTTTGGTCCTTAAAACATCAGAAAACAGCTTCAAAAACCATCTGAATATGAAAAATACTGTGACACAAAATTATGAAAAGCAGCGCATCCTAAGATAAAAATACAGTGTCAAATATTTCATTTCCATCCTGCCAATATAAGCCAGTATGAACCAGGTGTGCAAACACTCCCGCTTCCACCTTTTCCAACTTTGTTATAGACGAGGTGGAAGGACTTAGTGCCGCAGAGCCTGTGAGCCGGAGTTAATATAGTTTTACATTTTTTTAATTCTCCGTTTAATTTTCAAGTAGTTCCATTTCAGTTCCTTCTCAGAGTAATTTTGATGACTTCACTTTGGTTTGCACATTTTGAAAATATCAGCTTTTCGTTAGCTTCAGTCATTCTAGTTGAAGGCGGCTGACTCACGGTCACGCAGACACTCCAGCCTCACACGTATGCACCCAGGCCTCCTCGAGCCAGGCTTGTTGGCTCGAAACCCTGAACCTAGTTGAGAAAGACTAAAACTACAGACATTTTCTCCTTATTTTCACTGACTATAAATACTTTGGTGTATTGTACTTCAGTCTTGAGTCATCCCTCATTTTTTTTTATATTTTGCTTCAGGGGAGCCAGATTTTCTTGTAATTTTTAAAGTGGTCCTGAGAAATTGTTTTCCAGGCTTTCTGAAGGTCTTTGAAAGTTTTTCTTTGGGCATTTGCTGCTTTTTGACTCTGGTATCCACACAGACAACATAGCAAACAACCAATCTTAAATTGTATCTTCAATCACTTTGTTATTAGCGGTCTATCACAAAACACATTGTTTGTCCCCATTTCTTTAGTTTAGTCCGGAAATGCCAAAGATATATGCTTTTGCACCACTGGAAAATTGGCACATCTCAGCACAGTGTGCAGTGTGCTCTTCAAAAATTTAAGGAAACTGGACAAGTTCAAGTTAAAGTGGCAGGCCTAAAAAAACTATCTGCAGCAGATGAACAGTACCTAAAAATCATCTCCTCAAGAAATAGAAAAAAATCCAGCAAAGACCTGACGCAGGACCTGAGAGATGCATCTGGCCCTTCAGTTGATCCATCTACTGTTCACTGCAGCCTCATCAGAAATGGCCTCAGAGGAAGAGCGGCAGTCAAGAAGTCATTCTTAAGGAAGGGAAACAGGGAGAAAAGGCTGAGGCATGCCAAATTATACAAAATCAGTGGCAACAGGTCTTATACACTGAGTGTCTACAGCCATCTGTAAAACATGGCGGAGGCTCTGTCATGGAACAAAAGGCAGCCAGCATCCAAGGAAGGGTTTAAAAATATCCTTCAAGAAGCCTGAAGACTACTTGACAAAGTGACAAGAGAGCTGCCAAAGAGAGTTCAGGCTGTGCTGCAGAATAAAGGTGGTCACACCAAATATTGACTTTCAAGCTTGTTAGAATTGTCTGTCTTACTCTGTTTTACTCACGTGCTGGCTCAAGACTTTTACACAGTACTGTATGTAGAGTATTAGCCTAACAGCAGCACTCTTGTGGGGCTATAGTAGTACCCCTGTACCCGCTACAGCACAGAAGGACAGCAAAGAAAAAGAGTCCTGTAACCTCCTTATTTTCCAAACACAAACCTCTTCAATCATTATCTAGAAATGCACACGTTAGGTTGGAGGTAAATAGTGTATCTTGTACAGTATGTATACCTCCCGACGATATGTGTGCTCCAAATGGCAGCATAAGTACGGCCTGGCTACATGCAGATGCCATCATCGGGGATGAAGTCATCCTTCTCTTCTCTTCTCTTCTCTTCTCTTCTCTTCTCTTCTCTTCTCTTCTCTTCTCTTCTCTTCTTTCATGTTTTCTACATTAGTGACAAGAGAGTAATCAAAGCAGCCATTAATGCCTGGCCATTTCCTCTGCCCTGGCCATGCAGGCCCACAGGGTGTGATATGCCTCCACTGGACTGGAGTAAAGACCACAGAGAGTGTGTGTGTGTGTGTGTGTGTGTGTGTGTGTGTGTGTGTGTGTGTGTGTGTGTGTGTGTGTGTGTGTGTG